>JARFXV010000270.1:537500-1137500 GCA_031761425.1 Cosmopolites sordidus | reverse complement strand
AAATTAATTACAATTGACAATAAAGTCAGCAAAATGTAGTGTTATGGTATTTGGTAAGGATCGACATAGGATAGAGAAGGAAATGATTATAACGGTTGGTAATACTGTATTGCAGAATGTGCACAGTGCCAGGAGTCTCGGAATGGAGATAGACGCTGATTTAAGGCAGTATTCTAGTCTAGAAATTTGGAAAATTCGATTTTTTTTCCATATTGCGATAGTTTAGGTATTCAAGAATATCCTCCTAAAAGGATTTTTCAAAATTCGAATTATTTTTAAAGTTATAGTCATTTTAGTGACGTAGCACCCAGACCGGTTTGGGCGGAGCGGATTTTAATCTCGAAGCTGTAAAGACGTACAAATAAGTGAGAAACTCTCTGTGAACTTTTTTAAAAATTTGGAGTGAATATTTTATTTGTGTGGGTGTAATGGATCGGAAAAGTAAAAAAGGAAGTTCTTGTCGTCCAGATAGATGAAAAAAACGGTGGTTCAGTGTCAATCAACATAATCTTGAAGAGGATACATCTTTTACCAGTGCATCCGCAGCAAAGTTGAAAAATTCAGCTGACTATGAAGTTCTTATTGATTCTAATTTCGGCTACTGTATTTTTGAGTTTTGTTATGTGTTTTCATCCCTTGAACTAATGATTATATGTGCTACTTGTAAGGAAAACTCACATTTTCTCGGTCGGCTGCACATAGAGTAGGATTTAAAATTGGAGCTGTATGCGTTTGCGAAGATACTCGTTATATTCAGTCATGCCGATTTGTCAATAAGGTATATTAAATAAATCGCAGAATTGTAACAGCTATGAGGCTCATCGGAGTTGGGAGAGAAGGAATAAATATCTTTTGTAGCATCATGGATATTGGTCAAGGGTTGGCCATCGGAACATATTATAGTTGTCCAGATAATTTACATCTGGCTGCATCGGCTGTGTATAACCTGGTTATTTCTAAATCTGTGGAGGAAGAGAAAGAGTTCATTTAGCTTCTGATCCGAATGCTAATCCTACACATTTCACAGTTTCTGGTGATTGGACGTGGATGAAGAGAGGTTTCAATTCACTTTTTGGAGTAAAAAAGTTATTGATACAGTCGTGAAGTCGACTTTTTGCCAAGGATGTAATTTATGGAAGAATAAAAAAAAATGCCCACATCGGTTCCTACGTAGACTGGTACGAAGAACATCAAGACTCTTGCTCGGTTAACCACAAAGGAAGTGCTGGAAAAATGGAGGTCGACTAACCACTGAGTCGACCTCCATTGTGTTCTGTGAAATGTTTGGAAGATCCGAAGAAAATCATGGAGTAAAGTTCGTCAAGTATATCGGGGATGGTAACTCGACGACTTTTAAAGGTGTCCTTACTATGAATCCTTTCAATAATAATCCAGTTGTTATAAAAAAAGAGTGTGTTGGGCATGTCCAGAAGCGCATGGGATCGCTACTTCGGAAGGCTAAAAAGGACAATAGTGGAATTGGTGGCAAGGGTGCTGGCAAGTTGACTGATGATAAGATGATGAACGAGTTATCTTTGTACTACGGATTAGCTATTCGTCGTTATCCTGATTCGCGTGAGGATATGAAGCGCGAAATATGGACAACTTATTATCATAAGAGTTCAACTGATAAGGAGCCTCAGCACATGAATTGCCCACCTGGACCATGCAGTTGGTGTAAATGGCAGAAAGCAGCAGCCGAAGGTACTTTGGATTACTTTCAACACGAAGATCCACCACTTACTGATAAAGTTTTAACAGTTTTAAAACCTATTTACGAAAGCCTGTCAGATGATTCTTTATTGGAACGTTGTTTGGGTTCCGAAACTCAAAATAACAACGAATCACTAAATTCTTTGATATGGACGTTTGCACCCAAACACATCCATCCTGGAGTCCAGACAATTGAAATTGCTACTTATTAAGTAATTAGTATTTTTAATGAAGGCTTTAATCCCATTTTAAATATAATGAAACTTATGGAGATGAAAATTGGTCTGGAAACCAATGGGTTTGTTGTTAGGCGCAATGAAGTAAGAATTCAACGTTCTGAAGTTCGATCTTCAAATGCTTCAAAAGAAGAAATAACTGCTCGTCTTGCGGAAGGAAACGCTAAAAATCAGTAATATGAAGTAGAAGAAGGCCCGATGTATGGAGCTGGGATGGCTGATTAAGAGAATGTAAGTTATATGTACGCATCTATCAGTTACACTGCCTGAAACTTAACGTAAAACTTTAAACGCTTTTTTCTTGAAACTACTTTTTTTCGATGCGGTTGACATAATATCTCAATGATAATAATTAAAACACTTGGTATTTGTTTCACAATATATTCAAAATATTCTCTAACATGTTTCGGCCTCGCGACCATTCTCAAAGAGAGTTATGTATAAACTGTGCATTATGTATAAGTGAGTTATGTATAAAATGGTCGCGAGGCCGAAACATGTTAGAGAATATCTTGAATATATTGTGAAACAAATACCAAGTGTTTTAATTATTATCATTGTTACTATGTTTCACCAAGAGCCAACCGCGCAATCAATCAAAACTATATCTCAAGTTCTAGTCGACCGATTTATTTAAAATTTAGCATGAATATTCTTTATATATTCCTCTATCGTATGAACCAATGAAAACTTAAACTTTTTTATTTTAAATATTTTAAAAAAATTAAAAAACGTTAAAAAATTAGTAGGAAAATCGACCTCATTTTTGAAATAGCCACCATTTTGCGAAAAAAAAAATTTGACAGTTTTTCTGGTTCTTACGATACCGGCATTTATACATTATACTCTATTTCAACGACGCATAACTTGCTGAAATTTTTATATTTTTTTATTTTTTATTTTTTTTGTACTCTCGAAATATGAGTAAATAAGCCATAACAAATGGATAGTAAAAATATCATTTGCTTTTTTTTATGAATCCTTAAAAAACACTCGAAATTCGGGCTTCTAGACTAGAATACCCCCATAAAATTTAGCAATTTTATAACATCTAAACTCAAAATAGCTTATGCTGGTTTAAAGAAACTATTTCCCCACAGACATGTCCTTACTACCTTTACTAAAACTGTCCTTTACTAAAACTTTTCCTATACACCATTTCGTAAATTGTGTAGTAATAAACAATATCAAAAAGTTCCACTTACATTTAAACAAAAACTGAGGCTTATTACGGTTATGAATATTTTGTAACCACCTCGCTGACTTCTGTCTTAAGATCTAGATTTATTGAAATAAACACAAGTTAGGGTCTATAGAACACTCATTCGACTTATCACTGCGAAACAGGGATCCTCATACAGAAAACAGAAAAGATGTCTGCATTATTTAAAAGAAGAGCACTCAGAAGAATTTTTGGTGCTAAGAATGTTCATCTAATTTGGGGGATCAGGTATAACTTCAAAATCAAGAAATTACATAAAGATCTGGATATTGTAGATCAGGTGAGGATTCAGCGAATTATATGGACGAGATACGTGGCGAAAATGCTAGGAAACCGATACCCACAAATATCAGGGAGAGTCCAACAGGAATCAACAGAATTTGAAGTAAACGAAAGACAGGCTATCAGAATAATTTGAGAAGAACGGCTTAAGAACTACTGCATCTTAAAAACTGGCAAGAAGAGGCTTCTCGTTGAGGCGAAGGTTGAAAGAGGTTAAGGTAAATTGACAGGTTGTAGCAAAACATAATAAGAAGGAGATAAATCCGCGAGGTGTGGACTGCTTTTGCTTTTGGCAAAACCAGTCTCAAATTGCCAATATAGACAATATAGTCTTTCATCCATTTAAGCGACCTTTGTGAAGTGTAAACCATTTTTAATTGTGAATCCTGGGGAGTAGGCAGATTGAGACCTCGGGGCAAATCAACTAGATTCTCTTGATAAGGGCTTCAAAGTGGAAGTCGAAACTTGGAAATATTACAAATCTAAAATGCGGTTCTACCAGAGAACCTCGTAATTTTACGATTATATATATTTCCATTTCAATGCCTGATATGGGAAGTTGATGTTAATATGCAGGACAGGTATGAATATGATTTTTCCATATTTAGACCTCCAGATTAGAGTCTACAATAATGACATGAAGGTGACCGATAGAATATTTAAGGGATTGCATTCGTCGAACTCTTGATCAATTACTCCGAACGTCAGGATTGCGTGTGCCTTTACTTATATTACTGGATGTTAACTCCGAAATGGGGTATGGATTTTTTGGAATTGGGAGGTCTCTATCTCCTTGTAACGGATACAAAGTTATCCTAACTTTGAAAAGTAGTCAGGTAACGTTTTGTTAGTTTAAACGTCTAGCACTACCTTCGTATAGCGTCGAATCATGGCGCCATTTCTTTTCCTTCGTTGCTGCTGAGTTGAACTACGTTAAAATAAGACAGGTATCAATTTTATCTCAACTAATTAAATTGATATAAAAAATTCTATTTTTCCTCTGATCTTTCTTGGGTCTCCTGCTGAACCACCTTTCGTTCAAAATGGAAACGAGGTTATTAAATGGGAGATTACTATTGGATTTTGTTTTCGTGTTAAAGCTAGGACACCACGTGCACCTCGAGGTCCTCGACCAATTTGCGTTGTCTTCTCTTGGTTACGGGAGCAGGCCACAAAATTGTTTAGTTTTCTTTTCCTTTTTTTTGAAAATTTTGTTTTTCGAATTGAATGTTTTTGAATATTTTTCTTTTATTTAGGGTCCTTGGACACGGAGCCGAATTTAAGTGGGTCGTACCACCTCACCTTTACTTTTATCTTTACTATTTTTAACTTTACCTTTACCTTTAACCCTTACATTTTATCGGACATTTGACATGGACATGGACATCGGCATGGTGAAGACTTCTGGCAAACAAATGGTTATGTACCATTTAGAATTAATTGTTCTACGATTTTCTAATAGCATTGTTTTCTGGCACAACAACCAATTTTGGGCGACCTTCTTTGAATTCGTTCACGATTGAATTCATTAAATGAGTGAAATACAGTCATTTTAGGGGACGCTTCATCGCCAAAAGTCGAAATGAATTGATCGATGCACTGTTGTTGATATAATCCACATAGAAAGTCGTAGTAAATTATCGCACTAAAATTCTCACGAGTTAATTCCGCTATTGGACTGAGATGAAATTTTCAAGTCACTAAACAACACAAATAGCGACTGTGTGACAAAATGTTCTGAGTACGTCAACAATGTCAAACTTTACGATGACTTTACGTATTATCTAAAAACAAAAATTGTAATTATTCAATTTTGGAATCTACTAAAAAGTAGTGAAATTTTTTTACCGAAAGTTTTTTAATGACATTCTTGATGAAAGACCCATCGAAATAGGACACCGAATTGAGTTTCGTTCGGTTCGAATTTTCAGCAGAGGAATTATCGCTTCCAAACGAATTAAAAACCTTAAACTCTCCCGTGGTACGTACGTCCCTTTCGTTAATTTAGTTTTTCGTTGCTCTTTAATCGCATTAGCGCGTAGTGCTTTCTAGTTTCGGGACCGTCGATGTCCGATTCCTTTTTTTCCGGACTGTGATGAAGTTCCAGTTTGTACCGGCACGTAGCTGCATCGTTTCTTTTAATTCGTTTTGTCCGGAACGATCTCTTGTCGAAGATTCGTTCTAGCAAACTGCAAAAAGTTCGTTTGCCAACTCTAAAAAGAGTCACGATTTCTCATCTGGTTTTTTCTTTGATCTAATCAGTTTAGTATTCGAAATATATAAATTTGAGGAAAGCACAATTGGTGCCATTAGAAATAAGGTGGTTTATTGTAGTTATCAATTCTTTAAAAATCCTTTTTTTCCAATCTAATACTGTGCGTTAAATGATTTTTCATGAATATGATTTTTCCATATTCAGACCACCAGACCAGAGTCTACAATAATGGCATGACAGTGACCGGCGCGTTTCTCTGCCGCCGATAGAATATTTATAGGATAGCATTAGTCCAACTCTTAGCTGATTACTGCGAACGACCGGATTGCCTGTGCCCTGACTTACATTATCGGATGTTAACTCCGAAATGGGGCATGGATCTTTTAGAATTGGGAGGTCCCCTCCGATCAACTCATTTCGACTTTTGGCGATGAAGCATCAGCTAAAATAATTGTATTTCACTCATTTAGTGAATTCAATCGTGAACGAATTTAAAGAAGGTGGTCCAAAATTGGTTGTTGTGCCAGAAAACAGTGCAACTAGAGAATCGTAGTACAATTAATTCTAAATGGTACATAACCATTTGTTTGCCTGAAGTCTTTGAAGAAATGTTAAAAAACAACCAGCAACGCAGGATCGTTCTTCACCCTGTCCATGTCCATGTCCATGTCAAATGTCCGATTTAATTTAAGGGTTAAAGGTAAAGGTAAAGGTAAAAGTAAAGGTAAAAGTAAAGGTGGGGTGGTGCGACCCAAGTAAATTCGGCTTCGTGTCTAAGGACCCAAAATAAAAGAAAAATATTCAAAAACCTACAATTCGAAAAACAACATGTTCAGAAAAAAGGAAAATAAAACTAAACAATTTTGTGGCTTGTTCCCGTAACCAAGACAAGACGGCGCAAATTGGTCGAGGACCACCAGGTGCACGTGGTGTCCTAGCTTTAAGAGATTGGGCTGTGCTTTATCGTTTTTAACTCGATACAATCAGGAAGGAGATCAATTGTTAGACCACATCGTTACAGGAGATGAGACTTGAATATCTGACATGAGTTCTCACTCCAAGCAACAGTCAATGGAATGACGACATACATCATCGCCAACCTGAGTAAAAGCCAATCTCATAATTTCAGCACTAAAGATCATGGCATGGCTGTCTTTTGGGAGAGGAAACGGATTTTTGAGAGGTAGAGCAATCTATTCTGATGCGTATTCTGTCACCTTGAAAAAACTCTGGCGTGCTGCTTCAAAATAATCGGCGTGGCCTACGGTCTTCCGGTGTAATGTTGCCCCACGACAATACCATATGTTTCTACACAAACACAAGGTCTAAACAGATCTTTTGGATGGGAAGAACTGGATCATCCCCTTACAGTCCAGACTTTGTACTGGTTACTTAAAGGAGTTCCTTGGTTCTTAACGGTTAACGGCATCATACTCGCCAGATATGGTTCCGTGTCTAATTTAGTTCCCTAAGCTCAAATTTCCATGAAAAAAAATTGAATTCGTCAAAGTTATAGAATAAGAATCGTAGAACAAGCTGCTGGTCATACCAAAAAGTGCTCATCAGTAGCCTTTCAACGACTGAATTATTTTCTGGCTTAAATGTATCGCATCAAATGATACCTATTTCGAAAGCACTAAAGCAAATGTGGTTGGTTAAACCAATATTTTGAGTGCTCTTGAACATTTACCGATATTTATTCGACAGAGTATATGTATGATCTTATAAATAAATGAATTTAAAAAATTGTAACATTCGTATTTCTATCAGTTAAATTATTGATTGATTTGTCCGTTACTTTGTGATAGTTGTTGTGTTTTTCCGTTACTTTGTGAAAAGGAATAAAACAATTTGTTACTTTGTTATCTATCACTTTTATTTTTAAACAAAATTTGCATGACTATAGTCTGTGTGAATTTGTGACACTCCTTTAAAACTAAGATTTTATATTCTATGTACTGTTTATATATTCTATGTACCTAATTTTATATTTTTATTGGAGTTAATTTTTTACAATATTTTAAATAGTGGCAATTTCGGAGGTCCGTGTTATCGTTTAATAGCTATTTAGACGGATTTTTATTATATTTATAAATTTCAATAGCTTCTAAAATGTTTTTTTTTGCTTTTGGGCGCTGTATGTCAAATTTTCCAATTTGTAATCTCGGGAAATATATATTCGATATCTATGAAATGGTTCGCAAAATTAGAGTGTTGTTTCTTTAATATGTATGCAGATTTATGTTCTTTGTATCTGGTCTAAAAATTTCTGCCGGTTTGTACAACATAGCAGCTACTGCACTCGTTGCAACTTAACATATAAACTCCAGATTTTGTATTTGCTGATGTTTTATCTTTGGCTTTTGTTTTATGTTTGATGGCTTTTTGGTTTGTGTTTTATGTTAATTGGCTTATGTTTGATGTTTTATCTTTGGCCACTAAGCCCCTTTATTATCAGAACTGTTTATGTCAAACTTGGAACATAATTTTTTAAAAACGGATAAAGCAAAAAATATATTGTTTTGTATAATAAACATTTTGGTTTATTATACTGGAAATGACAGACAAATAGAAGGAACATTAAAGCATTTAAATAGTATCCATCCAAAAATAAAATTTACACTAGAAAAAGAACAAAATCAAACCATACATTTCCTGGACCTTTCAATATCCCAACAAAATAATAAACTAGAATTTAATATCTATAGAAAACCCACATACTCAGATATAACAATTACAAAACATTCAATCCACCCCATTAAACAAAAATATGCTGCATATAAGTCTATGATCCACCGAGCTTTCACAATTCGACTATCTGAAAATAATAGAAAAATAGAACTGCCAAAAATAAAACTAATAGCACAAAATAACGGCTACAATTAAAAATAAATTAGTTACTTAATGAATAAAAAACGGAAACGATTAAATTCATCAAGTATATTCAAAAATAAAACAAACAAATGATAAAAAGTACTGTAAAATTTCATATTTCGTTCCAATTTCAGAACAAATAGCTCGCTCTTTGAGGAAACATAATTTGCAAATAGCGTTTAAAACCACCCAGTCAACCAGTAAATGAATTTTTAATGCCAAAGATAAAACATCAGCAAATACAAAATCTGGAGTTTATATGTTAAGTTGCAACGAGTGCAGTAGTTGCTATGTTGGGCAAACCGGCAGAAATTTTCAGACCAGATACAAACAACATAAATCTGCATACATATTAAAGATACAATTCTCTAATTTTGCGAACCATTTCATAGATACCGAACATATATTTCCCGAGATTACAAATTTGAAAATTTTACATATAGCGCCTAAAAGCAAAAAATTAAACATTTTTAGAAGCTATTGAAGTTTATAAATATAATAAAGATCCGTGTAGACAGCTATTAAACGATCAGACGGATCTCCGACATTCCCCACTATTTAATATATTGTAAAAAATTAACCCCAATAAAAATATAAAATTAGATACATAGAATATATAAACAGCTGTAAAACTTTAAAGTAGTGTTTGAGAATGTAAAGTCGTTTTACGAAACTATAGTCACACAAATTTTGTTTAAAAATAAAAGTGATGGATAACAAAGTAACAAATTGTTTTATTCCTTTTTTTTTTTCTGTCAGTTGGTATAGCTTTGTAATTTATGTTTATTCAAAAAAGTTATAAAAACAACTTACAAGGTTAAAAACGTGGTGGAATTCATTCACCTCTCTCTCTTTTCTCTCAAAAGACTGATCTATTTCACTTTATAAAGCAAACCAAGACGCTAAAATCGTTGAGAAAATAAACAATTTTCCACTCGGAAATCCTTTCGCGCGGTTTTTCCGGACAATGGTTTTGGCTTTCGCGATAAAAGTATTGAGACCTATTGATTTTCGTCAGTCAGTTTCGACGCTCTTTGTTGGAGAGCTTCCTTAAATGAATAAAAGCAACGCTTAATTAAGAAAAGCAGGCGTTGGAAGTATTCGGCGAAGAAAATTTGCTTTGACGGTTTTTCCCAAGACAAAGGAAATTGAATCTTTATGGATTAATTTGTTCGGTTTTAATAAACGTAGAGGCCATTCGGAACTGTTTGTTGTGGAATTTTTTAAACAATTAAAAGAGTATAATTTTATTTTGTTTCATCTGGATAATATTGGAAACCATAAAAAAATCGAAAGATTTTTCCAGTAATTAAAACATTATATTATACAAAATAATTGTTTTTCTACTATAATTTTTTTCAGTTAAAATTAGAGTAAATTGAACGATATAAGGGTAAACTAATGGGTTCTTTCTTATGTTAACGCTACTTTGATAGTTTGTTATTACTTCATATTTGGAGTAATATAAAATTATTGGCATCATTTTTCTGAAAACTTAATTTTAATTAACTTTCAGTCTTTTGAAATAGAAATTCCAGGCGACCAAAAACTTCATTTTTAATAATTGCTATATTTCGCCTTTCCTCGTATACAAGAAGCTACATAAATAGTTTGAGACATTTGCGCCGTATATGCAGAGGACGCCCATCGGGCTGCTCGAGATTGGCTTGCCAAATTTAAAAATTACAATTTCGACTTGGACAACACGTCCAGCTCTGGTAGATCATCCCACTTCGACGAAGACCTTCTTAAAACGCTTTTGAATGAGGAAGCCCATCAAACATCTAGAGAATTGGCTGAGAAGATTAACTACCGCCTTGCGAGAATCTCCCGATATCTTCAATCTATGAAGTTTACTCCACAACTTGTTTTGATAGCATGTTCAGATGGACATGACAGCACTTTAGTTGTTTGTTTATTGTGGTTGGGCAAGTGCACGCTAGCATGTTAATTATTTATAACTTCTAAATGAAACTAGACACTTTATTTCTATAATATTTTTATTTCGTTGAACAGAAAATAATTAATAATTAACCAATGAATCAGAAAAAAAATAGAAATCTTTTTTATAACAGCTGAGAAAAAAGATAAAACACATTGTAATACAGAGACAATAAGCTAAACGAAAAAGAGAAATGCTGAGAACAAGCTGAATAAAGAGGATTAGAATGAACATAGAAGGTACGGAACTGGAGGAAAACTTTTGGTGAGAGAGAGATGAATGGATAAATGCGACGCTACCATTTTAATTATTTATAATTTTTTAAAAATTTTTGTTCTATAATAAGTTTATGTCGTTCTCGAGAAAAGAAATATTAACCACCAAACGAATCAGAGAAAAAAGAACAACAGAAGTCTCTCATGTTGTAGCAGAGGACAATAAGAAAACAAAAACACGGACACCACAACTTAAACAAAAAAAGAAATACCGAGAACAAGCTGGACAGAGGCAGTTAGGATGGATATAAAAGGTATAGAACTGGAGGAAGACTTTTGGAGAGATAGACATGAATAGGCAAGTGCGACGCTACCATTTTAACTATTTATAAGTTTTAAAAGAAACTAGGCAGATTTTTTTTCTATAATAAGTTTATCTCGTTGTCGAGAAAAGAAATATTAATCACCAAACGAATCAGAGAAAAAAGAACAACAGAAGTCTCTCATGTTGTAGCAGAGGACAATAAGAAAACACATTCTAATTCAGAGACCACAACTTAAACAAAAAAACAAACACGGAGAACAAGCTGGACAGAGGCAATTAGGATGGATATAAAAGGTACAGAACTGGAGGAAGACTTTTGGAGAGATAGATATGAATAGGCAAGTGCGACGCTATCATTTTAATTATTCATAATTTTTAAAAGAAACTAGGCAGATTTTTTTTCTAAAATAAGTTTATTTCGTTGTCGAAAAAATAAATATTAACCACCAAACGAATCAGAGAAAAAAGAACAATAGAAGTCTCTCATGTTGTAGCAAAGGACAATAAGAAAACACATTCTAATACAGAGACCACAACTTAAACAAAAAAAGAAATACCGAGAACAAGCTGGACAGAGGCAATTAGGATGGATATAAAAGGTACAGAACTGGAGGAAGACTTTTGGAGAGATAGATATGAATAGGCAAGTGCGACGCTACCATTTTAATTATTTGTAATTTTTAAAAGAAACTAGGCAGATTTTTTTTTCTAAAATAAGTCTATTTTGTTGTCGAGAAAATAAATATTAACCACCAAACGAATCAGAGAAAAAAGAACAATAGAAGTCTCTCATGTTGTAGCAGAGGACAATAAGAAAACACATTCTAATACAGAGACCACAACTTAAACAAAAAAAGAAATACCGAGAACAAGCTGGACAGAGGCAATTAGGATGGATATAAAAGGTACAGAACTGGAGGAAGACTTTTGGAGAGATAGATATGAATGGGAAAATGTCATGCTACCATTTTAATTATTAATAACTTATAAAAGAAACTATGTAGATTTTTTCTTTATAATATATTTATTTCGTCGTCGAGGAAATGAATAATAACGAACGAATAAATCAGAGAAAAATAGAAGTATCTCGTATTACAGCAGGGACTTTTGTAGAGATCGACATAAATGGGCAAGTGCCACGTTACTATTTTAATTATTTATAATTTGTAAAAGAAACTATGCAGAGTTTTTATAATATGTTTATATCAGGTAGATTTTTTTTCTATAATATGATTATTTCATCGTCGAGTAAAAGAATAATAACTAAGGAATGACTCAGAGAAAAAATAAAAAAAGGAAAGGATTTACGGTTAGAGGCGCATCAGTATCTAAGGCTATTTAACGGCTGGATCTACAGCTTAACGTGGGTTTCGAACCACGGCCGTCAGCTACCGACAAACCCAGGCCAGCACCCCCTTCAGGCTAGGCCTTGCCCAGCCTTTAACTGAGGTGACTGAGGGGTAATTCGTTATCGGATTTTACACTCTTCCCTAGAAACAACGCCTAGTGTACAACTGGCAATTTCTCCACCCAGTTTTTTTTAATTCTTGAATAAAACACAGATGGAGTTGTGAATTTGCCTAGGACTAGTCTCATTTCAGAAGTGTATCATCATCTGAAACCACTATCAATCAAAAATTTCAAAAATTTTCAAGAAACGGGTAGTAGTCTGGTCAATGTTTTCATAGAGTGCACACGTATTCTGAAGAGCAACAAAGTGAGGTTATATCTCAGTGAGAATGTGGCAAGGTTGCGCAATATTACGCAATCGTTTATTAAACGTTTAGTGTTAGTGTTGTGTAACATGAATTGTTCAATATGGGCAAATCAAAAATCCAAACTGCTATGGCAGAAAGATTCTTGGATGAATTAATTCGAGAATTCAGTAATCAATTCTGGCGTAATCTGAAGAAATTAACTTCAGATTTGGCAGATATGTTAGAAACCAAAGAAATAAAAGCAGATAGACCAAATCTGCAAAAAATAAATAAAAAATTAGAGTTAGAAATCACGTCTAAAAACAAAGACCAAAAGACTCCAGAAACCACACTACCCAAAGAAGAAGGAGACGATCAAGTCTCTACCACGGAAGGATATCAGCAGATATCCTCCCGACCAAAAAGACGCAAGGAAAAGAGAGTGCCGACGGCTTTTAGGGAGAGCCGGTTCGAATCTACGCAAGTACTTCGTCTACCCAACCTAAGAACCGACCAACGTGGAAGCAATATCACCAACTGCAGCAACGGGCAATCCCAAACTGATTATCAAGTTTTGAAAGTTATTTATAGCCGGAAGAAAACAAAAAAGAAAAGACGGACTAGTACAATAGTCCGCAAGAAACGAAGGAAAAAATCAACCCAAATATAGCTGCGAAGATACAATCTCCGCAGCACCAAAATGAATCAAGTGAAGAAAAACCAATCTCCGTCATTCCTGAACTTCGTTCGGGAACCAAAAACCTAAATCTCAACAAACCTCAAGTCGACGGAAGAATGCAAAAATTTCTCGTAAATCTCGGCGGTTTTGGATCTTGCGACCCGATTCCGTAGCAGTATAATATCATCTTACTTTCAATAATCTAAAATTTAATAGAATAATTTTCACCAACCTGAATAAAAGACGACTAGGCTTATCAATTAGGTTACCTAGTCGCTACCTCCTGGGCTAGATAGAAGCCCCCAACCCCGGGTTAGCTTGCTGACACACACCGGAAAAACAGAAAGATCAATAGAAACTGGTAAGAGCCAATAGGGCTTACCAAAAAACCTGGATAAATAAATCTAAATCGAATCGAAGAAACGGTTTTGATGGAAGATAAAAGAAGAGCAATATATAGTCGTAGTGGTCGTTCCCAAGAGCATATTAATTTGGTACGTGAAAGTGTTGCTGAAAACCCAGAAATTACCATAGAAACTACAGCCACAGGATCATTCAAATCATTGTGCATTTGTCAATCAGATCAAAGAACAAACATATGATCTGAAAAGATGAACACCTTTTTCAATTGGTGGCTATGTTAATAAACAAAATTGTCGTATTTCGGGCGAAAAAAATCCTCGATTGATTCATGACAAACCTTTACATCCTAAACGTGTCACTGTTTGGTGTGCATTATGGTCAGGAGGTGTAATTGGACCGAATTTCCTTCAGGATGCTGCTGGTTAAGCTGTAGCTGTGAATGGTGTTCGATATCGGGAAATTATAACTGGGTTTTCGTAGGCTGAATTAAACAGTATGGATCTGGAAGACAGTTTCAACAGTATCATGTTACACCTCACTTTGTCAATGAAACCATAGATTTATTGAGAGAAAAAGTTCCTGGATGAGTTATATTAATTAGCCACCAAGATCATGCGATTTGACAACGTTGGTCTATTTGATTTGGGGTTTCCTAAAAAGGCAAGTCTATAAGAATAATACACAATCGACTCGTGAACTAAAGGATTAAATTATTCGAGTCATTAGTGAGATAGAGTCACTGTTATGCCAACATGTCATCCAAAATATTGACAAAACAGAAAGAAAGACCCATTAAAATAATAATCGATTATAATACTGTAATACAATCAAAAACCATTTCCATAAAATTAACTATTTTAATGCAAAATTAACAATGAACGATGAAGCTTATTTTCGCCGAAGTGGTCAAGTAAATATACAGAAGAGCCGTTTCTCGGCCACAGTCATCAAATATCATTACATCGAGTTAAAGTTACAGCATTCAAAACGTCATTGGACCACATTTTTTTAAAACGATAGTGGTAATGCAGCTACAATGGTAAACGCTATAGACATAATTCAAAACTTGTTGGTACTTCAATTTGAACAGAAAGGATCATACAGGGTGCGGCAGAATGATCTCCCCGATTTTAGTTGGACATAGTTGGTATCGGAGTGGGGGCGCCGCAGTTGTGAGTGTGTCGAGGCACGGCTACACACATGCCGTTTCCAGTCTGCATCATGGGAGTGCACCGCGCATTCGTCGTCGAGGAGTTCATTAGAAATGGCGGTTCGCCGATATTGACGCAGCCTTTCGCACCCGCTTCGCGCTTGGGCGACATGACCCCGTTCCTGATAAGAAAACCGTTGGTGTTTGGGTGTCAAACTTCAGAGAGACAGGTTCGGCATTAAAAAAGAAACCTCCTGGCAGATCTCGAACCGTAACAGGACCGGAAAATGTGGCCGCTGTCAGAGCTTCGGTTGAGCAGTCACCCCGGCGATCTGCACGAAAACTCGCGGCAGCGCTGCAGTTATCTGACCGAAGTGTTCGCAGAATTCTACACCGAGATCTCAAAATGCATTCTAACAAAATTGCAGTTACACAGGAATTGTCTGAAACGGATTTCGAAACCCGTAGAACTTTGTGCCAACAGCTTCGAAACCTTCCTCGCGGAAACGTTTTGATCTTTACGGATGAAGCTCATTTCCACCTTTCAGGTATGGTCAATAAACAGAATTTTCCTTACTGGGCAGAAAGCAATCCTCGAGAACTTCACCAAAGCCCACTCCACAGCTCAAAGGTTTCGGTATGATGCGCTGCTCTCGAATTTGAATTATGGGGTCCGTACTTTTTTGAAGAGAATGGTGTCACTGCAACGGTGGCTTGACAACGGTGAGTGATCGGTATTGCGCATTACTGGAGAATTTTCTCCAGCCCAGATTGCCTGATCTTTATAATCAACATGGGCAAGAAAATGTGTGGTGCCAGCAACATGGCACAATAGCCCACACATCTCGTCATTCACTTGAAATTTTAAGACAACTGTTTCCTGGACATATAATCTCCTTGCGTGACGACATTGGCTGGCCTCCTCGTTCTCCAGATTTGTCCCTGTGCGACTTCTTTCTATGGGGCTATCTTAAGTCGAAGGTATACCAACGTTGTCCACAAAAATGCACTTAAGGAGGCGATAACTCAAGAAATTGCGACGATTCCCCCTGAAATGCTATGTCGTGTAATGGAAAGCTACCGAGAGAGGCTCAATCAATGTATCGATAATGGAGGCCGCCACTTGAGTGATGTCATGTTTAAAACATGTTAATTTAAAACTGCGTTGTACATACTTTTCAGAAATATATAGGTTTGTTTTGCATCTTTGTTGGTTAGGTTTTTATTAGAGTTCCAAATGGGGGAGGTCTTTCTGCCGCACCCTGTACCTCACACATCAACAAGATGATACCTATACCTCACACTTCATCTGAAACAATCAATCTTTTCCTAGATCATTTGAAATTATTGATTGATTTGTCCGTTACTTTGTGATAGTTCATTTTTTAAAAATGACTTTACAGTCTCAAACACTACTTTAAAACTGTTTTATTCCTTTTTTCCTAGGTCGTTTAATTTTTTGAAATGCAGATTTATTGTGACCGCCCTCCGAATTTGACGGCTCCGGATTATTTTGAATAGAGATTTTTAAAAGAAAATTTACATTAATAAGCCCCTAATCATGCAGCAAGATCGGAGTTGAAATTGTTGCATTAAAACCTGATAGATATACTGACAAAAGTTATGGACAATATGGACAACATAATTTTCGAAAATTAATTAACACACAATTTTAAATCGAAATACCTATATTATAAAAACATGTTTTGTTTTTTTCTTTTTAAGATTTAAAAATAATTAAATAAAATGTTATCGCGATATTTGCCCCACCCTGTATAACTCCCATTTTGAAGAAAATTGAATTGAATCATATAATTCTGTTAGGCACAGTGTTCAATTTCATCGAACAACCACAAATTATAAAAACAATTTATATCATCAAAGAAGTAAAGAATTCTTTTATCCCCTCCTTTCTTTTCCAAACACCGAACGGTTTTACTTTATGAAAGAGATTAAGATACTAAACTTGTCGAAAAAATAAACAATTTTCGCTTCGTAAATCCTTGCCCGCGGTTTTTCCTAACAATGGTTTTGGCTTTCACAATAAAAGTATAGAGACCTATCGATTTTCGACAGCTAATTTCGACCCTCTTTGCTGAAGATCTTCTTTAAATGAATAAAAGCAACGCTTAATTAAGAAAAGCGAGCACTGGAAGTATTCGAGTGAGAAAATATGTTCTGACGGGTGGGTTTTTCTAAAGACAAAAGAATTTTAATCTTTATGGATTAATTTTCTCAGTTATAATAAACGGAAGAGGTATAAGGAACTTGTTTGTTGTGAAGTTTTTCCTACTACTGGAAGGAAAATAGATCTTATCGTTCAACTTGGAATAAATCGAGAATTATCGAAAATAAAATATATGTAAATATTAGAAATCATTTATGGTAATATAACATTGTTCCTTTCAGTATTGGAAATATTTCTCTGGTGGTATAACAGTAATTTAAGAACGACTTGGGCGGTATGAAATTATAATTTCTAAAAGCATAATTTGTAGTAAAAAACATCGTCTTCTTGTGGTGCTACAGTCCGTCAGTAAGCCTTCACCACCTACAACCTGCATACCCGACCGGATCGATATATTCAACCAATTCAATACGTATGAGGCGTACTAACACATTAAGTAAGGGGACTAGTCGCGTAGCATTTGATCTGGCAACACTGTTCGTCTCCTTTCTGGAGAGGCGTCAGACTAACACCTGATGCGTATTCAGTGATAAGTTTGAATTAGTTTTGCAAAACTTCACAAAAACTGCAAAACTGAAAACAGAGTCTTGTCAAGGGTCAAGATTCTCAGGTGGTCTAAGGTATTGTAACCAAATAATAAAGTTGAAATTCCTCCTTACAGCGGGGGCAGCCGTTCGCCGGAGGCATCTAGGCGTAGGTCACGGCGCCACCCATTTTTTTTAAATTATTCTAGGTATAAATAAACCCTAAAACTGAGTACGAGTCTATCCTAGATAAAAAAAAACTCAATAATGATGATATACAGTTAATAAGCACTAGCGGAATCCGAGAAAATAACACATAGAACAAAAAATATAAAAATAAAACATGAATTAAAAACTCAAAAAGATCTCTTGGCTAATTTACAGTGATTACAAATTAGGTTATTCTAAACCTACTTAAATTGTACTACTTAAATAAAACTCAATCAAGAATCAAGATATTTTAAACTAAAGTAAAGTAAATCAGATCGACCTGTATAATATTACCTGGTGGTAGCGAGAGTATTAAGCAATTAATATAAACAATTCATAGAAACATTAATACAATAGCAAATAAAAAATAATGCATTATTATATGGCCTTATCTCCTTTCTTACGCTGATCGTTTATCCAGCCTCTGGACTATTCAGTTACTAGTAAGTTCTTTCGGCCTTGATCGGATAATGAATCAAATTGGTCCCAAAATTACCGGAATCGGTAACGGCTGAGCTAAAATATGACTAGTTTTATAACGAGTTGGTCCGAAATTGACCGGGTCCTGTAATTACCGGGCCCTAAAATGATTGGGTTTCATAACCATCGGGCCATAAAACCTTCTACAAAAATACCAAAGAATAAGCCATAGTATGGCTTGGCCAGCTAATCTACATAACTCTAACGAGGGCGTAGAGACATCTGTTCAGCTCGAGATGCGATATTAGACTCTCTCGGCAGCGTCCCGTACGATACCGGTGCCATCTCAAATAAGACTCGCGCAAAACTATCTTACCTGTAGCGGGCGATAATTTGTAAACGCTACAGTATTGTCAGAATGCCGAGACTCCATTGAAACAAATTTTGCAACAAAAGGTCTTGTCCACTGTATGATGGTGATGAAAATGTCCGCAGATTCCGGAGTCTGGTGCACGCAAGATCACGCAAGCGCTGATCACGCAAGACTTGAACTTTAACTCATATAACCGTTCATCTGATTGTGACGAATGAACTGGGTATAAAATCCACAGGAAAATAGTTCCAAAAAATCTTTCGCGAGATCAAAACGAGGAGGCAAACATGTCTTGAGCTGAATGCTTGAAGAGCGGATGAAGGACCGACTAAAGTCATGACCATATAAATCGGCCATGTCGAATGGTGACTGCAATCACATGTAGCTCATGACATCCTGCGGTAAACGGCCGCAACAGTTATTCTGTGCGAGACCGTTCGTGGCCCGTTTATAACTTTGTGTAAGTACCAGGTATGCAAGAAAAATAATGTTTAAATTGATAATTAAAAATCAAAGAAAGTTCTGGTTTCTAGTCTTAAACCGTTTGTTGACGCTGTTGAAGGAATAGCAAAGCACCACCGTGGAGCACAGGTAAACTTTCTTATATATATATATATATATATATATATATATATATATATATATATATATATATATATATATATATATATATATATATATATATACATACGGTGCTAGTCCCCTCCCCCTATTTTTTGAACGGTTATTCTTAAACTAATCAAATCTGGAATGTGAAAATGAATGGGCGTAAACTCCTTGTCTAGTGATAACTGATGACGTAATCATCATACATAGATGTGCCATTATGATGGCATGGGATCCTATGGCAAGTGACACTTCGATTGAAAGGTATTTAAAATACCTATTCAACCATACTAATTTTGTTTGAGTTCAAGCTAGTTTTGACGCATAAAATAAATAAATACTAAAATTTCAGCTTAGCGTATAATTAATATAGATTCTCAAGTCCGCTTCTGAACAATTGTCAAAAAAGTTGACGTTTTTGTAGTTCTCCAACTTATTTTATTTTTTCTGCTTTTACATGGTTTCAATTTTTGAATATTTACATTTGAGTCTCTGAATAAACGTTTGAGTCTCTAAATAAACACAAGCGTACGTACTTTAGAAGACAAGATAGCAACTCTTTAATGCTTGGTGAATGCGGAAAGAATTTTCATGCTATGGGGCGCCTTTATCATGAGAGTTATCCCGATCGCCCTATATAGGGGACTTATTTGAGGGAGCTTCTTTATAAATTTGAAATAACAGCAAGTGTTAAAGATGTAAAACGATCTGGCAGACCAAAAATTTCTATAGACAAATAAACTGACATAACTTCATCTGCTATGGTAGTAAACCCTGCTTGTTCTACAACCCAAGTTGCATCTACCTGTGAAGTCAGTTAAAGGACGGTGAACGGTGTTATTGAAAAAAAAAATCACCCCCATAAATTAAAAATGGTGAATCAACTTTCAGATGCCAGCTCCGATCGAAGACTATAATTCTGTGAAAATATGACCACTAAAAGTGACCAAGCACCAGATTATTTAAAAACAATTTACTTTAGTGACAAAAGTACTTCCTATCTCAATGGAAATGTGAACACTCAAAATGTGAGGTACTGGAGTAATACAAATCCTCGCGTGTTTACAACTTAATCGATAAAGCATGCCTGGAGATATTAGAGACCGCGAATGACCCACTAATTCTCGAAATTCTGGAAGACAATCCAGATTAATTTGGTATCTTCGAAATCACGTTCCAACAATACGGAGCTACTCGATAGATAAATTGGATGATGAGGTTCGATAGGATGGGCGGCTCAGTCACCGGATCTTACACCTTTGGATTTTTTTCTGTAGGTATCTTAAATCTAAAGTATATGTTACAACACCTGACAATATTGTTGAAGAATATATGAATTGTTGAAGAGGGTAGAGCAATTTCCGCTGAAACATTTGAACAAGTGCGACAAGAGTTTAGCAATAGGATGTTTTGCTATCAGGAAGTAGGTGGAGCACATTTTGGACATTTACTGTAACGGTGGACTTGTGAATCTGTAGTTATTATACGCCAAACTGCAAGTTTAGTATTTATTTATTTTATGCATTATGCAAAACTACCTTGAACCCAAGCAAAATTAATATTTGAATAGGTTTTTTAAATACCTTTCAAACGAGGTATCACTTTTCATGTGATCCTACTGAAAATTATTGGTCATAATGACACTGTGGCGTCATCTATGATGATTAGGTCATCAGTTATTACTAGAAAAGGAGTTTGTGTCTAGTCACTTTTACATACATATATATATATATATATATATATATATATATATATATATATATATACGACCACGGTTCATAAGGGGTTTGGTCGGTTCCGGGGCGGATATTTTGACCTAGAAAAATGGATTGCGTACAACAGCGTGTGATGAAAACAAATCTGGGAGGTTGTCTGGGTCAGAGGTTATACGAACGCCGAAAAAAATCATTCATCCGAAGAAAATTGGGCCCAAAGACTTCTTGTAAGCAACCAAATCATCAAAACCAATCTCTACTGTGTGTAATTAGAAGGAATTGGGCCAGAAGGCAGCAATTGAAGAAAAACGATCACAATTAGTAGACAGCGAAGGCATAGTGTTTCGTCATCAAAATACGCGGTCGCATGCTTAATCAGGATCCAGAAAAAAATCTTGGGCTTCAATTGGGGTATTTTGCCTTCGCACAAGTGCTTATCGCACCCTTGGATTAATTTCTATTCTGCTCCCGTCAGTATTGTTTAAATGGGAAATCATTTAAAACGGAAGAAGAGGTTTGGGGACTAAGAAAAAAAGTGGCAATTTTTTAGCAAAAATTAATGGTGAATTTACTACAGAACTTTCAAGACAACGCAATATTAATAATTAATAACAATCCAATGAAAAAAATTACTTTTCTTCGATAAGATCAAAAATTAATTATATTGAAATAAACGAAAATTGTATAGTTATAGAACTTGAGTGATATTTATAGAACTAAACTAATATTAAAAAAAATATCTAGAGTTAAAGAAAGTTTCTTTGTTTTTTCTTTTATCGTACGTGATGACCATTTTTCTCCAACGGATATTTTTCCGAGAAAGTCGATATTGTCAAAAGGAACAAGAAAACAACTACCGTATGGAATGGGAAGTCGGGTGATATTTTATTGTTTTTATTAACATCCGAACATCGTTTAGTTTTGTTCGTTTTAGCCAACCTAGAAAATTGTTGTTATGCAAAAAGTGCCATAATTTTTCTCCTACAAGACTCGATACTTTTAGCTGCAGATCCGACCTCTTGTAGTTCACGTTGCAACAATTTTATGAAAGTAGGAGCTCTTGGTCTATATCGAATAAATTTAATTTGCGTCACGAAACTATTAGCCTTTTCTGATAATTTTGTACAAAGCTGTAATACTGACCCAGCTGGGGAAGTTTTTATTTAGTTATGACGCTGTTGGAAATATTAATGTTGAAGCACTGTTTATTTTCTGCTGTTGAGGAATAGTTAACAAAGTAATTATTATTGAACGTGTACTCGCGCTCAGTAATTATATATGGGGTTGTTCCAAGTTCTCCCCGTTTTCGTAATTAGTTTATTTTTCCCTTATTTTTATTTTGTTTGGCCAAATGTGCATTTGAAAACCCTTTTCTTAGTCTATAAAACTATTAGCATCTATTTTGCGAACAATTTTAATATCAAATTTTCAGGTTTTTGAAATGGAAATTTCAGACTTTATCTTCTTCAAACTTTATTTTCGACATTTGGTATATTTCGACTTTCGTCGTGGTCAAGAAGTAACAGAAGCAGTTCCAGATATTGACGTCGTATTTGGAGAGGATGCTATAACCGAGAAGACTGCTCGAGATTGGTTTGCCAGGTTCAAAAATAGTAACTTTGACCAGGACGAGACGCTTAGCGACATCTTAACTTTTAATCCTAGAACACTAATACGTCATAAATATTATGATGCTCGGACTACTTCGGTTATTTTCGAGCGGTTTCGTAAATCGTAATAGTCACACTTGCTTAGTATCTTCGTATTTAATCGTAATCTAGGACCTGTTGAATTTGCAAGCAAATATTTATTTTGTATGGTTATATTTTGAATGCCGTGTCGTAATTTTTACGACATATTAAGCTGGGTCAACACCAATAAAATTTTGCGTGTGTGTTGAATTTACTGAAACAACATGTCTGAATTATCTGGTGGGCAACAGATGGTTCGTGTGCGACGACAATATTTGTGTTTGACCTAATGTGCCAGATCGTTTACATTACCGCACACGCACACTACATACAACACACACAGCACAACGCAAATTTTTATTGATGTGGATCCAGCTTTAGTGATACTGTGATATTTATTACTAGGTCCCAATTATTTTAAGAACGTAGAGTTTAGTTCATTAGTTCATTACATTTCAAAGTAATAACAGGTAAATAAACTGTTGGTTATTTAACCTTACTATAAACTTACAATAATGTTTGCTTTCAAGAAAATGTCTTCCAAGAGGGATAAATACTGTCCATTGACAGAAAAGATAGCGGCAGTGGTTGAGAGGCAGATAATTTAGAATTAGAAGAGTTTTCAGAGAGTGATCTCGATTCTGACGAAAATAATATACCCATATCCAGTGTTTTCAATCCAGGTGTTAATACAGCTGGACCTCTATTTGAAAATAATAATAATGCAGCTGAAGACAAGGATTCTGATGATGACGTTCCATTATCAACTTTTATAAGGGAAACTAGAAGAAGACACGAGTCAATTGTACGCCCAAACTCACGCTAAAGGTATAAAACGTGCACAGATGCTTTGCAAAGTTACCTACAAGAACAAGAAAAACAGCTGCCAGAAATTTGGTTCAATTTATACTTGGCAGCACGAGAAATGCGAAAGGATGCTCCACAACTGAAAAACCCTTTTTTATTTCCTGTCTGATGAGATTACAAATTTTATACTTCGACGAACAAATGAAGAAATCTTTCGACAGTCTCAAAAGTACAAAGAAGCGTCAACAATTTCAAATATCACAAAAAGTGAATTGAAAACGTTATTTCACAATTTTGCTTTTTCCTACTGCAAATAAAGACAATTACTTAAATATAAAAAGTGTTAGATGTTACTATTTCTGGAACGTTCTACAGAGCTTGCATGAGTTCTGAGCGTTTTGCATTCTTTATTGCCAGCAATTTAATGATAAACAAATTAGACAAGAAAGAGCATAAACTGATGAATCTTCATCCATTCGTGAGATATGAGACATGTTTATTGAAATATGTAAAACATCATATATCTAGATGTCCATTTAGGATGTTTATAGCCGGTAAGCCTACTAAGTATGGAATACAAATTGTAATGATTTGTGACGATATTATCATGCTCTCCAAAAAAAGAAAACGTCGTTTTGTTTCTCTGAACCCTTCATAAAGAGGCAGAACTCTGGACACAGACTGGCAAACTGATACTGGCAACATGGTACTGCAGGTCATATTGCAATTGTTATAAGAGTGCTTTTGAATAAAAAATTTTATAATCGATACATTTCCAAGAAAATGGAACTCTGAGGTGGCCCCCCAAGACCCCCTGACTTCTTTCTTTGGAGTTACCTTAAATATTTTATTATAGTTTAAATTAATGAGATCGAAACAACAGATTAGCTCAGAAACAATACTCGGTGAGACATTGAAGGAATATGTTAAGAAATACTAACTTAGTTGATGAAAGATGTAAGAAAAGCATCAATTACTGAATTTTAAATTGGATACTTACTATATATTTCCATTTGTATTTCAAAATTTGATTTCACAACTATACTTACATATCAATATCTCACATACCTTCAATATCAATATCTCACATACCTTCAATAACCACGTTAAAACAATAATGGCAATGTTCAACACGAATAAAGTATTTTCATCATATCCCTAAATCAATTTAAAGCTTTTTTATTATATTCTAATTTAAGTACCCTCATTATCAGAAGCACTTACTATATCGATCTTTTTCCCTTAAGCACAAGCAAGCTATTGCCGATAAATTTTGCATCATTATTACTCCATTAACAATTCTTCAGCAGCATAATATAAAGAGAACACCATTGTTTCCAACAAAGTCATTACTAAATCAAAAGCTTCCTCAAGCAGCTTTACCGTACAATTTTGTTTTAAATTATCGAAGAAAAGGTTAATAATTTCCATTAAATTTTCGAAGAGTCGATAAATCGTGCGACGTTAACTTACACCAAGTCGATATAGACCAAAAGCACCTTCCTTCAGAAAATTGTTGTACCGTCAAATAGATCGTATCTGGAGAGTATCGATTCGCTTTAGGAAAAAAATTAGGGCAATTTTTGCATAACAACAGGTCTCTCGGTTGGATAGCACGAGCTTAGTTTCGAAAACTAAAGGTTATTGCTTTTGATAAAGTCGAGAATATATCACCTGCTTTCCCTTTGTACGGTGTTCGGTTGTTCCTTTTGAAAATTTAGCCCTAGTAGGAAAAATATATGTCGAGGAAATAGGATCAACATGTGCAAAAAAAAATTGAAGAATCAAAGCAATGCAGCAAAATAAAATTTGTGTGCAATTGAACTAATCTCGTAATTTTTGTGGTACTACGATATTTTAAACCAAAAAAAAAAATAATAATAATAATATTGAAGATATTTTTTGCTTTTTTCGCCACGAAAAATAATTTGAAACAACATAATTTGAACAATTGGAAACTAATTTTGGAAAGTAATTGGAACTAACTAACTATTTGGAAACTAATATAACGAAACTAACTAACTAAATTTATAAATTGATTTAGTTCATAGACATATTTACTATTAATAGTAAAGTTAATAGTACAGTTACTAATAATCATTTCATATTTCAATTATGGCTGTACTAGAATTGTTAATTAATTTCCTATTGTTTTTGGTTCGTTTTTGTTTATATTGTTTATTACTTTCTATTTTTATAAGTACACCACACTTTTAGCAATATATTAGCATTATATATTATATATATATATATATACATATATATATATATATATATATATATATATATATATATATATATATATATATATATATATATATATATATATATATATATATATATCGACCAATCTTCTGGCCACACTCTGGTGTTCCACACGACGTTCTGGCAGATGTTATGAAACATGTCTACTCCTGCTTCACTCATTTCTTTAATTGTTTTCTTTCATGATTGCTTTAATAGTGATTTTAAAATATTGCCTGTTCAACATAAAGGCGAAAACCTGAACCAAATTGAAAGTTTACAAATAAACCGATTGAAAGATCCAAACACTCTTTTCAATGATTGTGACGTGAACAATAGGCTTTTATTATATTTGTTTGTTTGTACAGGCAATTTTGTAAAAACTCGCACGTTAAATTTTCCAAATATATTTGGGCGTGTGTGTGTATAAATTTTTTATATTTATACCTACTTTTACAATAAAATTATTTATCTGTCAACATCAATCCAACGAAGCTGCAATATTAAGTAACGCGCGAAATATAAATATAATAAAGCGAAAATTATAAAAGAAAGGCACTTTATTAAGTATTCGAGGGGTGGCTATTAAATAACAAGACTGACGCTGCTACAAAAGTACACATGCGCGAAATGCCAGCGACCAGTAGCTGTTTTGGCGTGAAGCCTTCATTCTATTTCGAATACAGGACCTCTCGCTTCTGTAAACAAATCCATATAACCGTAGCCTTCGGTCGATTTGGGTAGGTTTTTTCTTTCGCGGGAAAGAGATTAAGAGTAGCAATAGAGGAATGAATTGTTGTAAAATTTCACTTGAAACTTGGAAAAGCCGGCACTGAAACTTATAATTTATTGAAAGAAGTGCATGACAATGATTTTTTATCGCGTACGCGTATTTTTCGTCGGTTAAGTACTCCTGGGATTGCTGAAACTGAAGGAATTGACAAAAAAAGCGTACGGCAAATTTTACATAAGAATTTTAACATGCAAAAAGCGTGCCTAAAATTCTCACGTTTGAACAAGGAGCTCGGAAAAATGTTTGTACTGACACGTTCAATGCCATTGAAAATAACCCATGTGACGAATCGTAGTCTTTTACTTATGATCCTAAAATGAAGCTCCGATCCATTAACTGGAAGAGCTAAAATTCACCGAGAGCCAAAATAGTTTGAATCAGCAAATTAAAATTCAAAGCACTGATTGTTTTTTTTTATATTCATGGGATTATGTACCTTTACTAGGTTCATGAAGGTCAAACTATTAATCAACATTACTACCTTCATGATCTTGCCGAACTCCGTGAAAGAATAAGGAAACCACGACCCTTATTGTGGAAGGACAAGTGATGGGTTCTCCACCAAGACAATGAGCCGGCTTATTCCGCATTGTCTGTCAAGAGGTTTTGTAGCTAAGTGCAGCATCCCAATGTTAGGCCATCTGCCTTATTCCCCGGATCTGGCGCCGTGCGACTTCTATCTGTTTCTTTAGGTGAAATATGCATTAAAAGGAGCACGATTTGAGTCCGTTGAAGGTGTGAAAGAGAAAGCGGCAATCGTTATGAAGGAGCTGACAGAAAAAGACTTCCAGCACTGTTTCGAACAAAGGAAGATTCGCATGGAGCGTTGTAGAGATAGAGGAGGGCTGTATATTGAAGGCGATAATATGTTAATATGTATGTATAAAATCAAAATAAAATGTTTTACAGCCTCAGTCTCTCTCTCATTTAATAGTCACACCTATCATTATGGGTTTCATTAGGTCTGGTATACCCTCATATCATTCAAAAATATCTCTTATATTTTAATATTTATATGAATTCAGAAAGGGAAGGCCAATAAGGGCAACAGTTGCCACTTGTTACAAAAATGTTTGTTGTCAGAAAATGTTTGCCACTTTTTGGGTATATTTACATTTTTTTTGTTGTTGCAAATTGTGATTTTTGTTAAATGATACTTGAATTTGGCATCGTTGGAAGGAGCAATTCAACGATATAAATGTGATGATTTTTTTTAAATAGACTTAAAAAAAATGGCAAAAAGATGTTTCAGTCTGTTTTAGGGTAAATATATTTTTTATTTAGTAGGCTATGAAACTATGGATGACAGATGAAATATTTGATTACACTTGACAACTGTTAACGTCAATTTGTGAATTTCAAATTTCTTTCTGAAAGAGAAATAATTGAAATAGTAACAATTGTTGGATACGGGAAGAGAAAACGCATTTATGCTAAAGTTTATCGAGTATATAATGAAGTACATCCGAATAAAAACATCACTAAGTTCAACTTTTTATTGGGTTTTTCGCCACGATTTAAAACTCAAAAAATATTATATCATAAAATATTAATATATTATATAAAATATTATATATAAAAGTATCATTGACATAGACAAAAAAATATATTTACTTTCTATCTTTTCATAATTTATAGAAATTAATATATTTTATTTTTAGATTCGTTTTGAAAACGGGAGGGGAATACTTCCCGAAACGTTAACGTTAAAAGTTTGTATATTTTTTTAGAACATTTTTATATTTTTAAATTTTTTTCGTTAGGAAAATTTATTACAAAAAAAAAAGAATCACTGAGAAATTTGTCTCCGTTTGCAGTGATTCTTTATTTACATAAGAACAGATATTTTTGATATTTTTTGAGTTTTAGATCGTGGCGAAAAACCCAAATAAAGAAAAAAACACGCCACAATCATTCAGACATTACTTAAAAAATAAATGTTTAATGAATGTTTTAATTGATGTAGTAGATAATGTTAAGGTTTTCCGGCAACAATTGGCCCCACATCATAACATGTGTGGACGCTCAGTCCAAAAAAAATAATTAAAAAAAGATTTTTATCCTTACAAAATACAATTACTAGAAGAAATAAGTGATGATGATTTTGATCGAGAAGTTGAATTTTGCGACTTGGCACCAGTCGTTTATTATTGTGAATGTGTGTCCATGCGGTGCTTCTTTGTTTTTCCATGATTGATCGTTTCCACCTTTGAGGGGAGTTTTCCCCTTTTTCTTTATCCTTGCGTGTTCCAACGTTATTTTGACTTACCTCTTGTAAGTGAGTTCCGGAGCATCCCTACTAACAGACCAGCAGCAATCCGCAAGCATTGTTTTATTCCAACGGCCCTGATAAATTTGTTCTATCGCAGACATATTTTGACGAAAAAAATTTTGTGTTCATCAATGAGAAAAAAATTATGGTCATGAGATGTGTAAGGCTTGTTGAGTTCTTCTTCTTCAGTTTTTTAAGTTTTATCAAAGCGTGTCTCACTTTTTGGTTTTAATTATTCTTTTCAATTCTTTGTGATGAATAAAGTAGGCACTCATTACGGACGGTTTATTTATTTGATCAGGATACATGAAGTATTCTGGTTTGACATTTACTAATAAACGCTTGTAGTTTTTCTGTCAGTACCTTTGTGACTTTCTATGTTTCTCATTCACATAATAGAACTGCTTTAACTTTTGACTGAAAGATTTGCAGTTTTTTATGGAGCAATTGTAGGTTTGTTGTGATTTTCGTATGCTATTATGAACATAGCTTTCTGCTTCGTCATGTTTTTCGTTCGTCAACCACTGTAGTTTATGTGGAACATGATAATGATAACTCGATAATGATTCTCATTGATTTCGTTTTGTTTATATTTATGTTTAAGCTGATCTTACTGAGCTATGTCAGATATTTGGCCAAGAAGTCATACATCGTTTGGAATCTCGATTGCTCAAATATGAAGTCAAGATCCAGCAAGTCTCCTCTATTATATTGTTTATCTGGAAGCATTATATTTAATCGGAAAGGCGGGAGTACATCTTTCTATCGCACATACTTTTTCCATCAGTGTCAGGGCGAGAACTTTTTGATTAACCCCCCTAGTAACCCCCAAACCAATAAATATCCGTCCTTCAAATTCAAAACATACTCAATACAGAACAGTCTATATGCCAAAACTTCATTTACAATGTTTTCTTTTATTTTCCAACCGAACAAAACCCGGTAATTTTAAAATGTAAAATAATCGAACACGATTTACATGTGCAAATCATTTTAGGTTAAAATGAAGTGACAATGGACGCAAACTAAATAAATTTAATTCGTCGCACTTTACGTTAATGCGGTACGATTGTCACGCATTTCGAAGTTAAAATATTGCGGTTACATCAATCAGACTGTGGTCATTTTCTGTTTTGTAGATGTCGATAAAATGTTAATGGAAATATTCCCAACTAAATAATTTATTGTTGAAAAATATATAAACAAATAAAAATAGTGGCATGAGCTAGTATTTTTATAATAACAGTTACCTACAACAAAATTTTTTTGGAAGGATTCCTTCACTTCATGAGTAACGTACTATTAGTTTTAGGTTAAGAAAAACGAATATGGGAAAGAAAAAATTGTATTAGCTCTAGTTTTTGTTATATACAATAGGTGGAAGCAGTGGCGGTTCGTGAGTTTTAAATATGGAGGTTTTGCATACCAGCAGACGATTTATAAAATACTTTAACTAACCAAAATTGAAAATAAGCTTTGAATATAAAACTGACAGGATATATACAGGCATCTTTGTGCACATATAAATCGAGACGGAAACGGCTATATTGACTCATTGTTTTGGAGTTTTGGTAGTTGGTGTCAACAACTTCGAGATTTAATAGTAGATCTGAATAATTTTAGAGTGTTTTAATCAATAATAAGTGCCGAATAAGTGTACTGGAAACTCTTATTGTGTATTCTAGTTTAAATACATATTATTATTATTATTATTATTCACGTATGGGCCCTGGTGGATCACGCGAAGTACAATTAAATGCGTTTGTTGTTGTTAGCCTTCCTTTGCACCCATACTAATTTCATTCTTTCGCTATGAGCTTTTTTCCTTTCGTCAGACCAAGTTGTTCCAGTCTTCCTACATTTTTCTCTCTAGCCAACCTTCCAAACGTTAACCTTGTGTCTGAAACAGCCTCTATCCTGAAATTCACTTTGTGTTATATTTGTTGATCTTAGGTCCTCTTTAATTGCAGCAATCCATTTAATTATTTCTATTTTAGCTCTACTCCTATTTTCATAAAATTCGACTATTTGCCTAGTTAGCCTACTCGGATTCATCCGTTTTATGTGTCCGTAAAACTTAAGTCTTCTTTTTCTCATATCGCTATGTATATCTGTGTATTGTTTGATTTCTTGGTTTTCTCGAAGTTGATATGTTGTGCTATTTATTTGTTTGGGGCCTAGGATTTTTCTTATGATTTTTCCTTCCTTCTTTTCAATGTCCTCGATGTCCCTCTTTCTATTCAAAATGAGCGTTTCTGCAGCATATAGACATTCTGGCTTAATAACTGTGTTGTAATGTCTCAGTTTTGTGTTTTTAGATAGGCATTATTTGTTATAAATATTTTGTGTAAGTCTCAATGCCGTTTCCATTTTTTGAAATCTACCCTTATTGGCCGCTTTTTCCAACCCATTTTCCATGATTATTTCACCCAAATATTTGAATTGAGAGACTCGTCTGATGTTACCATATTTTATTTTTAGAAATGGTGTACTACACTCTGTTGCAGGTCATGTATTGTGTCTTTTCAAAGGAAATTAGGAGTCCTACCTTTTCTGCTGTTTCTTTTAGGATTTCAATCTGTTTCTGTGCCGTTAATATAACTTGAGCTAAAATTGCTAGATCATCAGCAAATGCCAGACAATCAGTTTTGATGTTGGTTCTCCCCAGTTTAATGGGCTGGTCAATATTCAGGGTCGACTTTTTTTCACGCCACTCCTGTATTACTTTTTCTAGAACACAGTTAAATAAGAGTGGCGAGAGTCCATCCCCTTGTCTCACTCCAGTTTTAATTTTGAAGGGCTCTGAGATGTCACCCGTGAATTTAACTTTTGACCTTGCGTTAGTTAATGTTGCTTTAATAATTGCCAGGGTTTTCAGATCTAGTATAGAAGTATTTCATTTTCAAGGCATTTTGATTTAATAAATTTTACACTTCAAAAGCACTTCAAAACCAAAAATTCTGCACTGCAAATTCTGAACAACAGAAACAATATGAAACTCACAGTGGCAGCAACAGTAATTATGTTTATAACTTACAAACAGCTGGAGAACGTTGCGTTTTGTCAGTTGGCAGGTATGATAACTCCCAAAAATAAAATTTCCCTCAAGCTGAAAATGTAGACTATAAAAAATGACAGGTCAGTATATCTCCAAAGTAAGAGCCAATCGCTTAATTTTATGGTGATTTTTGAATTCGACAGGTGGAAATACATAAGAATCAATTATTTTTGAGCCCGAACCGTTTATATTGTTGGTTTGGTTTGGTTTGGTTTGGTTTATAATTTAATGCAGTTGCAATTTTTTGCAGTTATTAAGAGACACATTTCTAAGATCCCCGATATTCGATGTCATCATTCATATCTAAGGTTATTAACTTTCTTTCCGTTTACATTTATTCAATTGTTGAGTAGTAATATTCTATCACTGTCTCAATGTTGTTGTTAACTCTAACAATGTTGCCTTCCACTGGACCATTTTCGTTGAAGATTCATTTATATCCCACTTGTCCTGATATTATGAGAAGCTCGGTGAGCATGTTTTTGATAGATAAGATATCAGGCATAACAAAAACATGAAGATCAATGGAGAGAGCTATGTTGGAGGTAACATTGTTAAACCAAATCCAAATAACTGGATCAGTAGTAAGACGAAAGTTGAGGATGTGAGAGAACAAGAGGCTCAGCTCCAGTGCAGTTTTGCTAGCTAGTAATGCAAGATTAAAAGATAAGAGATGGTATAACCTTATACAGCAATTGAGATCACGGCTGAAGAAAACAACGAGAGGTCGACTTCGGCTACACCAGAAACATGTGACACAGAGCAGAGATCGATGGAAAAACTTGAGGGAGATTTGGTCTAAATTATATGACAAGAAGGACCCGAAAAGAAGTCAAATTTTCGAAAAAAGCTCAAAAGTATTAGCTCGAAATTATCGAGCTTATTAGAAGCTGCAGATACTTGAAATAAAGTTATTATGTGGAATGAAAGACATATTTTTAATTTCAATGACTTACTGGTATTGCGAAAGTACCAATAAAAGACAAGGCTTTCTAAAAAGTTTTTTTTAACAATATTCAGCAAAAATAAAAATATTCAAAAGTAAAGATATTTCTTCCATGCTCCACGTAAAAATTTGCTCATTCCTTCAATGGAATCAAATCAAACGCAAGCAAGCGTGTCTCGAAAACGATTTTTGGCCTTAAACTGTCATCAGTACCGCTCGAGCTGAACGTTCGAAAGCAACTGATGAAATGACCAAGGATACGATCATATACATCGACCCAATCCGATGTACATGGTTGTATCCTTGGTTATTCCTTCAGTTGTTTTCGAACACTGAGGAAATGGGTAACATTTTGGGTGAAGCACGTATGAAATTTTCTTGTGTTTGAATATTTTTGATATTCTCCACTAGATACAACTTTTGATACAAAACAAATGCAAATAGACAGTATTTAATTAGTTATTGTTACAGCAATTACTTGTTTTTAAACATCAACATATATTTTCGATCGTATTAATACTTTAATCTTACGAACGCACTTAATATTTATCAGTTTACATAGCCGTCCGGCTGCGGTGGTCTGATGGGTTAATCGCCTACCGGGCAATCCAAAGGTAGCTGGTTCGATTCCAGTGCTCGGATGGGTGTTTTTCTTTGATTCTTCTATCCGTCTTACGTCCTACAAACACTTATATACACTCACATATAACACACACGCCCACACATATCCACACCTAAATGTCTGTGATTGTTTCTAGGCAAGAGTGCAAAATCCGACAAAGAATTACCCCTCAGTCACGCCAGTTAAAGGCTGGGTAAGGCCGGATGTCTTCTGAGAAGTGTTCTACGTTCTAGCCTGAGGGAGATGCTGGCCTGGGTTTGTCGGTAGCTGATGACCGTGGTTCAAAACCCACGTTAAGCTGTAGGTCCAGTCGCTAAATAGCCTTAGATGTTGATGCGCCTCTAACCGTAAATCCTTTCCTTTCGTTTTTACATAACCCGATATATATGTACTGTATAATGAAACCATTTTTATTCATTTTTGCCTCCTATTTGTATGTAGAATCTTTTATAGTATCTCCGAACTTCGTCCATGCTTCGATCCAATAAGAAATTCATTCGCTCAATTAGTTTGATAAAACTTGACAATTTTGTAGAAACCCTCGTACAATTTTAATGATCTCAATATTCGTAAAAAAAAAAGATTGTCATGGGTCGAGGGGGGTCCTATAAACCGATAACCTTTTACGACGCAGATCAGCACTAAAACGCGGGACGAATGTTTACCCTTACTGAATATGTTCGGTACGTACCCTCTGTGTTATTTTCTAATTGCCGAAAATCCGGCAGGCTTAACGGTCCTAACCCTTGCCGCCGCAGACGAGACCCGCACCTGACACCAGAAATCTCACTCAGGTCGCCGGGAGAGTCTCATTTACATTATTTCTCTGCTAATCCGATCAGATGGATTCCATCAACACATGTTAAGACTGGCCAACTAATTTTCAACTTATCATAATTTTTGTCGACCCACGAAATCTCTGAATATAATGTAAACCTAGAGTAGAGTAGGGCAAAATGACGCACTTAAGTGCTAAATGATTAAAAAAACCACAAACCTCAAAAAAAATTATATATAAAGAACTCAAACATTACATCCAACTACTACGCAAAACAACACATTTTCGTAATGAACAAGAAAAAATATCTATTAATAAATATAAATATCATGACATACAAAACATGTCGCAAAATTCCGATTAATGTGGGGCAAATATCCACACCCATTTAAAATTATTAGTTTTTCGTGCTAATAATTTTTGGTATTTTGTTAGGAACGGTTGCAATACCACCCTCGTCCATAGGGATCTGTGTAACCCTTGGTTAAGTAAAGCACCTATTATGACTTGGTTTGAGATTGAGTGAAATACCTTCTCATAATCAATAAAAGGCAAGCACAGTGGTATGGCATATTCATAATGCCTTTCTATAACCTCTTGAACAACCTTAATGTGACCTATTGTTCTGAATCCTGTTTCCTCTCTTGGTTGTGCTTAATTCATTGTTCTTAATATACTTTCAGTTAAACTTGAACAGATTTACCACTAAACACCAAATAACTTTTTTTGAACTGTTCGACGCACGTTTCGCTAACCGTATTAGCATCACCAGGAGATGATTTAATCTAATTCTAAAACTAAACTATGTTCTATTTATAAGAAAAAGCCTACCTAACGAAGCGAGTAAAAATCATGATGGGTGATGAAGTTTACTAAGCCTTATATTAATAATTGAAAAAGTTGACTAAACGGGATAGGTCCTTTATCTCGGTTCATGGTTTTCTTACATTTTTCTATTTGAATGCTTTCATATGCATTCAAAGCCCTATTATTATTAACACTTTTAATTAGTCTTAAATTACTAATATCTATACTGTGGTCGTGTTCGATTGCATGTTGGGTATCACAAGATTTTTCATTCCTCCCATATCTAATGTGGGCAATATGTTCTTTATATCTTGTCAATGTGGATCATTTTGTTTGCCCGATATACCTTCGATCACAGTCTTGACAAATAATTTCGTAAATCCACGACTTTTCATGTTGCTCTACTTTATCCTTTGGATTACTCAGAATTTCTCTTAATTTATTATATGGTTTATACACACCCTTAAGGTCCACTTTTATTTAATTTTATCTAGCTATCTTGTTAATTGGGCATCCAATGGTATTACCATGAATTTCTTTGTGTTCTGATCCTTTTGAAAAAAATAGTAGATCCCAAAATATAATATTTACGCATGAACTCAAAAACAACGATATTTTACGATTTCTGGATGTTTTAAGATCCATGGATGGATGCATCTCCCAGTGTTCCTCATTGGAAGATGCCAAATGAGATTTTGGCGAAACGTCTGCAAGCTACCGCTAGGGACCAAGGGACCAACAATATTAGAATATTGTTTTGATCGATATCATTAATACCAAACCATTTTAATGTTAGTTACTATTGTCATTGACTAAAAAATAATCCATTCATTACTCTGTAATTCTATAAATGAAATAAAATATTTTTTTTTTAAGTGATTTTTGAAACTGAAATTATAACAAATATATATAACAGGTGTCCCATTAAGGATAAATCGCGGCCGTATTTTGAAAACTATTTATCCCACAGCTTTGGGGATAAAAATGTATTAAAAATGATCCTGAGAAATTCACCAAAAATATTTTTAAGCTTCTAAAATGACCGCAAGAGGCCGTGACGAGTTTTTGTGTATTTTCAAGTGCTAACCGAGTAAGAAAAATTCTCAGTTATAAATAGCAAACTGTCTCCTACAACTTAGTTTTATGATATTTTGTCATAATTTCACGAATAGAGGAGGGGGGGGGGGGGTGTTTTACCTATTGAGATAAAAAGTCGTCTAATGTCCGTTTGCCTTAACCGATTTTCCTCAATTTGGATTCATTTAAAAGGCAATTGCCTGCTGGGGCAATCAGATAATTTGGGAGATAAATTATTTAGTTTATAAATGAAACCGCGAGGTGGCGTTACATTCAACAATAGTTTTTTTGAAGTTTTGTTCAGTTTTTTCAAATGGAATGGTACAGCTTTTATTACATGGCTAGAAAGGTAATTTAAAGAGGAATCATCCAGTGAAAACCCGAAATCAATACTGACATGTCAAGAGATATTTCGATTTTTCTGAAAAAATCACTTATTATTTCACTGCTACCTGCATTAAGTTAAAAAAATATTAACCTAATGTTTGCCTTCCTTCACACTTTACCCAGGCTTAGGACTGGTCCAAATTCTTCGTGCCATATTAATTTGGAGCGTGTTTAAAGGCCAACGGGCCAACAATGAAGATAATAATAATAACAACAATCAAATAAAATTAACAGCACAACAGTCTAATAATTAACAGAATCTGAACTTAACGCCTTTCTAAATGTTCAAAATTCAGAACTGAATTCAGAACTGAACAAAACTTCAAAAAAACTATTGTTGAATGTAACGCCACCTCGCGGTTTCATTTATAAACTAAATTATTTATCTCCCAGATTATCTGATTGTCCCAGCAATTGCCTTTTAAATGAATCCAAATTGAGGAAAATCGGTTAAGGCAAACGGACATTAGACGACTTTTTATCTCAATAGGTTAAACTCCCCCCACCCCTCTATACGTGAAATTACGACAAAATGTCATAAAACAAAGTTGTAGGAGACAGTTTGCTAATTATAACTGAGAATTTTTCTTACTCGATTAACACTTGAAAATACACAAAAAAAATGATTTTTAAAAATGTTTAGCTCGTCACGCCCTCTTGCGGTCGTTTTAGAAGCTTAAAAATATTTTTGGTGAATTTCTCATGATCATTTTTAGTACAATTTTTTTTCCCCAAAGCTGTGGGATTAATAGTTTTCAAGATACGGCCGCGATCCATCCTTAATGGGACACCTGGTATATATATATATATATATATATATATATATATATATATATATATATATATATATATATATATATATATATATATATATATATATATACATATATAATTTAATTTACTCTTTAACTGCATTAAAAATAGTAGTTGATTTGCGAATCACATAGGCGGTATGTGACCTGTATTTTGTAGACACCAAGCAGATAATCGCTTTAGCAATGCCGTTTCTCTTTTCTAATTACCTCATAATAGAAACAATTATCCGATGTAATAAACAAAATTAAAAATAAGAAAAGGCCCTGTGAATGCCGGAACAAATGGAACAAAACGGAACAGAGCAATTCCGGAAACTTGCAGCAATGGCCCGAGGAGCATTTATATTTTTGGGACGATTTATTTTTCTTTATTGCTGCACACTGACCCCGACGGCAATTGTTTTTGCTTTTATTTACTCCAATAAAGTTTACTGGACCTAAAGGAGTATTTCGCTGCTGGGTATATGGAGGATTTTTAAAGCCTACCACAAATTTCCACCAGCTCAGATTTTCCTTCAGGGAACTAATATAAAGTTTAATTAAACGATTCTATTGATGCTTTTCTTGTATATTTCTCTCTCTTTTTTTGTGGTTATTTCTTTTATTTCATCTTAGGATATTGTTAGTAGTTAAAATATCAAAAACTTTTTAGTATACCCAATATGAATGTAATTGAATCGTCGATTTCCCCACTCGTTTTGAAATTAGTCTTAAATGAAATAAATGCAAGACTTTAATAAATATTAATAATAAGAAGTAAATGCAAGAATTTAGGTACAATATGTAAAAATGTAAAAGACCTGATGAATATACATGTTTGATTCTAATCACTTAAAAAACAATAAAAATGACGAAATTATAGCAGATATGTTTAAATAGGAAGGTGAAGAATTGGCTCGTTATATAAACAAACTTTGCATTTTGAACACAGGACAGAGATAAATGTGAAAGTTACAGATGTCTTACATTTGTCGGTATCGATCGTCAGTAATCTTTTCATCAGGTTTTACTTGTTCGTAATACACACCTCCTCTACTATCCCACCAAAAACACCGCAAAGCCTTGTTTTTATGTACATTGCGCACTGGTTGTGATGTGTGTGTTTCATCATCTGTCACAATTCGATACAAAAAACTTTCTCTTTTTAGTTTGCCAAGCAAAATTATCAAGTGTTTTTTTTCGCCTTGTTGCAATGTCTCTTTCTTTTAATTTCCCTTCCTTCTGGACCTTTCTCAGAAGGAAGGGCGTGGAGGCGTTCGGAAATGGTGGATTTGGCAACATCCAATGCTTCTATCAATTGTTTCAACATATGAGTTGTCTTCATTCAATAATGCTTGCAAACTTGCATCTTCAAACTTTTTCGGCTGTCTTGGACGTCCCTTGTCTTTTATATCAAAATTATCACTTTTAAAGCATTTAAACCATCGTTCATAAGTTATTTGGGTTAGAACATGTTCACCATAAGCTTCAATCAACGATGGATAACTTTCAGTAGCCGTTTTCTTCAAATGAAAAAACGTCATTAATTTCCCCGCAAACGTCTTTTTCTGGTACATAATTCGACATATTCAAAGCTATGAAAAACTGTATTTTTTTACACAATGACAATTAGTAATGAACCGGCTTTTGATGGCGTATGTTTACCATCCAAAATACCATAAACGCTATTAGTCTATACCAACAAATGTATTAGTAATGCCCCATCTCTACATTATTAACCGAAAAACCTATTAAATGTTAGGGGAGAATATCAGCCAGGACTTCTATAATAGATTATGTTTTCACTTTTCAAAATTCTGGCCGATTATAAAAATTATAAAGAAGTGATGAACTATGATAAGATAAATAAAAAAACACCGAAACGTCCTATCCTCCATTTTATTCAACTTTGTCTTGGAAATAGTTATTGAAGAATATCATCATAAAGGTTACCAATATTTGGATTTCGTGGAATATATTGCGATATTATCAATCAAAGGGCTACCTTTCTATAGCCCGGCTCTGATCGTTTCTCATCAGCTGTCTCTTTGCGTTAGATTTGAGCCTAGCTGACGACGGCTGTTAGGCCAAAAACAGGTCATTTTATCAAGTAGCAAGAGCCAATGTTCCGGATTGTAAAGCTTAGGAAAACAACAAGTTTACAAATGAACAAAAACGAAGTAAAGTATATGTCATGAGCTGATAGGGAATATAGGCCAGTTTGAGTCTAGGTGATAATAACACAAACAGAGGTGGTATATAAATTTATATATCTGGACTTTTGAGAAACATTCATTATCTAAAAGTCTTAAAATAAAAACATATATAACCGTTATAAGACCATCGTTGGGAGTGAATAATATCTACTGGAAGCATCAGAAGGGAACTAATTGTGGCTGTGAGATCAAAGAGTATTGAGAAGGATTTTTGAAGACAAGAATATGGGTAAAGAAAAACTAGAGGCGACTTATTTAAGGAACAAGAAATATTGGAAGTTTTTGAAGCGCAAACGATTGAGATGAAGTATTTAAAGCTAATTTGGGGGAGGGAGGTGATGATGGAAAATTTAAGCAATTTCAAGAATTCGGAACATCTTTAATATCTCTCCCCACGGCTCTGCTACGCTATCTAGATCCAAGGTTTGGTACAGAATGGGAAAAATGCATCGCGTGGTTTCGACTGCTGCGAACAATCACCGTAAGATAACGCGAGTTGCATTGAGATTGCGACCCGCCATCAACATGGCCAGTTGACTTGGCCCGGCTCTGATCGTGTCTCATCAGCTGTCTCCTTGCGTCAGACTTGAGTCCAGCTGACGACGGCTCTTTGGCCAGAAACTGGTCCTGAGAGGTACTTGTCTTGACGCGATGGCGGCAGCTGATTTGAAACGATCGGACACGTGGGGTACGGATGGAAGATTTCTGTTGTTTTAATATCTCTCTCCACGGCCCTGCTACACTATCTTTTGAACATTCAATATACAAGCGGTATTTTTTAATAAGATCTGTTTGTGAATGAGACTGAGAATGACGCTCCCAGCATGCATTGCGCACGTTTAAGCGCCATTTGCAGCTGCATCATTTGTCTGTCTGCTGAGCTGTAGAAGTCTATAATGTTTAAGAAAATTTAGTCGTCCGACCTCCGTGAGGTACGATCAGTAATACGATTCTTGACTGCAAGAAACTTGACAGCAGTGAAAATTCACCGTCAGATGTGTGAGTTTCACGGAAATAATGCTAGTGACAGTAAAGTTCGAATGTGTTCCAAAACTGCTTTCTGATCATCACAAAATAAAGAGATTGGCCTTTGCTTTACCGTTTTTGACTCGATATTGTCAGGAAGGAAATTAATTGTTAGATTATATAACGATATGATCTCCTGTAACGACAGGAGATGAGACTTAGGTCTTTCATATGACTCCTCAATCCAAGGAACAGTTAATGGAATGGCGACACACATAGTCGCCAAACAGACAATTTCAGCACAAAATATAATGGCAACTGTCTTTTGGGACAGGGAAGGGATTTCATTGGTGGATTTTATGCCGAGAGGTATAACAAACAATTCTGATGCGTATTGTGTCATCTTGAGAAAACTCCGGCATGTCACACAAAACAAGTGTACAAACCGGCAGAAATTTTTAGACGAGATACAAAGAACATAAATTTCCATACATATTAAAGAAACAACACTCTAATTTTGCGAACCATTTCATATATACCGGACATATATTTACCGAGATTACAAATTTGAAAATTTTACAAACATCGCCCAAAAGCAAAAAATTAAACATTTTAGAAGTTATTAAAATTTATAAATATAATAAAAATCTGTCTAGACAGCTATTAAACGATCAGACGGATCTCCGAAATTCCCCACTGCTTAAAATATTCTAAAAAATTAACCCCAATAAAAGTATAAAATTAGGTACATACATTATATAAACAGATGTAAAACTTTAGTTTTAAAGTAGTGTTTGAGAATGTAAAGTCGTTTTACGAAACTATAGTCACAAAAATTTTGTTTAAAAATAAAAGTGATAGATAACAAAGTAAATAATTGTTTTATTCCTTTTTTAAAAACACAAAGTAACGGACAAATCAATCAATAATTTTTCTTCTTATTTAAAATTTTTTATAATTATTTTTAATATAACTACTTTAAAAAAATCCTTATTTAAAAATTGTACCATATATATATATATATATATATATATATATATATATATATATATATATATATATATATATATATATATATATATATATATATATATACAAAATAATTTAAAAATTATATTTATTTTTTATATGGTATAAAGCAGTGTATTTCATTACTTTCCGTCGACTGTAAATGTGCTAATAAAGATGGATTTGAATATTAAATTTTTAATATAAAACTTATTGCCGTATTTAACGATGATCTTCAGATGTAAAAAAAAATGTTAAAAATTAGAATCGATGTTGAGAGTGTAGAGAAAAAAAACTAATTTCTATCGATACGACTTTATATCAACGAAACGGGAAGGTCTCGGAATCGGGACACAAAAACGATTGATTGAAATTTTCTTCAATAAATTTCTTTCCATAAACCTGGATCTTAAAGGCTGCTTGCTCCATTATTACTGGATAAAATGGACCGGGCTGTATGTCGCAGTCGATAATAATAATGGATAGTTACCATTCATTATCGAAGAATTCCACTTAGTCCGAGACTTTTCCAATTTATGAACTAACTAAGCCAATTCAGATTTTATAATTAGGATTTCGCTTATCAGTTTCGGGTCAATATTTTATCTTATTTTTTTTCTATAGTTCTGCATCGTTAATGGAAAAAGAGCGAAAGAAATGAGCGGGGAAGAACTGTTCAAAGTTCAGATGAAGATTTTCACGTTTAAGAAGTACTCGCGAGGTGCCTACTTAATGGCGTCTCTCCGGTAGCTGTATGATCCCGCGCTTTTAGAAGTTCTGATGTTTTTGGGTGGGCTGGCTGAGTTTTAAAGGAGGGTAGTTTTTATCATCTAAGCTGTTTTGAAGCGATCTAAAGACATAGTAGTTAAAGCGTACAAGGTTGGGAGAGTACAGTGGAATGATCAAAATCTTTCAGTCAAGTTGATAAAGTTTGTGATGGATGGCCAAATATATATATGTGATCAAGAATTGTCTCTATGGTACACAGATGCGTTCTCTTGGCTGATTCAGGCCGCTTCTTGTCGATATCTCACTTTAATTCACTTAGTGACTTTAATTCACTTAGTGATAACAGTATTTCTATAAATTAATGGTCTAGCTCTCAGATAACAGGTTATAATAAACAATAATCCAGTCTCGCCAAATGCATTACACAACCGTCGTCGTAAGCAAACTGGCTTTTGCGCTGGCTGAAGGGCTATCTCCGTGTTTTCACCATGATCTATTACGCTTAATATTATTATATACAGTGGTGGTTAACTAATTATAAACGGTATAAGTAAAATAATATAATTCTAAATTTGTATTTGCAACTAAAATATCTTTAGTTGCAAATTTTTATATTTTACCCATAGTTACCTAACAATTTACTTTTAACAAAACTCAAAATAATTGATCTTATGGCAATGTATTGAAAAACTAATAATAATATTTCTTATTTATAGTTTTTTTCAAATGGACAACTAATTAGAAACAATAATAGAACTAATAAATAATAAATAATAAATAATAAATAATAAATAATAAATCATAAATCATAAATAATAAATAATAAATAATAAATAATAAATAATAAATAATAAATAATAAATAATAAATAATAAATAATAAATAATAAATAAAAAATACTAAATAAAAAATAATAAATAATAAATAATAAATAATAAATAATAAATAATAAATAATAAATTATAAATAATAAATAATAAATAAAAAATAATAAATAATAAATAATAAATAATAAATAATAAATAATAAATAATAAATAATAAATAATAAATAATAAATAATAAATAATAAATAATAAATAATAAATAATAAATAATAAATAAACAATAAATAATAAACAATAAACAATAAACAATAAACAATAAATAATAAAAAATAAGTAATAAACAATAAACAATAAACAATAAACAATAAACAATAATTAATAAATAAAAAATGATAAATAATAAATAATAAATAATAATTAAAATATAAATTATAAATTAAAAATTATAAAATTATAAATTATAAATTATAAATTATAAATTATAAATTATAAATTATAAATTATAAATTATAAATTATAAATTATAAATTATAAATTATAAATTATAAATTATAAATTATAAATTATAAATTATAAATTAATTATAAATTATAAATTATAAATTATAAATTATAAATTATAAATTATAAATTGTAAATTGTAAATTATAAATTATAAATTATAAATTATAAATTATAAATTATAAATTATAAATTATAAATTATAAATTATAAATTATAAATTATAAATTATAAATTATAAATTATAAATTATAAATTATAAATTATAAATTATAAATTATAAATTATAAATTATAAATTATAAATTATAAATTATAAATTATAAATTATAAATTATAAATTATAAATTATAAATTATAAATTATAAATTATAAATTATAAATTATAAATTATAAATTATAAATTATAAATTATAAATTATAAATTATAAATTATAAATTATAAATTATAAATTATAAATTATAAATTATAAATTATAAATTATAAATTATAAATTATAAATTATAAATTATAAATTATAAAAATTATAAATTATAAATTATAAATTATAAATTATAAATTATAAATTATAAATTATAAATTATAAATTATAAATTATAAATTATAAATTATACATTATAAATTATAAATTATAATTATAAATTATAAATTATAAATTATAAATTATAAATTATAAATTATAAATTATAAATATTTACTTCTGTCATAATCCCTCTCTTTATATCTTTATCTTTAGGTTTATGTTTAGGTTTCAGGATGTATATTTTTGACATTAATAACTGATCTGAATATATTTTTGCTACTTGTCTTGCTCCAGTACCCTTTACTTCTTTTCTCTAAGTTTGCTTTAATATGGCATTATCAGTAATTTAAGCCGAGATTTTCATTTTTACTTCTAATTTTTCTTATTCTTATTCTTGTAGCCAGTGAGATTGTGTAAAAATGTAAAATAGTCTTTTTCCATTGTTGTTTCCTATTGTCTCGCTTTGTTAACCAATTCTCTGTCTTTCTTCTGTCCTCTGACTTACCCATTCAAGTCTCCTAAAATCAATAATCTACGTCTTATATTCTCAGTAGACTCCCTCATTCCCTCCCAGAAGTTCGTTTCATTCTTTTGCTTCACTCTCCCATCCTCACTTTACCCATAAGCTATTATTAATATTGTGTTTTTCAATCTCCATTTCTTTTAATGTAATGAATATCATTAACAACGAAATTTACCTTTTGTTCGTTCTTCTGACTGACTCTTCTGAACTGACATTCACTCATATATCCCATCAAGTTAAGTGATCTATTAGAGTAATATACTGTACACAAAGTTAACGTGATGTATCTGTTATGTTTATCCGTACGCCATATTGTGTTATTTACTCTTCAAACTGAGACGTTTGTATTTCTGACAGTAAGATGGATTCGTAATTCAGTTAGAGAAATATTTTTCCGGCTCGTACGGGAAATGACACAAACTTTTCTCGAACTATTCTAATACTCGTCTTGTATTCTCGATCCACGTTCCTATTTCGTTTAGATGGGGCGTTGTGTAGTCGGACGTGTTACGAAAGTTTTAATATTACTAGAAATATTACTGATGTGAGTTTGATTGGTTATTTTCTTTTATACAGGGTATCTTGAACTTACTTTTGCATAATCATTAGTTATGTTGAAGATAACGATATATTTTTATAATTAAAAATACCACTCCTCTCCACTATAAACTTGTATATATTACAATTGTTTCGAGGCACAGTGCCTTTTTTAAATACAAACTATAGTAAACTAACAGTACGAGGGTTGTCAGGTCCCCGCGATGATGGATACTTTTGCATACGTTTGAATTTATTTTCATTGCACTTTGTCCATTCCGATTGGGGTATCCCCAAAACATACATTGTGCACATATCAACTACTTCTTCTGGCCTGGAAAATTGTTGACTATCTAGTTTATTCGGCATAGTGTATTGCATTGAAAAACTGTTGACTATCTAGTTTATTCGGCAGAGTGCATTGTGCATTGTCATGGTGAAGAATGATCCTGATTGTTTTTTTCCTATTTCTTCTGACAAACTTCTGATAAACACATAATTATGTACCATTTGAAACTGATTATTCCATCATTATCTAGTGGCATTCTAGTTATATATCCATTTTCCCACAAAAAAACAGGTGATCCTTTGTTTCGAAGTGCTTCTCGCGCGAACAATTTTTGATCCATACAGTCTATTGCTGTTTACTTTCGGGCTTATATGCATAGACCTACGTTTCGTCACCTTTATTAATTATGCGGAATTCAACGCGCACACATCCTTTTCACAGTTAAATGTTCACGTAAAATCTTATGTATGCTTGTCATACTAATGTCCAGGGATGCGTCAATCGTACGGTATGTCACATGACGATCTTGCTTTATAAGTTCGCGCACAGTATCAATGTTTTCTGGTACAACAATCGATTTTGGGCGACCATCTTTAAATTCGTCCGTAGGACTAATGATGGCCAGGATTGAATTCCCTATACAGTGCTTTTAGATGGCGCTTCATGCCAAAAGTTGAAGTCAGTTGATCGATGCACTGTTGTCGAGATAATCCATGTCAAAAGGCGTAGTAAATCATCGCACGAAAATTCTCACGAGTTAATTCCATTTTTTGACTGAGATGAACTTTTCAAGTCACCAAACAACTGAAACAGCGTCCATATAACAAAACATTCTGAGTACATATACAGTCAACAATGTCAAACTTTATGATGTCAGTTGGTGCCTAGGAACACCATCATTGCTAATTCCGGATACATAAATAGCAACCCTCGTATAGTTCGTATTTGGCACCTAAAAAGGCACTGTGTGTCGAAACAATTGGAATTGAGTTTACAATATTGTGGAAATCTAGATATTCCTTGTTTGTAGTTGATCCCAGGGCGTTACTTATATTTAGATAACTACATTAATGGATATAAATTATTTTCGTGTTATTCAAAATATCAATTTTCCAAACATTTCTTTCATTCAGTTCTTCTATTGGAACCGCCTAATTTCCCCTGTTTTGAAAAGCAAACTGCATATTTCTAATTCAAAAGTGCCAAGATTGTATGCTCCACCAAAAATGCATAAACCAGGAAAATCAATGAGATCAACTGTATCTGCAAGAAATTTGAAAATTTAGCAAACCAACTACCTGCCTGTTCTGTGATAAAGTCATAAAAAATGCATAAAAAAAGTAAAAAACACACTATACAAAAAGGTGAGGTCTTGGTTTCCTTTGACGTGTCATCGTTGTTTCCAAATGTATCGATAGAACACATTGCCCACATTAGAAAAATAGGGCTTTAGATGCATATGAAAGCATTTAAATTGAAAAATGTAAGAAAATCATGAACCGAGATAAAGGACCGATTCCTTTCAGTCAACTTATTCAATTATTAATGTAAGGTTCAGTAAATTTCACGGTTCATAATTTTTACACACTTCATTAGGTAGAGTTATCATATAAATAGAATATAGTTTAGTTTTTGAATTAGATTAAATCATCTCCTGATGATGCTAAGATGGTTAACGAAACGTGCGTCGAGAAGTTTAAAAAGTTTTTTGGTGTTTAGTGGTAAATCTCTTCAAGTTTATATGAGATATAATTCGCTGTTATCGATTCTTTCTTAACGTTAGTTTAAAAAAACTAAAAATCGCGCTTTAATGGTAAACTGAACTAAAAAGTAAAAAATAATTTTTAGTATAAGAATAAAGTGATGAACGAGAAAATTAATGTGTCATTGTGAAAAAAGCGTGGGGTGCTCGATGTCAGCATACTAAAAATATTTTTTCTGTTCGGTTTACCACTAAGCGTGTTTTTTAGTTTTTTTAAACTAAAATTTATTTTTCATTTTTTAGTTCGATCTGCTATAAAAGCGTTTCTTTTGAGTTTTTTAAAGTAATATTTATTTTTTGCCACTAACTACCCCTGGTGGGAATGGATAAAACAGGGGAACAATTTGAAAAATAATTTCTGTTGAGTTCGATATTTAAGCTGTTTTATACGTAAATTGACATGCTAATTCCAAAACTTTATTTAGTTTTTTTCTATCACGTCAAGTTTTTTCTCTACAGTTGTTGCGCTTCCGACTAAGTTTGGCGAATCACAGAAGTCACTACTGCTCTCCTACCGGCGAACTTTCTTCGGCCTAGGAGTGGGGGCGTGAGTGACGTTGCGTCATCCAAAACTAGTTCGGCCAGTTACGCATGAGATGCTAAAGTACGCGGGTCTGTGTCGCTCTGATATAGTGAAGTCAAAGTATACATACACAACTACAGATTTTCGTTATGTCTGCCTTTGGTAGGTCTCCTCGTAAGTGCTTAAACAGCCCTGATCCATTTTGTTATATATGTGGCAGTTTTACCATCCCTATTCAACGGACTAATATTAGTACATTTGTCAGACAAGCCTATTTTGCTTATTTTAAAGTGAAAATAAGTGACCAAGATAAATCATGGGCCCGTCATAAAGTGTGCAAGCAGTGTGTAAAGAGTTTATGAATGTGGACGAAGAGAACACGTAATAAACTTTCGTTTCGTATACCAATTGTTTGGCAAGAGCCCAAATATCACTTAAGTGATTGCTACTTTTGCATAGTGAAAACATCAGGATTCAACAAGAAAAACAAACATAAAATTGAGTACCCTAGTTTACCGTCAGCTATACGCCCTGTGCCTCTTTCAGCTGAAATTCCAGTGCTAGTTTTTCAAGAATTACCTTCTTTAGAAATACAAGAATATGAATCAAGTGAAGATCGAAGTGACTCCACCGACGAAGAATTCAAAGTTTCCAATGATTCTGTTCGTAAAGGATTCAATCAACATGAATTAAAAGATTTAGCACGAGATTTGGGACTATCCAAAAAAGCATCGGAACTATTAGCATCAAGACCGCACGAAAATAAAATTGCTTGACAAAGGAATTAAAGTCACTTACTATCGATCCAGAGAAAGTGGATTTAGGCAGTACTTCAGAAATAATGACGGATTTGTATATTGCCAGAACGTAGAAGGTTTAATGAAAGAATTGGCCATTTATAATTATAACGCAACTGAATGGCGATTGTTTATAGATAGCTCAAAGCGTAGCTTGAAGTGTGTTCTCCTACATAATGGAAATTTATACGGTTCTGTCCCAATAGGTCATTCAGTTTCTTTGCGTGAAGAATATGGCGACACAAAGAAAGTCATTGACTTGTTGCAATATAACATGCACCAATGGATCATCTGTGTTGACCTTAAAATGGTCTGTTTCCTTCTTGGCCAGCAACGCGGGCATACCAAGTATCCCTGTTTTTTGTGCATGTGGGACAGCAGCGCTCGTGAGAAGCATTGGGCATTGCAATCGAACTGGCCGCCAAGATCTGACCTAAGACCTGGTGATCCAAAGATTTTAAATCAGCCACTTGTCGGCAGAAAAAATATTGTATTTCGATCTTTGTATATAAAACTAAGTCTCATGAAGCAATTTGTTAAGGCTTTGTCAATTGAAGGAGACTCCTTTAACTATATCATTTCGGCATTCCCTAGCCTGTCATATGAAAAGATAAAAGCTGGTGTGTTTGATGGTCCGCAGATTCGGCAACTCGTTAAAGATGAAAATTTCACTGAAACAATGACCGAACTTGAAAGGAATGCTTGGTTGGCTTTTAAAAATATTGTTAAAGGCTTTCTTGGAAATACACAAGCCCCGAATTACATCGAAATTGTTCAACAACTCTTGGAGAACTTTAAAAAGCTTGGTTGCAACATGAGCATCAAACTGCATTTCTTACATAGTCATCTTGCTAACTTCCCAGAAAATCTTGGTGCTGTTAGTGATGAACAGGGCGAGCAATTCCACCAAGATCTAAAGGTTATGGAAGCGTGGTATCAAGATAGATGGGATGTCAGTATGATGGCTGACTACTGTTGGAACATAAAGCGAGAATGTCCACAAACTGAACACTCCAGGAAAAGCTATAAGAAGAAATTTTTACCATAATATCTTTTATTTATTTTTTGTATAAACACAATTTAACTTTTAATAATATGTTAACCTTTGTATGAATAAAATATTCTAATGTATTTGGTCAGATCTCACCTTATTTCCTTTCGTATGTACACTTTTAAGGTAAAATGAGGGTTATGCTGTAACTTAAAAACTTGACGTGATAGAGAAAAACTGTGAATATTTTTGAATTCAGAGATGAAAAATTAGTCAAAAACTAATCACACATCCAAGTCAACAAAATTGCTATTCCCCAGTGTAATTTGCGCATCTACTGCCTTCTTTGGACGTTGTAACCGTGTCTTAGGCTCTCTCTCCGAAAGCAAATCCTTGATCCTGACTATCCTGTTCAGGATAATGGGACCAACTTATTAAATTATTGTACTGTCATCGGTCCTTGATAAGTGTGTAAACTTTCAATTTAATTTGACGTTTTTAAGTGGGTGAAAAGGACGTTGGGACTGGGATTGCCCTCGTATTTGTCAGACCTGTTGTGTGGGAACCTGTTGACCGATGTGTTAGAAAATATTTTTAAATATTTTATGAGTTTTTTATGGTAAATATGGAAAAAATAAATTATTTCTCAACGTAGACTTCTTTTAACTCGATTTACTTTGATCAGCGAATTTCCAACTTATTTTTGCCTTTGCCAAAAAGCAGGGCTTGTCGAACACTTCAAAATATTTCTCCTTTTTGACGATGATCTCTTCATTTGATCGAACATTTTTTCATATTTAACAAAAGAAGGAAGTTAGAGGGGGACAAGTCCAGTGAATAAGGTTTATGCGGCTTCAATTCGTCGTAGAAATTATCAAATGTTGCCGCTATGACGGACATTGTCGCGTTGAAAGAGATTTTCTTTTCTTCGGTCATTAAACCAAATGAACGATATGCCTGTACGAAATTTCAGCGTAGTCAATAACTAATGGTAAAATTTTTATATCTCAAAGTTAACCTAATTCTAACGAACGTTAAAAATTTTCTACATCGGTTTCTGACGGGCGTTTATTGATGGTGCAACCGGAAAGTCGACTTTTGCATTATTTGCGCCTGCACATGAAACAAACCCACTATATATGATCGTCGTTTCTGCATTTTATGGCGTCCTTTAAATTTCCACAGCAAAAGTTGCCTCAAACACCTCCCGTACAATTTGTCAAACCGAGCTGCACTCAACTTGCCCATTTTTTACCTCTCAAAAACGGTCTTTCTCCAAGTGTAAGATTTTTATTTTTGGTGTCGGTCTGTTGTTGTAATTTATAACGATCCACTTGTAGTTTAACATTCGCAAAGCTTCTATGTGATAATTCCAGTTTGAATTAAATGTTAATTATTAATATACAAGCTTGAGTAAAGTTTAATTTCTCTTCTACTTGATGACGCTTGGTGTATAAGATATATATATATATATATATATATATATATATATATATATATATATATATATATATATATATATATATATATATATATATATATATATAGCTTCCTAAAGCTCCAACCCTTCGTCCACGTCGCAGGAAGCGGACAACGACTGAACCCGAAAGTTTATTTCGGAAACAGACGGCTAACAGGGCTCTGGCAAAAAAAACCCAGGTCGCGTCTGCAGTGGCAACCACCGGCAACCTGGTCGGCGTCTGTTCACGCAGAGGGTGCGGCTGTACACCACGCTCCAGGAACTAACAATCCCTGGTTCTAAACTCCCCGTGGAAACACTGGACCCATAAGCTTATAAGCAATGATGACTCGTGCAAGTAATAACAATAATATCCCAGGTGGTAACCAATCCACCCGTCGACAGACGGCAACCGGGTGCTCGGATTCTGGGGAACCTGGACTTTCACGATTTCAGAAAAAGTCGGAGTTTTCCGGCAAATTTCCACATAAAACTCCTACATACATTGCCACCTTCAACATCAACACGCTAATCCAACCAGGAAAACTTCACAACCTAACCTCAGAACTTAACAGACAAATGATACTTGTGCTTGCCCTACAAAAATCACGCATCACAGATGAGGACACGGTAGACTACGGGAACTATCGTATATTCAAAAGCAGGACAGACAAACGAGTCGCCAGGGGTGCTCCGCTTCTGTGCATTGCCTTTGTGGTACACAAAGGGATAGTTAACTCTATCAAGGAAATTACCCCCATAAACAATAGACTGATGACAATGCGCATACAGTGCGCCAATAAAAAATACACCATGATCAACGTACATGCCTCCACAAACGGGGATAACAAGAAAGACCCCAAGTCTGCAGAGAAATTCTGGGCAACACTAGAAAAGATAATGGTAAAGGTCCCAAAGGATGACGTCAAAATTTTACTGGGCGACTTTAACGCACAAATCGGTAGGGAAAAAATCCATCAAAAAACCGTAGGCAAATTCCCCGGTCACAAATTCACCAACAAGAACGGCATAAGACTTATCGAACTATGCCAACAGAATAACCTGAAGACCATGTCAACATCCCTCAGAAAATCTCCACGAAAACAAAAGACATGGAGATCGTCTATACAACAGATTGGTGAATTCCAGATAGACCACGTTGTGATCTCATACCCACAATAAAGAGAGATCCATGATGTTCAAGTCCGCAGGGGCACAAACATCGACTCAGATCACTCCCTAACACGAGTCAAAGTAAAATTCACCCTAAGGAGAATTCATCAGATGAAGGCACATCTACAGAAATTCGACACGAAAAGGATCAAGGAATCCAACATAACAGGGGAATGGGAAAAGGAACAGGCAGATACATGGGAAAAATTCCACAAAAAAAATGCACAAAAAGCACAGAAACTGATCCTATTGAAAAAGAACACAAAACACCCGTTGTGGGACTCGGAATGCGATAGTACATTGCAGCGACGCAAACGAGCGCTTCAGGAGTACAACAGTAAAAAATCCCCAGAAAGCCAACAGCTTTTTAACGAGACTAGAAAACAGACCGCCAAAGTTATTAGACAAACTAAGAGGAAGTACATGAAGGAACAACTAGACTCTATAGAAGAGAATTTCCGCAATTATAACACGAGAGATTTTTATAGGACTTTCGCAAGAGAAATCCGTGGGTACACACAACAAAATCTTTGCTTTAGAAAGCGGAACGGGAGATTAGCGCTAAACAATCAGGAGAAGTGTCAGGAGCTGGCACACTATTTCTCTGATCTCCTCAATTGCCCCGAACGCGACACAAGAAAAAGAAGAAAAATTGTCCCCAAGAAAAATTGTATCTATATCCACTCAGAACTACTACCACCAACACACAGGAAGAGATTCACAGGCACATACAAAAACTGAATAATAACAGGACAGCCGGTGAAGATGGTATCACCGCGGAACTATTGAAAAACCTCGGACCAAACTCTCTGCGGGAACTCAGGCAAATTATCACGAACATCTCGCAAACAGAAAAATTACCAGATGAATGGAAATGTGCTCTTATACACCCGCTGCACAAGAAAGGAGACAGAACAGATGTGAACAACTACAGAAGAATCTCCTTGCTACAAGTCACTTACAAAATCTTCTCAGCATGCCTTCTCCAGAGAACACAGGAAAAACTAGAACACAAAATTGGCGAGTACCACGCAGGCTTTCGCCCTGGTCGCTCATGCACTGAACAAATCTTTAACTTAAAAACAATACTGAAATACAAAGCTATCAGGAACATTCCAATCATCTGCACGTTCGTGGACTTCAACAAAGCATACGACTGCATTGACCGAAAAGCTCTGTTCAACATCCTAGAAGAACAAAGACTCGACCCCAAAATAGTACGATTGATCAAGCAGACACTGACCGACACAATCTCTAAAGTGAAATTTATGGGAGAAATTTCCGAACCCTTCCTGATTAAAACCGGAGTACGCCAAGGAGATGGGTTATCCCCACTCCTCTTCAACCTGGTCCTGGACAAAGTCATAAGGAAATGGAAAAAAGAACTAAAAAATCAAGGATACTGGAAACCAATACGACTCGGACGAACCAAAAATAACATAGAAATATCATGGCTAGCCTTCGCGGACGACCTAGTCATAGTCGCAGACAATGAAAAAAGAGCAACCAAACAGATCGAAGTCCTCAAGGAATGTGCAGAGAAAGTTGGCCTACAAATATCCTTTCAAAAAACCGAATTCTTCTGTAAGGCGTAAAATAGCATTGGAAACGATATTATTACGATTTTGAGCTGTGCGTCCTTCAGTATATATGGCAACTGGCTTGGGATCATTATCAATTAGCTTAGACAAATAATCTATAAAACAAGATGCAAACGGAGTCGCTTTTAGATCAGCTTGAGTTTCATCAAAGCAGTAGCACATGACATGATTGTTATCTAAATTTTAAATGGAAGAATTATGTACCGCAAGTTTGGTGTTAAAATACAAAGTACTAGCATTCAAAACAGGGCATTGTTGAACAGCTTGAACATCAGTTATCAAAAAGTGATTTTTTTCACGCATTTTAATGCTGCTGTAATCTATTTTTACATTGGTAATAACATATTTAGATAACACGTAAATATTATTAACATTTAGTTGCAATATTTTATTTTGTTTATTTAATTTTATTGATTGACCGAGCTTTCTGTATAATAAATATTCGTATTATGTGCTTATATATTCAATTTGAAAGAGATTAATTGAATAGTTTTTTTAATATGATGTTTTTTCTTGTTCCTGTAAAATTGTATTTTTAGCAGTTACGCGGTATTGCAGTTTTTACTTAAGCAGTATTGCAGTATCACCGACAATATGCATCATTATTGTTGATTTCCTTTTCTATTTTGAAACGTTATTATCAAAAATGCCCCGATATCGACACAATCTAAATACCAGTTTTTCACCGTTGTTCTCTAAGCGGCAAAATATTCCAAATGAATAATGGGGAGCGCAAATTTGAAATGGTAATGAAAGAATTTTTGCTTTTAGGAAAAGTATATTCCGACAAACTAGCGTTTTATGCGGTTTCGCTCCGTTGAAAATTCCCGTTAAGTCGATCCGGAAAAATTTTCCATAATCGATATTTGAAACATTGTAAAACAAACTGTAATATTCTTTGCGGCCTGTTGAATCTATTATTCGTTTCTTTTGTAGCACAGGAGCTAACGATACATTTAGTTTAGGTATTATTGCAAGTTGGACTCTCTCTCCCATACTCTCATTTTTGCGTGTTTTATTAGTTTGTATGCTATGCTAGTAGTATTTCTCAGAATTATACATAGTGGAACCAGGAAAAAGTATCAGGAATGGCTAAATGATACTCATTTTGATTTTGGAACACTTTGGTAATACGGGAAGCTTTATTTGCCTTAAATATCTTACTTGAAAAATGTGGAGACCTAGTTTGTATGTGTATATAAAGAGAATCATTTCCAATAAGAGTATCAGGACTTTGAAAAGAAAATCTTTTGCAAGGAAGCGCAAACATAATTGTAGGATTTGGGTCAATGAAAATCCTTAAGTGATTCAGGGCGGCACTCTACCTGGAAATTCAATATGACAAGGCCTTGACGAGGGTGTCGCATCTTAAGAAGGCAACAGGGAAAGTACGAGGCATGGTCCGTCTGCTTTACCCTCTCATGAATAGACTGCACAACCTTATTTACGGACATCAGGTCTGGGTCCTGTTACTCCCAACCACTTCGATTGCAAGACTTCAGTCTTTCCAATCACGTGCGCTTCGCACAATAATCAATGCCCCATGGTCTGTAAGGAATGCGCAAATCCATCTGGAGACTGACATACCAGATATTCAGACGTTCCTGTCCAGACTACTGGACAAATTCCTAGCAACAGCGTCCTTATCGGACTATCCGCTAATTAAAGCTACGACAGCTTCCATGCCGGCCGTTGCCCCTGTATGACCATCCTCTTCGGTCATCACAATCCTGCCTAAAGGATGGCAACTAAAACCCTCCGAAAAAACGACTTTGTCGCGACATCCGGACTGGAAAAATCAGAAAATTCAAGTCAGGGACTTCGGGTCAACTTAACAATCAGGGAAGAAGTAGTAGTGATTCAGGAGTTACCTTCTCATCTTCAGAAGGTTACTCATTGATGTGTTTTTTTTTTGGCTGAAGGAGTGATAGGACCTTACTTTTTTAAAGACAACATTGAAAATCATGTAACTATGAATGGCGAACGCTATGAGAAAATTCCAACAGAATATTTTTGGCTTGAATTGATTAATATGGACATACGAGGTGTGGCTATTAAATAACGTCACTGACGCTACCACAGAAGATGTACGTATGCACCAAACTCCAGCGATCAACAGCGGTTTAGCGAGAAGCTTTTTCTTTCGAATGCAGTGCCTTTCGTTTTTGTAAATAAATCCGTGTAACAGTAGCCTTCGTTCGAATTAAAGTTTTGTCGGAAAAATGTTAAGTGTAAGAATAGAGCAACGAATTGTTGTGAAATTTCACTTGAAACTTGGAAAAGCTACTGAAACTTATAATTTATTGAGAGAAGCGTATGGCAATGAATTTTTATCGCGTGTTTTTGAGTAGTTTAAGCATTTACACAATGACCGAAAAGATGTTGAAGATGATCCACGAAAATATCGATAATCTGGAGGTTAGTTAAGTATTCGTGTCATTATTGACACGGTATTGACAAAGAATGCGTGTGGCAAATTTTGCATATGAATTTTAATATGCAAGAAGTGTGCGCCCAAATGGGGCCTAAAATTCTCACGTTTGCACAACAAATAGCTCGCAAAAATGTATGTAATAACACGTTGAATCCCATTAAAAATGGCTCAAATTTATTGGAAAGGATAAAACATGGGACGAATCGTGGGTTTTTGCAATCCATGCACTGCAAAAAGTAAGCAATGGAAAATTTACTTATTTCCATTTTCATGTATGAAATCAAAATAAAATGTTTTACAGCGTCAGTTTCGTTATTTAATAGTCACACCTCGTAAATAATGTTTTCTTTCAACGAGTGTTACATGTCAGCCCCCGAATTGTGGCAACCAACAAAACACGTAACACCAACGACGAGATAAGATGATGTAGTGTACGGTCGCTGGAGGTAAACGTTCGACAAACGATATAAAAATTTTGGCGAGAGGATGAAATTTTTATCCTCATTAATTGGTGTGATAGGTCGACAGACGTTCTTCTACATTTGGAGATTTTAATTTTTAATAGTATCTTAAAATAAGTTAAAGAAAATAAACTGAACGGAAATAAAATATGGTGTTTTGCTCTGAAAAATCGTTTACTGTGATAAATGCGAGAGTTAATATTAACCGCCACTGTTAATATTAGAAACAATCTATACATGCTTGAATTATACTGCTAGCTATGAAATATTGCTCGCAAATAAATTATGTTAAAGTTTTCGACAATAAAATAAAATGAAATCCTTCGTCGTTTGGAACAAAAGGAGAGAAAAAAACGCATACAGCAGATGGATAGTATTTTTTTTATAAGTTTGACAGTTTCTAGAGGGTATCCAGATTAATTGAATGTAGAATGTATGTTTTAGATGGCCATAAACGATATAAAAAGGGGGAAAACAGCCAGAAACTTTTCTTGGGGCTAGCGGCTAATTTATTGCTCATAAATTTCACCCAATGAAAAGAGATAAGTTATGTCTTCGTTCTTCGATTACAACGAAAAGAGTCGTTCTTAAGTAGAAATCAGATAGGTCAATTACAGTCATTCAAAATTTTTCTCTTTTTGTCGAAACTTTTATGTATGGGAATAACGTTCGTAAATTCAATCAACGATTCTTTACATTCTTTCGAACAAGAAGTTTGCTTAAAACATGTATCTAAAGTGCAACTATTTCCGCTGAAAACACTATTTTATTTTCCTTACAATCAGCGAAATCGCCAATAATAATTAGGATTTTTTTTGTTTTGTTTTTCTCTTTAGGTATTACTTATATATTTTTATAGCCATTTATTCCAAATGTCTCGTCTTACCTGTATATTTGGTTTGTTTTTTACAGTCGTTTAAAATCAAAGTTAGCATTACTAGCACTAATTTTTTACACTATATTACCATAATATATTTTAAATAATACACGTCTCGGTAGGACATACATGGTTAATGGTTTTATTTGATTAGCTGTTCAAAATCTCCACTATTTTAGTCTACGCAAACCTGATACCCTTTTAATTTACTTTCCCGAATACGTTGAAAAAGTCCTGGTATATAAATAAATAAATAAATAATTAAATCTGGTTAGCAACAGCGTCTCCATAAATAGGAAGCATGTCGAGATAATCCCGTATAGAATACCATTATGGACTTTGAATACACACTCTGATATATCAAAATATATAGCGGGGATCATTTCAATTTGTTAATATAAACGTGTATTAGTTCCCCTCGAGAGATTTAGACCCTTCGAGAATCGTTATAAAAAATAAATATAATACACTATAAATAATATAATAAAAATTTTAGATAAGAAATCTTTTGAGATCGTTTACGTTCTATATATATATATATATATATATATATATATATATATATATATATATATATATATATATATATATATATATATATATATGGAGTTTTTTGACTTCTTTGGACTGCGTCCAATGAGACAACTGTAGTCAGGAGTTATACACTCCCGACCGTTGGGTTCCACAATCTCATGTGGAACGTACAACAACCTGCGTCTTCACCATTATGAGCAATGATTAGTTGCTTGCCCGTGAGGATGCCCCACCCATGCCTTACATTGGGGGCATATGTTTCGTCTGTTGGTTCTGTTGTTGGCCAAGAATAGGGAGTCCCCCTTCACAGTCAAACAACCCATATTTTCGTCGACCTCTCGTCGGATGGAGAGAAAAATGGAGTTTTTTTTTACTTCTTTGGATTGCGTCCGAAAAAAACTCCAATTATAAATGAAGTTTTTTGATTTCTTTGGACTGCACCCAAAAAAACTCCGATGGGAGGTCGGCGAAAATATGGGTTGTTTGATTGTGGAGAGGGGCTCCCTCGAGACAGCATATGTCGGTACCCTGATGAGTCTAACCACCAACAGACGAAACATGTGCCCTTCAATGTAAGGGATGGGAGGGGTTTACTCCCGGTCAAGCAACTAATCATTCCAGGTAGTTATGCGTTCCACATGAGATTGTGGAACCCAACGGTCAAGGGTTATATAACTCCTGACTATTGTTGTCTCGTTAAACAACAAAACAAAACAACTAACCATTCCTTATTCCTTACAGTATGACATGACTTCCAAGTGTTTTGATGGAGAAATCCAGTTTCCCACCTTGAACGAGGAACTTCTTTCTCTTAAATAAGTGCTTCAAAATGTTGTCACTTATACCAGAAATTCAAGCGAGTCCATTTCATATAACAATCCATAACGTTAGGCTTAGTCGCAAGACCTTCAAGGTTTAGTTTGATGTTAGCTGTGGCCCGTAGAGCCTTTCAGCTACTTTTTTTTCTTTAACTCCAAGTAATTTTTGTTTTATCAAGTGGTATTATATGAATTGACTTATTTTTCCATTTGCGAAACATAGTGATCCTCCAGTTCCTTTTGAATGGTTGTATGAGTCAAATTCACCCATTCTTCGATCGTTCTGACCATCAACCGAAGAAAGCACAAGATCCCGGATTCTATGGACATTTTTATCATTTCTTTCAGCTGCGAGCCTAAAATCATATGAAAACCTGGGCCTTTGAGAAAACACTGCTCCCATAGGCCTGTTGAAGTTTTGCAACATTTTTTGTCGCACTGTGCCTAAACAAGCCTGAAACAAAACTAGAGATCTTCTTACCTCGAAGGTGTCACTCATTTTTAGAACGCACAGTGATTCTAGAGAGTTCCAATTCGTACTGGAGACATATGTGATGTTGGTTTGCTTCCGCTTCTAAGGTGAAGTCCAAATCGAACACTAAGCTACCAGTCTACATTACATCGTAGGTCTCTTTTAAGCCTATGAAGGTCACCATCACTTTTCTTGTCATTCAAACTAATGGCGAAGCACTATTCCCATTCCATTTAATGTCGATTAAGTAAGCAATAGTAATGTTAAGTATAGCTGTAAATATACAAAAATAGCTGTAAACATTAAAGTCGAAATGGCCGTGAGAAATTTCAATTTGCCAACAGTGGATGAAGGCTAAAACTTCAGCACATAATAAATAAGATTAACTTTAAGAAATTAGTTTATTTTCAACTAAACTAAATGACGTTATGTTGTATTTTAAATTCCAGTTAATGTGTAATTTAAATTCGACCATTATAAATATAAATAATTAAGTTGTTTCGGTTAATAATGTCGATTTTTGCGCGAAATTTGAGCGTTTATTTCAATAACAAAATAAATTACCTTAATAGTCAAAGTATTGGCCATCGTTAGTTATTGCTTTTTCCCATCGTTCTGTCAAAGAATGGACTTGGCGCCAAAAGAACTTTTGATTTTTTGAGGTCGACCATTCATCAAGACAAATTTTCACTTCTTCGTAAGAATGTAAGTGTTGTTCAGAAAGTCCGTGCTGAAGGGGCTAAGTCCGGTGAATACGGCGGGTGGAGTAGGACGTCCCATTTAACATTTCCGAAATAGTTTTTTACATATTTTGCAACATGGGACCGAGCGTTGTCATCTTGAAAAATGTTTTTATGGTGTGTTTGGGCGTATTGTAGTCGTTTTTTCTTCAATGTTCGGTTCAATTTTATTAATTGTTATCGGTATCGATCGCCAGTAATCATTTCACTAGGACGCTCCTTGTTTTTTATATTAAAATCACCACTTTATAAGCATTTAAACCATTGTTCACAAGTTTTTTTTTTAGACTAGAGCATGTTTAAAATAAGCTTTTACCAAAAATAAATAACTTTTAGCAGACCTTTTCTTCAAATGAAAAAAGCTGTTTCACCTTTTTCTGGAACATAATTCGATATAACCAAATCTATAAAAAAAAATATTTTTTGCACAATGATTTATATCGAGCTGAACGCCATAGAAAGCATTATTTTGTATAAAAAAATGCATTTGCAACGCCATCTCTTAACAAAATCGACATTATTAACCAATACATCTATTACAATATAAACACATTTGATTTTTAATTTAGAAAAAATTAGACTACTTAACTTATCGCCAATTTTTCTTATAAATGATCGATAAACTGGTGTAACCTAAAAATATATAAATTCTGCCTGTTTTTTCTTATCAACCTTTACAAAAAACCCACGTAATTTATAACGGATAGTATTTTTTTGGTTTTTAATTTCAAAAATTGTTGGTTTAGATTTCACGAAGACCAAGAGAGAAGAATATACAAAATTTCATTAAAACAACAAAATTTCCCCCCTACAACTCCAATAGCTTTACACTTAAATTAGCTGATATTAATTTACGATACACCCTCTTTTTTAACCTTTATAGACCAGTTCCTCTGTCGACAGCATCAAGTTATTAAAAGTTCAAACCGCTAGATTTCTTTGCAGCATAATGAGAACCATTTTAAAAACGAAAAATTTCCATATATTTTCTTGATAGAATATTAATTCTTGTTAGACTACAAATTTAATTTATATAAAAATTACTAACATAATTGTTAGCACAGTTGTGTTTAAATGTAAATGAAACAAAATATTCATGTAATAATTGATTAATTGAAATTATGTCTTTTTCAAAACAGTCTCCTGCTACACATTTGGATTTTCATTAAATATTCTCCAAAGTAAAACATTTCTCCTGCTGATTCAATTGAGTTAAGAAAATTTATTAAAAATAAATTAATACAATGTTACAGCGATGAAGTTATGCCAAAAAAAATATTTACACGTGGTTCAAAGATATACGTGTGTCCTCGTATTCAGGGAAACTTTGTACGTCGACCAACGAAACAAACCAAATATCCAAAATCAAGGATCTCATACTGAGTAATCGCCTGTTAAGTGTTGTTCAAATAAGTGGAATCCATTTGAAAAATTCTTCCAGATTTGTGGTAATATATTTTCTCATAAAGTCTCTCATAAAATCTCACCATATTCACCAGAAGAGGCATCGTGTGATTTTTTCCTGTTCTCTAGATTGAATAAACGATTTCGTAGACACCAGATTGGATACCAGAAAAAATGTTGAAAATTTTTAATGAATAAATAAATACAGGGAATAAGGAAAAGTACTTTCGTTAATTTAACCAACGATTCTTTACAGTTTTTTAAACAAAAAGTTAAAAGTTTCCTTATAACATATCCAAAATGCAACCATTTCCATGGAAAATAGATATGAAAACAGATTTATTTTTTGCAATGGCAATGTCTATTTTCGTCTTTATATATTTTTATTTTGGCTTCTTAAGGTATTAATTGAAAATCAAATAAAATGTTTTTATAATAATTATTCCATACGTTTTTGCATAAATTTGGTTTGTTTTGTTATAAAAAAAAGGAAAACTTACACATTATTGTCGTTCTGTCAAAGTTGAAATTACTATCACTAATTTTTCACACTATTTCAAATCGTAAATAATTTAAACAATTTCGTATTTTAAACGATTCAGGTCACATTAAGAAATACATGATTAACCTTCATAAACTTCATGATTAACCTTCATGAACTTCATGATTAACCTTCATAAGCGGGGTGCAGGTGCACCCCAGGCATCAATTTTTGACAATACATTCTAAAATAATTTGTTATTATTAATTTCTTCTTAGCTATTTATCAAATGCATTTTGTTAATGTAGTTCTTTTGGAGCGTTTTTTTCTGAGGAGGAAACGTAAGTGAATCGTCACACTCTGGTCGGTGAGGTGGAATCGGGTTTACTTGGCTTCACTCGATATCAAGCGCCCTTAGCTTAGAGTTTTTTCACTTTTTTCCGTCTTTTTCGGTCCAAAACATCATTCCTCCAATCCCTGAGTCCTACTTTCCTCAAATGAGTCATCGCGTCATCCAGCCATTTCTTGCTCGGTCGCCATCTGCTTCTCTTTCCCCCTTCACTTCTCATCAGTATTCTTTTAACTCATCCCTCATCGGGCATCCGCGCTATATGCCCTAGCCATTTAGCTCTTTGCTCTCTCACCACCTGAACAATGTTTGTTTTTTTTGTACAGTTTTCTTATTTTTCTATTTTTTCTTCATCTAAGTTCGTTCTGAACTTTAATTTCTCCAAAAAGCCTCCTTAATATTTTACGTTCCCAGATTTCCAACTTACTTCTACCAACTTCCTTAACTTTTCCGAGACTCTCAGCTGTCTCATTGCTTGGAACACCATTTCCCTGCTAATGGACTCATATGCTTGCCGATAATCTATGAACAGCAAATGTAAACTCAAATTTTGTTCATAAGTATTCTAAACTTGAAGAGATTTACCACTAAACACCAAAACGCTTTTTTGAACTGCTCGACGTACGTTTCGCTAACCATGTTAGCATCAACAGGAGATGATTTAATCTATAAGATTAAATCTCTTCAAGTTTAATATTTCACACCAAAGGTTCGAAAAACAGAAGAATTGATCATAAGTATTCAGTTGGATCTGTCTCATGATGAATATCTGGTCGATTGTTGATCATCCTGTCATAAACCCTCCTTGGTATTCCTCTACTTGTTCGTTATAGTATTTCTCTAGTCCATCTTTACTCATCTTTGTCATCACTTTGTAAATCACGTCTTACAGCGTAATTGCTCGGTAATTATTGCACCTCTCCTTAGCTCCATTTTTGTGAAGAAATATTATCAGAGCTTTATTCCTCTCTTTATTTCTCTGGCATATTTTCATCTTCCCAGATTCCCTTTCTGTTTTTCTGTTTTCCCCAGTTCCCTTTCTCCCCAGTCTCATTTAGAATCTATGAGAAATATTGGGTAAATCTTTTTTTTTCCATCTGCATCTCGTACCAGGGATCCTTCTTGACTTTTCAAATAATGGGGTTTCCTGGCGGTACTGCCCTTATTTTTTTTAGTTTTAACCTACTGATAGAAATTTCTTATCTTCTTTTCAACATATGATTCTTCCATTTCTTTTAATTCACGTTCAAAAAGTTCTTTTTTTTTCTTGCTACATACGTTGTTGGTTTTCCTTCGTTACAAGTTATAGTTAGTTTTATTTCTTGGGGTACAGTTGCACTCCGCTCGATAGGTAACATCAGGTATATTAGTTGCTTACTTTAACGATCAACTCAGGTGAAAACATACCCCACATAAATATAATGACTGGTATTCCCCGTATCTGGGGCCAGCGGTTTCGGGGATTTCCCAGGTATTTTACAGCTTCACGTTGTATGCGTGCAAATGGCAAAATCGTTGCGATATTTTAGATTAACTCCTTTTCGTGGATCTCGGTATATATACACAATTATGTGTAAAAATAAGTAAACCATCTAGATCTCGAAATTAAAAAAAGCCGAGCATTGAAGAACTACTGTAATACTCGAAAGAAATGATTGTGATAGTGATTTTGATGACTTGGCATTAGAGGACAGTGCTAGTGACCTCGAAGAAACGGATATAATGACTTACTGAGCGGGTAAATTCAACAGGAAGCTCTGTTTTAGTTTTCCTAACTGTTCCTGAGAGAGCCATCCTGAAATTCATCTTTAGGTTTTCTATTAACTTAAAATTGCTTTACAATTATCAGTAGATACATTGCTTCCACTTCCTTTTATGGCTTCACACATCCTTTGCACAATCCGCATGCTGTTTGCCAATATATACTTCCAAGTTACAAGTATAAAAAACATTGGGGTCACAAAGAGCATACATTTTTATTCCGAAAATACATGTACACCTAAATACTTCTAATTTTTCGTCAACTGTTGAAAGGGTCAATGTAATGAAAGGGTGTAAATGCAGCTTTACATTATTCTACAAAGATCTTAAAAATATATTGAATCGCTGCGAATCTATCAACAGACTTTCTAGCTTCGCGAGTTTCAAGATCGTCATACTGCAAATGCCGCAGTAAGAATCGAAATCTTTGTAGAGCATAGTAATTCCGTGTTCTAGTGATTGCTTTTCATTACTCCAGCCAAATACTCGAGAATATCAATCTTGAGCAGCCTGGATATGTCTATTTGTATTATTTACAATAATTTGTAGTAATTTTCTGGAAGGAAATACCACCATATTGACAAAGGAGTTTTTAACGTTCTAACAATTCCGTTTGGACCGGGTAAATGGGTAACTATATTTTCTGATTTTGTTCTCACATTTTTTGAAGGACAGTGTTTCCTCTATTTAGTAGTTTCATTTTTACCTATGCCAACCTATGCTTTTACCAACAGCTTTTTGCAAAACACCCGATTCGTTATCTAAAATATCCTGCTCACTATCGGTTTCATGACTATCCAGTTCAGTTGCATCTTCCTTCTCTTCATCGCATTCATCAACGGGGAATTCCGCTTCATCAGAGGATTGGAAACATTAGTTTGTTCCATTAACTTTTGTAGCCGCTATTGTTCTTTTTTATAGGACGCCATTCTAAAAACGTATATCTGTTATAGTGATAACAAAAAATAGCGAAAAGAACTTACCTTATCAAAAGAACACAGAAAAATACATTAATATATTTTGCTATGTCAGTGATCGCTGATGATTCTCAGTCTGTAATCTCATATTATTCATCAAAGCCCGAAACTACTCTTTGGTTCACTCACTAGCCTACGAATACACGCTCTTTCCGGAAGGTATTGAGAAGCGGAACACTTGAAGGGGAGTGCAATGGAAATGTCGAAACAAAACCGGTAAGGAGCGACAGTCCGCGCGCGACTACTGAAAGGTTAATGGGGATTGTTACAGAGCGATGATTAATGATTATTTAATTCGGAATTTGAACGGTATTGGTTTGGACGAGATGTGGTTCCAATTAAACGACTCATATACTAAACAGTCAACGTAACAATCGATTTATTGAGGGAACAATGGGGTGAGAAAATTATTTCGAAGAACGGACCTGCTAATTGGTCAGCAGGGTCATGTAATTTAACACGTTTAAATTGTTTTCTTTAGTATTAGGTTAAATCTTTGATCTATGCCGAAAAACTAACAACTACTGAGCCCTTGGAAGCCTACATAACTCGGACATAAGGCCTCAATTGCTTGTAAAAGTGATTGGAAATTGAATTGACAGGATGCGCTTTGTCAGAAGTATCTACGGCGGACATTTGTCCGACATTGTTTTTAAACATTAATGGCACTGAATCTTATTACACTTGATTGTTGTTTTATTTGAATTTAATGCTGGGACGCACTACAAAAATCATCCTATACCAGACGGAAAATTATTTTAGCTACCCCCGTAAATTACGATAGACCGTTCTTCCACCCAGGCTGCGTTCAGTTATTAAAAGACGAAGCCGCCATTTTCATATGTTGCATAAAGCGAACCACTTAATAAATGAACATTTTCCGTATATTATTCTTGGGAAAAACTCATTTCGCTTGTTGGTTAGCCGACCCCGGCAGAACGTTACTAAGTAAATTGTGTGTATATATGCACAAGTCTGTATATTTTCTTGTTTTTCCGGCATCGATTTCTGTCCGGAAGGCTTTCAGTAAACAACAGCAAAAAGTAATTAAACTAACTGATTAATTTTAAAACGAAATCGGGTATTTTTTTAATTAAACTTTTATTTTTTGAGATAAATGGAAGGGTTTCTTTATTCTGTTTTTTTGTTCTTTGCAAAATCTAACTGCAATAATTAAAGCAACGTCTGTTGTGTTCATACAAATTAATATTTGTTCAGTTTATTTCAGATTTTATTTTAATTCGCTTATTTTTTTTTAGATTATTTCTACATCTATTGTTTCTATTGTTTTTGAAACCTTTGGTGTTACATACACTTTCTATTGAGCTTTTCACTCTCATCAAATTTTCTAGATGTGCTTATTCATAACTACGTCATTAAGAGATGCTTAAAACTAAAGCAAAGAAAAAATGAATTTCTTTTGTGTGACAGAAAAGGTATCGAACTTTTTAAAATAAAAATAGTTGAATCTATAAGGACGCAGACCGAATGAGTTTCTATAGGTAACGACTCTTCTGTAAATAAGAATACGAAGAAGAACACAGTTAAACTGGTACTCAATGAGTGGTTAATTATTGGAACATACTTTCAATTATGTGGGATCAATTATGTGGGAAAATTATATTTTTTAAATTAACCACGATTCTTCTATTAATGAAATCTTGAGAAATACGATAAGCATCAATCTCTCCGAACAGAGGCATATAATCGTCATTACATTCCAATAAAATTATAGTTCCAGAACTAACAATCTTAGGAGATTTCATAATTTTAGTTCAAGAGTTGTGCCAGGAGTTATGTAAAGTTTATGATTTAATTTTTTTTTCCTGGATATCAGGACAGGAATTAAGTTTAATATATAAGCCAAACTGACTGCTACATTTTAAAAATTGCGTACTACTGGTACTAACCCTTTAATATAAGCATGTAATCTCTCAAAACGAAAACTCTATTGTTGTCTGGATGGCCGGTTCTACAGTGCTATAATATGCCAGGTATAAGGTATACTTGGAACAAACCCCCGTTATGTCCGTTCTACAGAACGGGCGCTTCAAATTTTATTTCAAGTATGGCTGATACCTGGTATATTCTTGCATTGTAGAACCGGCCTTAAAATGTCTAAATAAGATAATATGGCGTGGAACATGTCTTAAATGATGAAACTTTGTTGTTAAGGTATCAGGATATAAATTCTCGAAATTTAATATAAATGGCTCAATCAAAATAGTTTATATTTATTTATTTTTTTTATATTTTCTCTGAAATACAGTAAAACGTGTTTAATAAATAAAAATATTAAATAATATAAATACAAATATAGTCTTAGTTTAAATTTTTAGGAATATTTATTTCTACAAGCTACATGTGTAGTATATTATGAGAAACATTGTAACACGTGTCAAGAATTTATCACGCCTTTTTGTGTGTAGAAAATGACTACAAGAGAAAACACGTGTAAGTGTGTAAATTTAACACACTTTGATTGGGTAATCTTGTCACCGTTCTTAGCCAACTTATTTATGAGTAAATTTGAAACCCAGGCAAAAGATAAATTCAGTTACTTTCCGAAGTTATGGTTAAGATATGTGGATGCCATTTTTTCCATTTTCGATTTGAAAAATGAAAATTTAGATGATTTTATTAAGAACCTAAATAGTAAATCCCAAAATATAATATTCACGCATGAACTCGAAAACAACGATAGTTTACCATTTCTGGATGTGTTAGTAGAAATAATAAAAATAGATTTTGATATTTTCAGAAAAACCACCTCCACTTTAAGATATATTGTTAATGATTCAAATCATAGCTTCCAAAATAAGATGGTTAGTTCAAATTTTATGGTAAATAGATTAATTAATTTTCCTTTAAATAAAGATAATTATAACAAATAATTCAAATTAATTAGGGAGGTATCTGAAGTGAATGGTTATAATAAGAACATTGTAGATAAACTAATTAGAAAACATAAGTTCAGAAAATTATTGAAAGAATCTTTCACTTTTCAAAAGGATCTGAACACAAAGAAATTAATGGTAATACCATTTGACGCCCAATTAACAAGAGGACTAGACAAAATTTTGAAAAAAGTGGACATTAAGATTGTGTACAAACCATATAATAAATTAGGAGAAATTCTGGGTAATCCAAAGGATAAAGTAGAGAAACATGAAAAGTCGGGGATTTACGAAATTAGCTGTCAAGACTGTGATCGAAGGTATATTGGGCAAACAAAAAGATCCATATTGACAAGATATAAAGAACATATCGCCCACATTAGATATGGGAGAAATGAAAAATCTTGTGTTGCCCAACATGCAATCGAACATGACCACAGCATAGATGTTAGTAATTTAAGACTAATTAAAAGTGTTAATAATAATAGGGCTTTGGATGCATATGTAAGCATACAAATAGAAAAATGTAAGAAAATCATGAACCGAGATAAAGGACCGATTCCTTTCAGTCAACTTATTCAATTATTAATGTAAGACTTAGTATACTTCACGGTTCATGATTTTTACACGCTTCGTTAGGTATGGTTTTCATATAAATAGAACATAGTTTAGTTTTAGAATTAGATTAAATCATCTCCTGATGATGCTAACATGGTTAGCGAAACGTGCGTCGAGCAGTTCAAAAAAAGCGATTTGGTGTTTAGTGGTAAATCTCTTCAAGTTTACAGTAAATAATATAAATAGGGGTCGTATGAAAAAAAAAACCAAAGTTATGCTGAAACTTATTGGAATAAATAACTATAAAAATATTGCTTTGAAATAATACGTTGAAAAAAAAAATATTAAAATACATTATTTTTAATATTTAATGAAATATTGTTTTGTCTATATTTCAACATTATTATTAATATTTGACGCGTTTCGGTAATACTGTAGCTTCTTCAGAACTGGCTATTTTAGATATTAAAATACGTATACATACAAAAAGTTTCTACAATAAAAATAAAAATATTCCTTTATTTTAACCAATTCACACAGATGCTATTTATTGCCTGTACACTACTAAACTGTACTAAAATGTATATTATTGTTGTGGAAACTATTTGTATTTATATCTATTTTAACATTGAAAATAACCAGTTCTGAAGCTATAGTGTTAGCGAAACGCGTCAAATATTAATAATAAAGTAGAAATATAGACAAAACTGTCTTACATTAAATATTTATAATGAATTTTCATCAAGTAGAAGCCAACACAATTTAAAAATTATTTTTAATATTAACTTTCTGCAGAAATAGTTGCATTTAGAAAACTTTTTGTTTAAAATATTATAAAACATCGGTTACATTTACGGAAGTTATTTCTATAAAAATATTTGCAAAGTTAACCTGTTTGAAATTAAGATTCATTCATTCATCTCATCAATCATCATTCTTTACTGATTAAGCTACTAGGAAATTTAAAGTAAACATCCTCTAAAGTGAGACCCTGATGTTTTCTGCGGTCATTTACGCATGATATGCTAAAGTGCGCGGGTCTGTGTTGCTCTGATATAGTGAAGTCAAAGTATACATACACAAATACAGATTTTCGTTATGTCTGCCTCTGGTAGTTCTCGTCGTAAGTACTTAAAAAGTTATTTCTGTAAAAATATTTGCACAGTTAACCTGTTTGAAATTAAGATTCATTCATTCATCCCATCAATCATCATTCTTTACCGATTAAGCTACTAGGAAATTTAAAGTAAATATCCTCTAAAGTGAGACCCTGATGTTTTCATTCTACAAACAATTACGTATATTTTTATATATTTTGCTACCAAACTTTCCTTAAGCCCTTTTGTAAATATTACATGAATTCTGTAAACTTCAGAACCCTTTTACCCTCCACTTACGACCACCCATTACCGACGCAAAGAACAGTTAACTTAAAAAGAATTATAATCTATACACTGTTTTTTCTTCGGAAAGTGACTCTGAAAGCTTAAAAATTTCGAGGGGGATGAAATTTAAATGGCGAAAGGCCTCTGCATTTCATCGGCGCTCCTTATCCACTTTACTCAGGTGAAGAAAGTTTTTCGAGAGACTTAGGTCTCTCGAACGCTATCATCTATGCCGTTCTTAAAATTTTTATCAAAACACCTGTGCTCTCGAGCAACCCGAATAAAAGTTTCTTCTTGGGACTTTGTTATTTTCTTATATTTATGCGTTAAATTAAACTGTCGACGCTGGAACGGTAGAAGTTTTTGATGGTAACGCTTGAGGGTTGATTTATGGGTGTAGTTAATAAGCCAAGTTAATTTTGAAAATATTTTTTTAGACCTAAGACATAAATTTACTAGATCATCATATTACATGAGAATTTTTTAAACGAAAACCAGAAAAAATTATTTTACACTGTGAAAAATAGAAACGTTGTCGGAAAAAACCTTTGAAATCGAATACAAAATACAAGAATACAAAACAGGACACAGTTTAGAATAAAATATCTTATTTTTGTTTCAACTTTTGTTTTTGAGAGTTATTTCAGAATAAGCTACAAGCTGACGACTTTAGAAAACGGAGCAGCATTCAATTGTGGAGCCAACACACATTGGTATAATTGACTTTGAAAACGAAAGAAACATTCTAACAACATAGCGTCATTTTCAATGAATACACTGGGGAACAATTTCTGCTGAGTTCGATATTTTTGAGCTGTTTTATACGTAAATTGACATGCTAATTCCAAAACTTTATTTAGTTTTTTTCTATCACGTCAACTTTTTTCTCTACAGTTGTTGCGCATCCGACTAAGCTTGGCGAATCACAGAAGTCACTACTGCTCTCCTACCGGCGAACCTTCTTTGACCTAGGAGTGGGGGCGTGAGTGATGTTGCGTCATTCAAAACTAGTTCGGTCAGTTACGCATGAGATGCTGAAGTGCGCGGGTCTGTGTTGCTCTGATATAGTGAAGTCAAAGTATATATACACAACTACAGATTTTCCTTACGCCTGCCTCTGGTAGTTCTCGCGGTAAGTGCTTAAACCGCCCTGATTCGTTAAATTGTTATATATGTGGCAGTTTTATCATCCCCATTCAACGGACTAATATTAGTACATTTGTCAGGCAAGCCTATTTTGCTTATTTTAAAGCGAAAATAGGTGACCAAGATAAATCATGGGCTCCTCATAAAGTGTGCAAGTAGTGTGTAGAGAGTTTACGAATGTGGACGAAGAGAACACGTAATAAACTTTCGTTTGGTATACCAGTGGTTTGGCTAGAGCACAAAGATCACTTAAGTGATTGCTACTTTTGCATAGAGAAAACGTCAGGATTCAACAAGAAAAACAAACATAAAATTGAGTACCCTAGTTTACCGTCAGCTATACGCCCTGTGCCTCATTTAGCTAAAATTCCAGTGCCAGTTTTTCAAGAATTACCTTCTTTAGAAATACAAGAATGTGAATCAAGTGAAGATCGAAGTGACTCCACCGACGAATAATTCAAAGTTTCCAATGATTCTGTTCGTAAAGGATTCAATCAACATGAATTAAACGATTTAGCACGAGATTTGGGACTATCCAAAAAAGCATCGGAATTATTACCATCAAGACTGCACGACAAAAATTTGCTTGACAAAGGAGCTAAAGTCACTTACTATCGATCCAGAGAAAGTGAATTTAGGCAGTACTTCAGAAATAATGACGGATTTATATATTGCCAGAACGTAAAGGGTTTAAGGAAAAAATTTGCCAATTGTAACTATAACGCAACTGAATGGCGATTGTTTATAAATACCTCAAAGCGTAGCTTGAAGTGTGTTCTCCTACATAATGGAAATTTATACGGTTCAGTCCCAATAGGTCATTCAGTTTCTTCGTTTTCTTCACGAGCCCACTTCATCAGTATTTTTGAACAGACCTGGTACTTACCCGAGGTTAGACGGGCCATGAACGGTTTCGCGCAGTTTATCTGTCGCGGCCGTTTACCACAGGATGGCAGTGCTGCATGTAATTGCAGCCACCATTCGATATGGGCGATTTATATGGTCATGATATCGGATGACGTTCGTGACCCTGCCTCAGTTGGTTGGTATTGGGATCTTCGAAGTTGTTTGGTGTTTGTTTTGCATCATTTCCCGTATTTTTGAGAAATGTTTTCCATACTACTGGTATATGAAGAGTATCATCTCGTCTATTTAATTTTCCGTTCTTTACTATTTCAAGTGCTTCTCTAAGTATGCGTGTTGTGTAATGAGTTACAGATGCTATTTGTTTGGTGTTCGCAAAGTCGATTCTATGGCCTATTTTTTGGCGATGTTAGAACAACGCTGATGTCGTCTGTTTATTTTTCATGCTATTTTAATGTTATTGTACTCGCACTGAAATTCGTCTGTTTGTCTGTCCTATGTGTTGTTGTGTACAGTCCGCGCCTGGTATGCTGTACACGCCCTAGTTTTCCAGTGTTAATTTGTCCTTAGGGTTCCTCAGGAAGTTTGATATCGCTTCCTGTGTTTTAAAAAGGGTTTGGATATCGTGTTTTCTAAGGATTCTTGCAATTCTAACGGTGATTCCTTTGATGTATGACAGGAAAACTTTTTCTTTAACGAGTTCTGCTTTCTAGCCTTTTTTCTCTTCTAGCCTTTTCTGTATTCCTTTTTTTATTTACAGATTTCTTGATGGTGTTTTCTCCATATCCATTTTGCTTGAGGACTGATTTTATATGCTTTAGATCTTTTTGTCTTGTTCCCGTCTCCGTTAGGCGATAGGACTTAAGATTAATGTATTTACGACTATATATATATATATATATATATATATATATATATATATATATATATATATATATATATATATATGCAATCAACAACAATAATATCAATTCGGTGCAAGATGAAACTGATTACCTAACCAATTTTTGGAAATGATATAATTTTATGACAGGAGATTCCAATTTCTTAATAACTTTTTGTCGTATTGCCCACATAAAAGACACTTTACTCTCTGAAAAAATAGCTTTTTAAATTGATTTAAATTTTTACATTTCTCATCTAGTAAGTCTTCATTAATTTAATACAGTAACGATAATTATAAAATAATTTCTCGTTTTAAACACTTGTAAACTTGTATCAGTTTTTATTCATACCTACGCCCTACTCCAATGCCAAATCGGAAACAATAGTCGACCATATGCACCTACCATTCTGGTCCACACTTAGAGAATCATATGCTCTTTCTTGTAGTTTTATATTTAAAGGGTTTCTCTGATCATAAAACTATTGAGGCTTTAAGGAAATGCAGGACTGGCGATGTTGATGAGTGGGAACGGATTTATTTTCCGGAAAGCATCAGCGACATTCAGCCCTCACACAGCCGCTGATGAAAGCGAGCTTTTAGACGAAAAAACGTCGATGTTTCATTCACCATACAGGCCTATTTTATCATCTTGTGATTCTTCTGTGTTCCTGATCATCAAACATATATTTCCTGATCATCAGTTCGCAAGGCCTAATCACATCTTTGAAGCCTAGTAGGTGACTTCACCTTCCGAGAAACTGATTACGGTTTTTCTATTCATTAACTTCTCTATTTATTTGAGTGTGTACAAATATTATATGTTGAAAAACGCACAATATAGATTGTAATGCTAAATAGAAAACTATTATATTAATGCGATAATTGCTTTTCATTAATTTGTAGTTGTTTCAATCACCTCTATTTGGTTTAATTCTCGTTGATTTTCCAAATTAAAAACTTCAGATATCTGCACTGTATGCAGGGATGTTTATTATACAACTGACCCTAAAACCGATCCGTATATAGGCATCAATTAGCTGCCATAACAGTATTATGGGATTAGTAAATGAATTAGCTGACTATATAATTCCCCAAATTTGTTTAAAATAGACAACCAGGACTTCGGGGAAGCTACCATCGCTGTATCGGCGTAGTAAATATTGGGAAATATGAACATAGTCCGATAGCGGAGTCGGTAAATTAATATTAACTGTTGGTTTGGCGGTGTGAAGTATAGTTTGAGTTTGTTGCTCATGCAGCATTATTAGAATATCGATGGTCTGGTTGTCGATAGACACTGTTTGAACTGTTTTAATATATGTTATTCCAGATCTAACGAGTCTTTCAAATTGGGCGTTTTTTTATTCTTGAATAAAACAGATGGCCTTGGGATTTTGTCTAGTTCTAGTCTCATTTCAGAAGTTTAATGTATGACATGTATAAAATGGCAGTCGTACACAATACAGCAATGCGTTAAAATTGTTGAATTATTTTATGAAAATAGGCGTTCAGTGAAAAATGTTTTTAGAAAAATACGTGATATTTACTGTTTGCACAATCATCCATCTGAAGGCGTTCAAAATTTTAAGAAACTAGTTCGGGGGAAGATAAAAAAGATTAACATAAATTCGTTCAAAAGAGCATATTAATTTGATACGTGAAAATGTTGCTGAAGATCCAGAAATTTCTATTAGTCGACGTTCACAACAATTTGGACTCAGTGAATCCACAATATGGCGTATTTTATAAAAGGATTTAGCTCTGAAGGTATATATGGTTTAAATAGCACAGGAACTAAAGCCACTGCATCATTCAAAACGTTGTGCCAATTTGATCAAAGAACAAACATGATTTTTCATAAAAAATCATCTTTTCTGATAAAGCCTATTTTGAAATTGGTGGCTATCTTAATGAACAAAATTTCGATAATTGGGATGACGAAAATCCACGATTAATTAATGAGAAACCTTTACATCCTAAACGAGTCACTGTTTGGTGTGTATTATGGTCAGGAGGTGTAAATGGGACGTATTTCTTTCAGAATGCTGCTGGTGAAGCTGTAACTGTGCATGGTGTTTGATATCGTGAAATGAGAAATGGATTTTTGTGGGCAGAATTAAATAATATTGATCTGTAGGAAAGAGGATGGCACTACATCTCACTCTGTTAATGAAACAATTGATTTATTGAGAAACGAATTTTCTGGACAAATCATTATAAGAAATAGTGATGTTAATTGGCCACCACGATCATGTGGTTTGACATCGTTGGTTTGACTATTTTCTTTGGGGTTATGTAAAAAGCCAGGTCTATAAGAACAATACACAATCACAATGCATTAACTAAAGGATGAAATTATTCGAGCTATTGGCGAAATAGAGTCACGGTTATGCCAAAATGTCTCTTAGTACTTAAAGGTACTAAGAAAGGTAAGGTATTAAAGTACTTAAAATAGTGAAAGAAGCTGAACGGAAATAAAATATGGTGTTTTGCTCTGAAAAAATGTTTACTGAGATAAAGGTTGAAGGGGCGGCGCCCCAACGCCCTTCCTAACAAGCCGCCACTGACTTAAAAGTCTGTCCTTCTTGGTTTATTTCTTTAACATGTTTATTCTTTAACATGTTTATAACCTAAAAACAACAGGAGAAGATTGTGTTTTGTAAGTTGACATGACTATAAAACATGACATGTCACTATATCTTCAAACCAAGAGCCAATCGATAATTTTTGTGATGATTTTTGAATTCAGTAGGTGGAAATACATAAGAATCAGCTATTTTTGAAAATATTTATTGAAGTTATTTTGAAATATTTTGAAATATTAACTTTGTTGTTCAGTGGTATCGATTAATACAGGGCCACTATATGTTAATGTACATTCAATCGTTAATATGTTGCTTATTGAAGTAATCTGGTGAAAGATGTTTTAAGACCTGTTTCTAAAACAGTCCTGAAATTGATCAATTGATAGTGTGAAAGATTGTATAGTGTATTAAATATGAAATTATCTTTCACATATATTAATATTAGATTGTTTGAATGTTTGACGAGAGTATCACCTTCGAACGGATGGAAGAATTCTTCTAATACAATTTGGCATAGCAACCGACTATGTCTGATCTACCGACAGACGAAAGACGCAGCAATGGGGTCATCCATCTCTCATGCTGTAGTAAACCTATTCAGGGTCTATTTCTAAAGACAGGTCATTGAAAAGGCCCGTCTCAAACCAAAGCCCTGGTTAAGATACGTCGATGACATATTTGTCATATGGCCTTACGGAAAAACGGAGCTCTACAACTTCCTAGAACATCTGAACTCCCAACATCCAAAAATACAGTTCACACTCGAAATTGAAGAACAAAAAAAACTACCCTTCCTGGACGTTCTAGTCACAAAAACAACAGAAGGGCGCTTACGACACACGGTATGCAGAAAACCAACACACACAAACAGATATCTCAACGCACAGTCACACCACCACCCCAGTCAAATCTAGGCAGTAGCAAACACCCTAATTTCAAGTTCCATCCGCCTTACGGACAACGATGCACAGTAGAACAGAACAACATAACGAACACTCTAAAACAAAACGACTACTCAAAAAAGACAATCAACCGTGCAATACAACAACACCAAATATAAAAAACGACAGAACAAGTCCAAGAGACATTCAACGTAATACTGCCATATATCAAAGGAACAACGGATCATATCGGAAGACTTTTAATAAAACACAAAATAAGGACAGCATACAAACCTCACCGAACAAGAGGCGCATCCTTGAGAAACCCGAAAGATAAGGTCATACTAGAAAATCAAGGAGTTCACCGCATCCCATGCACAGGCTGTAACAAAATCTACATCGGACACACAAACCGAAAAATATCTGCCAGAATCGAGGAACACACAACAGCCATACGGAATAAGCAAACAACATCGGCATTATTCCAACACCAACTAGAAACAGGCCACAAAATTAACTTTGATGATTGCAACGAGATAGCCAACATTAACCATTTTCGGACACTCCTGATTAGAGAAGCTATAGAGATCGAAAAGCAAAGAAGTCTAAACAAGAGGGATGACGCTCTACACTTGCCGCCAAAGTGGAAAAGCGTTCTTAGATCACCAGATCCAGACCCCACCACATCCAGAGCACGACTGAAAACAAAGACGTCGCAAGCGCCTCAGGAGACGGAGCTAGCGCTACTGTCAGCCAATCTCTACCGATTATGACCGAGGCCAGAAGACATAAATATTACACGGTAAACCGATCTCTCTCAGACAGTCACGAACCTCGCGACAGTAAGCATCGAAGCTGCCAAATGACATTATGGCGAAACGTCTGCAAGCTCCCGACAGGGACCAACTCGACAACCGGATGTACTCCCGGAAAGAAAAAATGGCCCCGGTTTATGTGGGCAATACGACAAAAAGTTATTAAGAAATTGGAATCTCCTGTCATAAAATTATATCATTTCCAAAAATTGGTTAGGTAATCAGAGTCTCTTGCCCCTAGTTGATATATATATATATATATATATATATATATATATATATATATATATATATATATATATATATATATATTCGTAGTGTTTCGCGGATAGAAGAATACGCTAGACTGTTTGCCCGGGAGTACACCCGATCGTTTGTGTCCCGTTTGTTGGGAACGTCCAGATGTTTCGCCAAGGTCACACTTGGCATTCTCAATGCTTGTCTGAAGACTGAAAGCTGCGGAAACTGTCTCTTAATATTTATATTCTTCGATCGATCAATAATATCAGATAATAATCTATCAATAATAATTGATTGTCCTATAATATATATATATATATATATATATATATATATATATATATATATATATATATATATATATATATATATATATATATATATATATATTATCATCATCAGCCCGCATCGATCCACTACAGGATGAAGGCCTCTTCAGCATGCTTCCAACCTTCACGGTCCTGGGCTTTCCTCTGCCACTCGGGTCCAATATACTTAACGATGTCATCAATCCATCGTGCTTTCGGTCTTCTTCGCGGACGTTTGCGATCAAGCGGTATCCACTCCAGGATTGCCTTGGTCCATCTGTCGTCCCATCGCCTCGCTATATGGCCTGCCCATCTCCATTTCAACTGTTTTACTCTTCCAATGATGTCAAAGACTTTTTTTTGTTCCCTGATCCATGCGCAGGACTTTCTGTCTCGTCTTGTAATGCCAAGCATACATCTTTCCATTCCCCTCTGTGCCACCCGAAGTTTTTTAATTGATTGCGATGTGAGTGTCCAGTTTTCACTTCCGTATGTCATAACGGGTAGAACGCACTGATCGAATACTTTTCTTTTCAGGCAAAGTGGGAGTCTGCTCTTAAACACTATGTTGAGCCTACCAAAAGCCTGCCAGCCACATTTAACACGCCGTTCCACCTCCCGGGCGGTATTCCCCTCCATGGAAATCCTCTGCCCAAGATATATAAAGCTGTCCACAATCTCTAAATCCCTTCCTAGAACTGAAATTCTTCTGTCCTGAGCGAAGTTATTGAACATAACCTGACTCTTTTTCAGGTTTATTTTCAAGCCAAATGGTTCGCCAGCCCTTTGCAGTTCTTGTATGCGTCTTTGCAGCTCCTCTGGGTCTTGTGAAATGAGAATAATATCATCTGCAAATCTAAGATGGTTTAAGTTTGCACCATTGATCTTTACACCATCCTGTTCCCAATCCAGTTTACGGAATACTTCTTCAAGGCCAGCCGAGAAAAGAATAGGCGATATTGCGTCACCCTGCCGTACACCTCGTTCTACATTAATTCCCACTTCAAGATCATCAAGGTGAATTGTGGCTGTAGCTCCATCATATATCGATTCTAATAGGTTTACATAGGCTCTCTCTACACCTTGGCTAAGCAGTGCATCCATTATCGCATGCTTTGAGATGGAATCAAATGCTTTTTCGTAGTCGATAAAAGCCAAGCACAGTGGCATGGTGTATTCGTTGTGCCTTTCTATGACCTGCTGTATAACCTGGATATGATCCATTGTACTGAATCCACTTCTGAATCCTGCTTGTTCTCTTGGTTGTGCGTCATTCAGTTTTTTTAATATTCTTTTAGAAATTATCTTAGCGAAAACTTTGTACATCACTAATAGGAGGCTTATTGGACGGTAGTTCTTTAAATCTTCCTGTGCTCCTTTTTTATGTAAAAGGATCACTTCTGCATTTTTCCATAAGTCCGGTACTTTTTGTTCTTTGAGGCATTTTGAGTATAATTTTGCCAGTGTTTTATGTAACGTCCGACCACCAGCTTTTAGCATTTCGACAGTTACATTATCCTTTCCTGGAGCCTTGCCGTTCTTCATCAATTCTATAGCATTTGTTACTTCCTCCACTAGGATATCTGGCATTATATATTGTTCTTCCGTGGGTATTGCTGTCCTGACTGGCTCTGATCTTCATATAACTGGGAATAAAACCTTCTGACAATCTCTAACATTTGGGTACGCGTCCTGCACACTGTGCCATCCTCACGCTTTAAAGCATATATTGGCGTTCTTTTGTTTCTCAGCTTCTGTTTAGCTTTGTTAATTCCTTTGTTTTCTTCCAGGGTTTTTTGCACTAGCTGCATATTGAATCGGCGCGTGTCCTCTCTGATACGTTTTCTTATAGTTTTGCAGAGCTCAGTGTACTAGACCCTGCCAAAAGGACTACCTGCATTTCTCATTGCTCGCCGTTTCTTCATTAAATCAATGGTCTCACTGGAGATTTTTGTTTGTTTGAGACATTTTTCCTCTGGTGCTATTGAAGCAGCCGTTTGAAGTACATTGTTGGCGATTTCTTCATATTGAACTGATATTTCCACGTCCTCTGGATCTTGTAACGCAGCAAACCGGTTTGACAAAGCAATCTCAAAATCGCTTCCTCTCTCCAGCAGTTTTCCAGAATCCACCTTGCCCTTCTTTGATCTTACCATTCTTTCGCGCTCTTTTCGACAGCCAATCCGAACCCTTGCTCGTACCATTCGGTGGTCACTTCCAACATTAAAATTGTTAAGGACAGTACAATTGGTAAATATTGTTTTATCGTTGGTCATGATGTAGTCAATTTCGCTTGTGAGCCCAGATGGACTTTTCCATGTCCATTTTCTGCTGATATTTTTCTTATAGAATGAATTCACAATATATAGTTCTTGTCCTTCAGCAAAATCAACTAATCTGTCACCTCTATTGTCTCGCTCACCAGTTCCATATGGGCCAGTTGCATTTTCGTCTGTTCTTGTTGTTCCAATTCTGGCATCAGGAATCACCCATCAGGATTGGATGGAAAATCACCCATCAGGATTTTGTACCTACATTTCTCCTTGTATAAAAGCTATATATATATATATGTATATATATATATATGTATATATGTATATATGTATATATGTATATATGTATATATATATATATATATATATATATATATATATATATATATATATATATATATATATATTTATATATATGTATATATGTATATATAAATGTGTAATGATAGTTTGTCGGATATCCCGTGTTAGCTGGTGTATACCCTAGAAACTATCATTACATTTGACACCCGTGAAAACATTCGTCTATATATATATATATATATATATATATATATATATATATATATATATATATATATATATATATATATATATATATATATATATGTATATATATAATATAGGACAATCAATTATTATTCAACAACAATACAACTTTTTTGCTAAAAGATAGTGCTTTAAAATAATGAGGTTTTGCCCCATCCTGTTGGAAGTAGAACAACCTTCTTCTTGTTAACGGTAGTTCATATAAACAACTCAAGTTCGTTTCTCAATAACTCTAAATAACATTAACCATTTAAATTTTGTATAAAAAGAAAATGGATAGTAAAATTATCAATTGCTTTTGCTTTTTATGAATCCTTAAAAAACACTCGAAATTCGGGGTTCTAGACTAGAATACCCCCTTAATAAAATTTGCCATAGAAGCCAATTATGTCTTGGTATAAGACTTTTTATAATGCTATGAAGTTCCGGCGAGAGTTTAATATATATATATATATATATATATATATATATATATATATATATATATATATATATATATATATATATATATATATGTAATGTTAGATTTCTTTGGATAGCGTCCAATGTGACAACAGTAGTTGAATGTCCTCCTATTCTTGACGGGAGAGCATGGGTCGGTACCTTGAGGAGCGGTAGGATCTAGAGGCGAAACACTCGAAATTCGGGCTTCTAGACTAGAATACCCCCTTAATAAAATTTGCCATAGAAGCCAATTATGTCTTGGTATAAGACTTTTTATAATGCTATGAAGTTCCGGCGAGAGTTTAAATCGCTACGTTATACTATATATATATATATATATATATATATATATATATATATATATATATATATATATATATATTACATATATATATATATATATATATATATATATATATATATATATATATATATATATATATATATATATAACTCTTTAAATAATTCTTTAAAAAAATGCTCAAACTGGTAATATTCAACCCCATAAGAAAAAAGTCTAAAGGTGTGAGGTCAGGCGACCTAGCAGGCCACTCAACTGGATCCCTTCTTCCTATCCATCTATTTCGAAGTAGTTGATGAATATTTCCACACATTTAGCGTAAAATGAGGTGTTGCTCCATACTGTTGGAATTAGAACAGCCTTCTTTCTGTTAACGATAGTTTATAAATATACAACTCAAGTTCGTTTCTCAATAACTCTAAATAACAATCACCATTTAAATTTTCTTCTTCTCTTTTTGATTAAATAACTGATTGATGTTAGTAACTGAATTAAAACGCTTTTTTATACACATTGAAATACTACAGTTTTAAAATAGCACAATGACATCAGAAATAATGATGGCTCCTTTCAAACAACACAATTTTCATTTAATTTCCAAGGCCTACTATTGCTATGTTAGTTTCTTTTAGTTCCAACCGACTACAGATTATTTCAGCTGTTTTTCTAATTGTTATAAAACGGCTTCTCCAATAAATAAATGTGACAACATTTTTTATCTCGAATATTAAGATTTCTCAAATTATATTAAAAAAATACGGTGTTGCCGTTGGAAGAAATCTGGCAAGACGGAAAGGATTGTTTGCAAATTTTTCTTAGTCAAGTTATTTCTCACAACTTTGCATTTGGAACTAATATTCTATCACGGCTAATAAGACAGTTGCCTGTAAAGCCTATGTTAGGTTTTAAAAAAATTACATTGTATTATGACATAATTAAATGAAAAATTAACATTTATTTTTTTTGCATATAATACCATTAATAGTAAAAAAACCTAAACTGTTAGCTTAAAAAAAATCCAACGGTAAAATATTTATAGAATATATCAAAGTCAAAAAATGTTTATTAAAAACTAAACACAAAATAACTATTTTATAAAACAATCTCAATTAATAATTTATAATTAATACTATAACGTAAATATAGTATATTAAGGTATTATAAAAAGATATATATTAAAATATACATTTATACAAAAGTAAAGTTTTGTGGTTAGAGGCGCATCAGCAACTGAGAAGGCTATTTAGCGGCTGCACCTACAGCTTAACGTGGGTTCCGAACCACGGTCATTAGCTACCGAAAATCCCGGTCAGCACCCCCCTCGGACTATCAACCCTTGGTTTTGTGCTTAACTGAAAGTATCTCGAGAAGCCTACCAACTGGCGAGTTACCAACGTAGAAAACCTCTCAGAAGGCATCCGGCCTTACCCAGCCTCGAACTGGCGTGACTGAGGGGTAATTCCTTGTCAGATTTTACACTCTTACCTAGAAACATTTACAAGAATTTTAGAAAAACTTTTTTGCCTAGTACGGGATTCGAACCCGCTCCACATTAACTGTCGTAACGTAAAGCTGCAGCCTTAGACACCACAGCTAATGTGACTCCATACATTTATACATACATGTATATTAATAATATATATTATAAAATTGTAGCTGTTCTACTGATAGTTTAATAAAGCAAAACCGAAACGTTAACAAAAACAAAAAATTAATATTAAACGGTCAGGAATACTGACCGCTTAAATATATATATATATATATATATATATATATATATATATATATATATATATATATATATATATATATATATATATATATATATATATATATAGCCGGTCGCGTTGGTGCGGAGGTAAGAGCGTCTGCTTTGCCGAATCCGCGTTGGAGCGGTAGCTGGTTCGATTCCAGCTCTCGGATGGTTATTTTTCTTTCTTCTGTCCGTTTATCTTTCCTAAATGTTTGTGATTGTTTCTAGGCAAGAGTGTAAAATCCGACTACGAATTACCCCTCAGTCACGCCAGTTAAAGGCTGGGTAAGGCCGGATGCCTTCTGAGAAGTGTTCTACGTTGGTCACTCGCCAGTCGGTAGGTTTCCTGATAGACTTATGGGTAGGCACATAACCAAAGGTTTATAGCCCGAGGGGGGTGCTGGCCTGGGTTTGTCGGAAGCTGATGACCGTGGTTCGGAACCCACGTTAAGTTGTAGGTCCAGTCGCTAAATAGCCTAGTTGCTGATGCGCCTCTAACCCAAATACTTTACTTTATATATATATATATATGCGTTGGTAGTGGTAGTTGGAGCGTTAGTTGGTTCGATTCCAGCGCTACGAATTACCCCTCAGTCATGCCGCCAGTTAAAGGCTGGGTAAGGCCGAATGAATTCTGAGAAGTGTTCTATGTTGGTCACTTGCCAGTCGGTAGGTTTTCTGATTGACTTATGGGTAGGCATATAACCAAGGGTTTATAGCCCGAGGGGGGTGCTGGCCTGGGTTTGTCGGAAGTTAATGACCGTGGTTCGGAACCCACATTAAGCTGTAGGTTCAGTCGCTAAATAGCCTAATTGCTGATGCGCCTCTTACCCTAACACTTTACCTTTTTTTATATTTATATAAATATTCGCACGTTTTTGAAATTTAACTCCAACAGATTTCAAATTTGACAGGAATTTTCGTCATGCGCCGTAGATGTTCGATAAGGAGGATGGGCTATAAAAATCAACTCCTAAGGGGTTTGAAAATTTGAAATTTGGGATTGTATCATTGTGGATCCCTCGCAATTTTGACGTTATGAAATTTATAGAAAAAATTGTCAAATAGCTATGGAACTCTAAAAGTTATTTTAATTATAAAAAAATAATTATTACTAAAGTTTACGCCCAGCAAAACGGGCCTATTTGATTCGATATGATCATGTTTGATTCGATATGATTAATTTCACGATCGATTCATGATGATTCAACTGATTGTAATTTAAACAGTTTTCATTCTATTTATTTTAATCATCATATAATTGTTACCCGTAACTTCCTCTGTTTTTAATTAAATTATAAAGGAAACACTTTAATTAAACTGTACTAACCACTAAAATGTTGTAAACATTATTATCATGAATTCGTTTTTTAATTGGCTTTTCGAAAATTTCATTTGCAAATGTGGGCGGCGTATAGAAAAAAAAAAATACGTTCAAAACCCGAAACAAGCGCGGACACGATTCTAATTTTTTCCAACGGTTCTGTCAAAAAAGCAAATTAAAAAATATGTTTCATTAATCACACAATTTCGGTCGGTAAAAAAAAGCTCGGACGCCAAACGTCCAGTTTCAAAATTTTTAAATTAAAAGCCAAATTTATTCTCAGACCTGTTTTAAAATTACGCTCTGGCGCTAATAAAATTTAGATGTGTCGGTGGGTTTGTGTCTGTATCTGATGGAACGCCCATGTCTCTATTAAATATTTCAATATATTATCGAGTGCTTTTTTTTGGATTTTTTTTAAAGAATTTTTCAATAAATTTCTATTTGGTTTTAAAGTACCCTTCCATTTTGTATATATATATATATATATATATATATATATATATATATATATATATATATATATATATATATATATCTATATATATATATATCAAGTTATATATATATATATCAAGTTCACCCCAAGGAGAATTCATTACAAACACGCACATCTACAGAAATTCGACCCAAAAAAGATCAAGGAATCCAACATAACAGGGGAATGGGAAAGAACAGGCAGATACATGGAAAAAATTACACAAAAAGCACAGAAACTAATCCCACTGAAACAAAAACACAAAACACCCTTGGTGGGACTGAGGAAAGTGCATTGCAGCGACGCAAACGAGCATTTCAGGAGTACAACACTAAAAAATCTCCAGAAAGTCAACAGCTTTTTGACGAGACTAGAAAACAGACCGCAAAGTTTATCAGGCAAACTAAGATGAAGTATATGAAGGAACAACTAGACTCTATAGAGAAGAATTTCGGCAATTATAACACGAGAGACTTTTATAGGACTTTTGCAAGAGAAATCCGGGGATACACACCACAAAATCTATGCTTCAGAAAGCGGAATGGGAGATTAACACTAACCAATCAGGAGAATTGGTACACTATACTTGGCTGGTAAACTATTTCTCTGATCTTCTCAATTGCCCCTGAACGCGATACAAGATTCCCCAAGGAAAATTGTATCCATACCCACTCAGAATCACCACCACCAACACAGGAAGAAATCCATAGGTACATATGCAAACTAAAGAATAACAGGTCATCTGGTGAAGATGATATCACCGCGGAACTACTGAAAAATCTCGGACCAAATTCACTGCAATAACTTACGCAAAACATTTGGCAAACAGAAAAATTACCTGATGAATGGAAATGTGCTCTTATCCACCCGCTGCACCAAAAGGGAGACATAACAGATGTGAACGACTACAGAGGAATCTTCTTACTACAAATCACTTACAAAATCCTCTCAGAATGCCTTCTCCAGAGAACACAAGAACAATTAGAACACAACATTGGCGAGTACCAGGCAGGCTTTCGCCCTGGTGGCTCATGCACTGAAGAAATATTTAACTTAAAAACAATACTGAAATACAAAGCTATCAGGAACGTCCCAATCATCTGCACGTCCGCGGACTTCAAGAAAGCATATGACTGCATCGACCGAGAATCTTTGTTCAACATCCTAGATGAACAAGAACTCGATCCCAAAATACTACGATTGATCAAGCAGACACCGACTGACACAACTTCTAAAGTGAAATTTATGGGAGAAATTTCCAAACCCTTCCTGATTAAAACTGGAGTACGCCAATGGGTTATACCCACTCCTTTTCAACCTAATCCTGGACAAAGTCATAAGGGAATGGTAAAAAGAACTGAAAAATCAAGGACACTGGAAACTAATACGACTCGGGCGATCCAAAAACAACATAGAAATATCATGCCTGGCCTTCGCAGACGATCTAGCCATACTCGGAGGCAATGAAAAAATGGCAACCAAACAGATCGAAGCCCTCAAGGAATGTGCAGAAAAAGTCGGCCTACAAATCTCCTTTAAAAAAACCTGAATTCTTCTGCTCAAAATTAGATATCCAAAATTCTAACACCAAATACGGCAAAATAAATAGAGTCACTGACTTCAAATACCTGGCGAGATCCTCGAACCCACAGGAGGAGAGAAGATAGCACAGAAGATGAAGAGGGCATACGACAAGACACAATATGTACAATAAGAAATACCTATCCACACACGCAAAAATAAGACACTACAACACAGTAATCAAACCAGAGGTACTATACGCAAGCGAGACACTTACACTCCATACAAAAAGCGGCATAGTAAACATAATAAAAGAACGCAAAATTATGAGAAAAATTATCGGCCCAAAACTGACAGAGAAAGGATACAGACTACATTCTCGAAAGACCGCAGAGAGAATGTCCAATGTAGCGGAGGATATAAGAAAAAGAAGGTTGAAATTCTATGGACATATCAGTGGACTCCCACCGACAAGACTCACCAACAGAATTCTTACATACTTACAAGGAGTGAAGTCAACAGTACTATGGATCACACAAGTCAGAACTGATCTGGGAAAGACACAAATGGGTCCGAAAGAGATTGAGGATAGAAGAACGTACATAAACAAAATACATATGTGGAACGTTGTATCAGTGAGCGAAGTTTCGAGGAGATCGGGGACAAAGTGGATGGAGGAGAGAAAGAGAATCCACGGAGAAAGAATGAGAAAGATGTGGAAAATCAGAAAGAACACTCGAAAATGAGTCAGAATGCTTTGCGTGATTCAACCGAGTCTATACACAGCTAATAATAATAATAATAATATATATGAAGGAACGCCGTCACCATGACGTGTCTCGGCATGGTGACGGCGACTGATTTGAGACGAGCAGAGGTACGTGGAAGTACGGATGAAAAATTTCTGTTTTTCAAATATCTCTCTCCACGGCCCCACTACGCTATCTTTTGAGCAAACCTTATACCTACATCCAAGGTTGTGGGAAGAATGTGTCGCGTAGTTTTTGACTGCCGCGAACATTCACCGTAGGATGGCGCGAGTTTCATTGAGATTGCGACCCGCCATCGATATGACCAGTTGAGTTGGTCTTGCTCTGTTCGTTTCGTTTCAGCTGTCTCCCTGCGTTGAGCTCGAGCCCAGCTGATGACGGCTGTGACGCCAGAAACTGGTCCTGGGAGGTACTTGTCGCGGCATGGTGACGGCGACTGATTTGAGACGAGCAGAGGTACGTGGAAGTACGGATGAAAAAAAAAAATCTGTTTTTCATATATATTTATATATATATATATATATATATATATATATATATATATATATATATATATATATATATATATATATATATATATATATACTATACTATTTTTTTTAAATGAAAAATATTAAAAACTGTGCAGTGATTAAATTCTATATAAAAAAAATAAATGCATTGTGGTAGGAGAGTCTAACATTGCAGTAGGACTCCTTCAAAAACAATGGTTTGTAAGTGGGCAGGTGAGTTTCGACGAGGTCGTACAAGCCTGGATGATGATCGTCGTTCTGGACGTCCATTAAGTGAATGAAATTGCTAAGGCCATGGGCTGAACTGAACGGTTGTTTCATATTTTGAAAAAAGGAATTGGGCTTGAGAAAGCTATGTGTAAGACATGTGCGACAACAAACCGCAGAGTGGACTGAACCCGGTTGTTCAGCTCCGAAACAGCCACAGTGGGCAAAATCGACGAACAAGTTTATGACATCAATTTTTTGGGATGCAAAAGGCTTTTTGTTAATCGATTACCTTCAAACTGGTAAAACAATAACGGGATACTATTACTCAAACTTTTTGGTTCAATTGGATGCAAGAATTCGCGAGAAAAGACCTGGTTTAGCGAATAAAAAATCATTTTTCATCAAGACAATGCACCGGCCCGCAGAGGAGTTCTTGCAATGGCCAAATTAAAGGAGTTACACTATGAATTGTTGGAGAATCCAGCATATTCACCAGATCTGGCCCCGTCTGACTTTTATCTCTTCCAAAACCTCAAAAAATTCCTACACGGCAAGCGTTTTTCATCAAATGAAGAAATTATAGCAGCCGTAGAAGAGTATTTTGAAGGACTATCAGAAAATCACTTCAGAGATGGAATAAATGAATTACCGTTGAACAAAATATATTGAGCTTAAGAGAGAATATATGGAAGAGTAAAGTAATTTTTTCAACTACAAATTTGTTTTATCATTTCCGCTCCGCGAACTTTTAAATTAGTTTAGAATATATAACTAATAAGTAATTAAAAAGCAAAGTGATTTTTCCATACAATATTCCTGAACATTTTCAGTATTTTTGCAGTGTGAGGTTCGTATTCAATCGCGTTTTGACCTTCTGATAAGGGAAACACCATTTTCATAGGCCTGTTAAAGTTTTGCAAAACTAGTACTGAGGACGCATCAGATATTAGCCTGTCATCAGGCCAACAGTATTGTTCTATCGAACGCTACACCATCAGTCTTATTACATTGTTTGTTAGTGAGACTCGTACACAGTTTCAATACAAAGTATATCATTCAATATATCGATTCGGTTTTAGGTGAAGGTTGGAGGCGGTCAAGGCTCACTGATGGGCTGTAGCACCATAAGAAGAAAAAGAAGAAGAAGAAGAAGAAGAAGAAGAAGAAAAGGAAGAAATATAAGAAGAAGAATCAAATATATTAGAAGATCGGATTTAGCAATTTTATGGTCTAGAGACACAGCAAGGAATTAGACGCATTTCTTGAAAATATAGAAAATCCCTATCAAGATATAAAACAATGATGATATAAAACCGAAAACCTTTTTCACTACCCATATAATTCTAAATACACAATTAAAAGCAGAATTTGGTTGAATCCAATTAGTAATGTTGTATATGCACAGTTGCATATAGATGGAATTCAGGTGGCGTTTCGTTCGGTCGAAGCGCCAACTTTATAAAACATTCATTTCGCACCTGGATGTGCGACAATACAAATTTAATTTTGCCACTTTCGGCGCAGCTTAATGATGTGTTGTAATTAATAGCTGCAATGAGAGCGACCTTATCTTAGACGGCTGTCTTAATTAACTCCAGAATTATTAATGTGCTTCGGAAATATTGCCGTTATAGTAATTTTTTTTTGGAGTAATAAACTTGAAGCGTTGGCAAACTAATTTTTATTTATCACGTTTTATAATAAGGTAATCTTTCTTTTTTTTTAAAACATTTGAGAAGCTAAATGAAGGGTGGCCCCAGTTGGAGTCTGGATTTAATTAGAAATTACACAAGTCGAAAATAAACGTTCTGAAAACTAATAATAACACTGATAAACCCTGTTTTTATCACATGAATTTTGAAATGACCGACACCAAATACGGCAAAATAAATAGAATCACTTACTTCAAATACCTGGACGAGAACCCCGAGGAGGAGAGAAGATAGCACAGAAGATGAAGAGGGCATACGGTAAGACACAATATCTACAATAAGAAATGCCTATCCACACACCCAAAAATAAGACACTGCAACACAGTAATCAAACCAGAAGTACTATACGCAAGCGAGACACTTATATTTCATACAAAAAGCGGCATAGAAAACATACTAAAAGAACGCAAAATTGACGAAAATTATCGGCCCAAAACTGACAGATACAGACTACATTCTCGAAAGACCACAGAGAGAATGTCCAACGTAGCGAAGGACATAAGAAAAAGAAGGTTGAAATTCTATGGACATATCAGTAGACTCAGTAGACAAGGTAGCAGACTCAGTAGACAAGGAGTCAAGTCAACAGTACTATGGATCACACAAGTCAGAGCTGATCTGGGAAGGACACAAATGGGTCGGAAAGAGATTGACGATAGAAGAACGTACAGAAATAAAATACATATGTAGAATGTTGCATCAGAGAGCGAAATTTCGAGGAGATTGGGGATAAAGAGGACGGAGGAGAGAAAGAGAATCCACGGAGAAAGATGTGGAAGATCAGAAATGATGTGTGATGTGTGATGTGTGAAATGATGTGCAGCTTAATGATGTGGTGTAATTAATAGCTGCAATGAGAGCGACCTTATCTTAGATGGCTGTCTTAATTAACTCCAGAATTATTAATGTGATAATGATTGTACTTATCTACTATCAAAACAAAAACAATGTCTTTTTTCAGTCACCCTAATTTTGTTTTGAGATAGCTATATATTCAATATACGTGTTTATGTTTGAATAACGTCCTGCTTGAAGTTAGATAGCTGTCATAGTCATCAAAATTAAATTTATCGATATTCGCCTATTTATAGGCTGTAAATATGCCATGAAAGTATTTAAATCACCTGGATAGTTTTTGTTATGTATGATGTATGTGGAGCAACAAGTTTCACCTCACAGCGTCGACATTTCACACCATTAGTAACCAAACATTATTTGAATTACTTTGATTTTTCTGTGCGCCATAAAGATAAATTCTGGGTCCTACATATCACTTGTGTAACACGTGTGAGAACTCTGCTGAGTTGGGCTAAGGAATATAGACATATGCCCTTTGCTGTGCCAGTGGTTTGGCACTCAACAAACCACACTGGCAAACTACTCAAGTGATGTTATTTTTGTTTGACTACCGTAAAGGGTATCATAACTAAGTCCAAACATACCATAAAGTACCCAGTAGTTGTCATGGCAGGGCTGGGTACACACGCATGTACCGGGTGCAGTGACAATATTGTCGGGCGAGGAAATTCGTGGCGTATGATGCGCCATAAATGACTGTAAACATTTGTTTTGGGTATGTGATGAATGTGTGGCCATATTTGAGGTGAATGTTGATCTTAGTACAAGATTAAAAAGATGGGAACAATATGTGTAAGAGACAATATTGTAAAATTGTAAAAAAAAATATAAATCCTCCGTTAATAATTAGAATAATTAGGAATAATTAGGAATGCGATCACGGAAAAAAATAATCCGTCCGATTTATCGGTAGAAATAAACAAATTAAAATCGATAGGTCAGGGATCCGTTATGATAAGGATGACGATTGTCTGAAGAAATTGTAAATAACAGCAATGGAAGAATTATCCGATAATTATGAGGTAGAAATACTTAAATATATTTATCCCAGAATAAATGTGGTTGGCGTTCAAGATAAAATATATATTGCAACTAATGAAGACTTTTTAGAGCGCATACAAAATCAGAGTTTTCTTAAAAATACAGATATGAATATTGAAGTCGAAAATATATTCCTAAAGGAAATAAACTGTGTAATGTAATACTGGAGGCGTCGGCAGATATCTAAGTGCATGTGAAGTAGTAAGAGAGTTTTCTTTGACTGGGATTCTTTTCCGGTCTATGAATATTTGGGAGTGTTGGAGGTATGGACATAAAGCCGTAAAGTGTACTCAACATGATGTTTGTCCTTTATGTAACAAACATCATAGAAGCTCAGAATGTAATTCAAATACAAGGGAGTGTACTAATTGTAAATTTGCATATGATGTCCTGAATGTACCACATATTAAATATGATCACACAGTGTTTGATACAAATTGTGAATGTTATAAACGAGCTGTTGAAAAAATGAAGAACAGAACTAAGTATGCATATCAATCACTGGATTGCTTCAGTGCTTTCACTGACAATATAGATATTTTGCACATTAATATATAGGGAATGACGACTCACATGTTGCAGCTGAGGCAGTTTGTAGAAGATAGAAACCCATGGATCTTGGGTTTGAAAGTGAAACACATGTAACACTAGATGTGGAAGAGACTGAAATTAATATAACTGGATATACGGCTGTTGTCTCTTATTCGAATAATCGACATATGTGAGGTGCTATTATTTATATTAAATCTAGCTTGAAATATTGGGTGGTTTCTGTCGAGACATATATTTTTCCTTTATTTGGGTTTTTCGCCACTATCTAAAACTCAAAAAATGTCAATAATACCTGTTCTTATGTAAAGAGAGAATCACTGAGTAAAAACAAATAACCAAACGGAGACAAATTTCTCAGTGATTCTTTTTGTAATAAATTTGCCTAACGAATAAAATTTTTAAAGATAAAAATGTTATACAAAATTTTACAAACTTTTAACGTTAACGTTTTGGAGGGTACCCCCCGTTGTCAAAATTAAACTAAAAAATAAATTATATTAATTTGTAATATATAAAGTAACGAGTGAAAGTAAATATATTTTTTTGTGTATGTCAACGATACTTACATTCACAACAATAGATTTTCATGACAGTGACATACTACCAAAAAATATATATATAGGTAATGTTTACTGTGTGATTGTTTATTCTACTGATTGTGTATTCAAATATTTAAATGTGTTTAATTGTATTCTTAAGAATACTATTAACTCTGTGCTTAAATATCACATATTTTCAATTAGATAATGGTTATTATCAACAAAATTTCGGAATGGCAATGGGTTTTTCTATTTTTCCTTTGATGATAGATTTGATTAGATGAAGATAAATTCCCCAAAATTATCGACCCAAAAATTAAAGAGGGGATATTCGTAGGCCCTTAAATAAGGATAAGTGCTTTGAGCAAAAAAAAATGATCTTGAAAAACCAGCTTGGAAATGTAGTAAATAACTTTTTGGGTAATCACAAGGCAGAAAATTACAAAGATTTAATTAATGAACTTTTGATCTCATAAAAAGCTCTGGGTGAAATACATCTTTGAAGATGCATATGAGGGACTCGTATTTGGATTTTTTCCCTGAAAACCTGGGTGTTGTGAGTGACGAACATGGCGAGAGATTCCACCAGGATATTTCCCTTATAAAGATGTGATATCAAGGTAAATGGAGTTCTGGGCTGTCAGCCGATTACTTCTGGGATTGAAAAGGGACCTACCGAAACCTAAGTAGACGCCAAAATTATAAATATTGCGTACAAGTGGAAAAATGTATAAGTGTAAGTGTATTTTCGGACATTTTTATAAAAATATATATTTGAATGTCACAAAGATACCTGATATGTTCTTTTTTTTTCTATTTAATCTAAATTAGATAGATGTTTTCGGAAGATAAAAAATAGTTTGAATTTTGTAGACCAGTAAGTAGATACAACTCTGTTATTCTAATACTTTATAACTCTTTAGAACATGAATCGAATTAAGTGATATATGTCTTCTTGTAACACAGTATCTCAGGCATATTGCACACATTGTTAAGATCTAAAAAATATATTGTCTCCTGCATAGATATATGTTTGCCGACCAATGAAAGTGTGAGGCCATTTGGCCACAATTTGGCTAGGAGATGCCTCGTCGTGAGTGCCACTACAACTCAAAATATTTAAAGGGAAAAAGGGCAGCTGAACAGGGCTTTTTCCTTTTAGTGCAAAAATATCTCCATCTCCGTCTGCCGTCGGATAATTTTGCTGAAAGATGTGATTTGCACAAGGTATAGATACGGCGACGATAGTTCTTTTCAAACTTTCTGAGCTTCCCAGGTGTATTGCCTCGCAAATCATATTTCCTAGAGTGATAGCTGTAATAAAACTTGAACAATTTTTTTCATCTTGAAAATGTCTAACTTTTCTACGTCCAAAGCGCAAGCCAAGCTATTATACGTCAAAGTATTGTCTATTTAAAATGTGTCCAACTTAAAATGAGGCACAACCATAACTACAAATGATGATCCGCTAGTTATGTTTCAAAAATAAAGTCTACTTGATTGTAAAAGATTGATAAAGTCTATCGATAGGAGAGCCGACCAAAACAAAGAAATATAATCTATAATAAAATCTGTCAAATAATTGTATAAGCCGATGATATCGCTATACTTGGAAGAACACGTAGGGACATTGAATATCCTATCTTACAGCTGGATCAACTGGTAAATTAAGTGGACTCCAAATTAATGACGCATAAAACAACAAAATAACATCTAAATTAAAAACATATTCAATACACTAAATTATATCAAATATATGGACACCACGCTAACGAACAGTAATGGCATGGCCGAAGAAATATGGAAGAGTGTACTAGCAGCCAACAGATGTCTATATAGTCTTAAAAATGTAATGTCATTTAAAGAATTATCCAGAAAATGTCAAAATTTACAGTGCTGATTTATGGGTGTAAGTCTTCGACCCTTACAAAACAGCAAGAGAAATCTCTCATTTGATTTGAGAGTAAAATACTAGATATAATATTTGAACCTGTATTTGATCATGAAATCCAAAGTTGGTGCATATGGTGGAACCATGAACAGAGACCACTACTAGTACAGGTTATAATAGGGACTATAAAACACCAAGGATAAACTGGATCGGATATATCTGGAGATTACTCAATGGACGAAACCCTTGTACAAACCCCATTTGGTAAGAACCTCACGGATCTTAAAGAAATTGATGTATGAAACTGGATGTAAATAAGCAGGGAATAGAGAAGGATGACAGGCAGTTCTAAGGAAGGAAAAATGTCTTCAAGGGCCATAGAGCAGTATGTGTATGTGTATTGACGTCACTCACTAGTATTTCTCCATCCAATGCTCATTCACTTCCAACAGATTTTGTTTTTTTGGGTTAAAAATATCCTTATAGGTCGACCATTCCTTATATTTGCCTGAATTTGCTCTACGCGATCCTGGCTGGTTTCCAAAACAAATTTACCAAACTGGTGATCGAAGGATAAATTCACAATATTTCTATCTGATTTGTGGCTTTGATTTGGGCGACTAAATCAAACAATTTTACAACTACTTTTAGTTTTGTATTAATTTACAAGGAGTTCATTGTGAATAATGAAATCCTAAAAGTTATTAATAAAAAGGTTTATATTATCAATCAGCCTCGTCTCCGTTTTGAAATACTGTGTATTCTAATTGAGGCGGTTTTAAATATTCTGGTTAAAAATTACGTCTGTTCTTATCTTGAAATTTTATCAGCAAGTTAAATTGGATAGATGGTGCATGTTCCAATCACATACAATGACCGATATGTGTAGTTAATAATGTAAGCAAAGCGATGATTATACTCCATTATGGGTGTTATGCATAAGCTCGGGGTCCAAACGGTTGGATTCTATGATGAATTTTAACAACGTTCCTTCGGGTATAGGTTCACATTTAATATCCAGTTGTATTTAATCTGGAATCTTTGTCACCTCATCTAGTAAAACTATATATTATTTTTAAATAAATATTTTTGATATCCTGAATGAAAGAAAATATGTTTTTAATAATCTATTTTGTATTAAATTATATTTTGAAATCAGTATTCGAATATCTGCTCCTTATTGCTTTATAAATCGTCACCTGTTTTACTTTCAATGGCACTCTTATACCACAGTCGCATTATCTCATCAGCAACGTGTTAAATATTTTCTTTAAGCACTTGGGTGCAGGAATCCTGGGGTTTGACGTATTCGTTTTAAAATTTTTCACGGTCTACACATGACTTATTCAGCTGATTTTTCTTAAACAATTTCACAAAACTACGACATTGACGATGGTCAGATGGTTTTAGTTATTGTATAAAATAAACCTTATATCTTTGTAAGTTAATATATCTTTTTATATTTTTTACATCCTTCTTTTTATTTTAAATATAGTGTGTTAGTAATTTTTTTAAAAAATTCAGTCAAAATTGTTGTCACTGATTTTCAGAACGTACTATAGCTAAACGATTTACGAAATGACTTTAGGGAGTTCAAACTTGTACTGAAGAGGCATCAAATGTGACTCACAAAATATTTCACGAATTACTTGACAGGCGACTAAATGTACAAATGGAAGAAAAGGTAGGGCAATATCAATAACGATTCAGAAGAGGAGGATCGACAATGACTGATAAACTTTTTTATTTATAACTTTCAGGATCAATTAATACAAAACAAAAAATAGTTGTAACATTATTTGAATTACTCGCCCGAATCAAAGTCACAATTCAGATCGAAATGTTGTGTGTTCTTCGATCGTCAATTTCAGTTTTGGAAATCAGTCAAGATTGCGTGGAACAAGTTCCATAAATCTAATACTGACTTAGACCACCTATTCATAGACTCCGAGCAAGCGTAGAACCCGGTAACTAGAAGGATGTTATAGATAGGGATGAAATAACTAAAAATAACACAGAAACTCATCACTCGAGAGTGTGTTTAAAGGACACCTAAACCAAAGTAAGAATTCAAAAATAAACCTCAGAAGAATTTTCCAACAAGAAGAAAAGTCCAGTTTGTCCAGAAGAAAAGAGAAAGTCCAGTTTGTTTGTCTTGAAATACGTTCGAAATTTACCGACAATTCGGCGAATAGATCATTCGGTTGAACGATTATGTTCACCATAAAATTCACCAAATATCTTATAAGTTTGGTGCACGGAACATTGATATTGATAATATATGTGGACAGTTTGCAAGCATTGTTCTGAAGTTAAACATTCCATGAAGATCTGGCAGACATTGTGTGCCATGATGATTGCTGTGATAATTTAGCAGCGACCCCTATCGCTTGTTCGGACACATTAAAAAAACCACCGTTTATTATATGGGCCCGAACCGTGGATTTTAACAAAGAAAAACAATGTACTGGTAAATGAATGTGAAAGGAAAGTACTGAGGACATTATATTGTCCCATCTAAACAAAAGGAGGATGGAGAATTAGCAATAATCTTTAATAGTTCAGATTTAGAGAAGGAAATTAGGAGCAAACAAGTAAGTTGGTGGGGCCACATCGAGAGGATCGACAGCGAAAAATGGCCTAAGCAAATATTAGGATATAGAGGGCATAGAGGGATCAGGACTGAGTAGAAGATCAAGGAAGAGATGGCGGAGAGAAGTGAGGAAGGATTTGCAAGAGATTGCAGCTATGGAATGTTATAATAATTGTGATAAATCAACTGATTTTTTTCAATAATAATTGCTTAATAATTTTTTAGCTTCTTCAGAATACCAAATTACCAAAAATTGTGTTAAAATTAAAAAATTGTTGTGGATAAAATCTATAGTAAATTGATCTTAAGTGCATAATAACATATTGTCCATAATAACTTGAATGATCCATAAACCTGGCAAGCCATTAAAAATGATTCTTGCTTTCCATTAGGTTACAAAAACGGTAATACGACGTGAGGCGGATTTATACGAAGCTAAAAGCGTTAATAAAAGGCCGTTCGTTATTTACTGCCCTCGATTAAAGATTGTGTAATATATCGTATATAAGTTTCTTTTTATTGTCCAATAAGATTTAAAGAGTACAGGGTAGACGTTCAATAGAAAGCCTATTCGATAATATCTTTTTAAAAATTGTATTGTAAATATGTATTGTAAAAAAAAAAAGTATTGTTATAAACTTGCCCCAAAAAAAAAACGAGAAATAAAATGATATTATGATGAAGGGAAAAATAGAAATTCGATGTAATTCCTAACTGAATTGACAATATTGTAAATCTGATAGATTTGTGAAACATTCAGGTTCTTTAAAATGAACGTTTTCCGGAAAATATGAACTGTAACCCAATATTAGACATACTGTGCTCTGTACGTATGAAAGCAAAGCCAAGGAACATAAATATTATTAACATCGATGCACCTTTAGAAGAAAAAGAAGAGGAGGCGAATGATTTATTCTATGAACTGATAAATAAGTATGAGAAAATGCCAAAGTATGACATAAAGATGGTATTTGGAAAGTGGGACAAGCATAGTAAACAAGAGGGGACACACGATAAAAGTGAGATATGGAATGGAAAGGAAAAAAAAAACATGGTAGTGAAAAGCACAAATAATAGAAAGGAAATATATAAAGGAACATGGAGATCGTCAGACTGAAAGACGATAAATCAAATAAATCATGTGCTGATAGAAAAAAAAACATATGAACATTAACACAAACGTCAGAAGGAGAGGGGCGTGGAATGCATTTCAGACTATTTCCCAGTAAAAATAATATATAAGAAAGTACAAGAAGAATGACCAAAGAAAGTCAATATCAAAAAAATCTAATACAATACAGAACTACAAAAGGATGAGGAAATTAAAAGCAAATATAATGAAGAAATCACGAAGGAAGTAAAACAACAATATCACAGCAAGCAAATGTGGGAACAAACCGAGGAGGCAATAACGAAAGTAAACTATCGAGTCATACCTACAACAAGCAGATAATTGGTTCGACGAAGAATGCTGCAAACCAATAGAAACCAAAAATAAAATAAGTAAAATTAACATCAGAAAATACAAATATATCAGGAAAGAAACGAACAGGTTCTGTATAAGGAAAAAGAAACAAAATAATGAAAAAATATTATAAGATATTGAGGAAAAATTTAAAAAAAAAACGAAATAAGATCGTTATACCAGATGGTACCAGTTTTACCAGGATGCAAACAGAATAGGACAGCGATACCAAAGCAAAACTATCTTCATAAAAACAGAAGAAGGAATATTGGTGAACGTCCAGGAAAGAGCAATGCAAGGATGGAAGAAGCATTTCTAAACATTACAGAATATATTAGAGGAAAAGCAAATAGAAAACTGCAGTGTCGAAAATGATCATGTAATATTAGACCCATCAAGTGAAAACGACGTTAGAAATGTCATAAATGACCTCCAAAATGACAAGAAACCGGGCGAAAAGGAAATAGTGGCAGAAATGCTGAAAACAGTAGACGAGCAGCCAGAACAAAAGATATACGACGTCATTCACAAAATATGGGAATAAGAAGAAATGCAAAAAGGAAGGTTAAACGCCTTGATATGCCGGTTATATATAAAAGGAGAGATGTTATTATGCGAAATTTATAGAGGCATTGCCCCATTAGATACCTGTTACAAAGTATTAGCACGGCTAATAAGAGGTAGATTAAAGACCTAAGCTGAACAGATTTTAGGAGAATACCAAGCCGGTTTTAGGACGAACAGATCAGTAACAAGCCAAATATTTGCTTTGAAAAAAAAAAACAAACTACGTGTTACTACATGTGCAGGGCTTTCTGTCTCGTCTTGTAATGCCAAGCATACATCTTTCTATTCCCCTCTATGCTATCCGAAGTTTTTGAATTGATTGCGATGTGAGTATTTCACTTCCGTATGTCATAAAGGACAAGACGCACTGATCGACTTTGCTTTACAGGTAAAGTGGGAGTTCGCTCTTAAACATTATGTTGAACCTGCCAGCCACATTTTACACGCCGTTCCACCTCCCGGGCGATATTCCCGTCCATTGAAATCCTCTGCCCAAGATATATAAAGTGGTCCACGATCTCCAAATCCCTTCCTAAAACTAAAATTCTTCTCTCCTCAGCAAATTTATTAAACATAACCTGATTCTTTTTCAGGTTTATTTTTAAGCCAAATTGTTCGCCAGTCCTTTGCAGCTCTTGTATGCGTCTTTGCAGCTCCTCTGGGCTTTGTGAAAGGAGAACGATATCATCTGCAAATCTAAGATGGTTTAAGTTTGCACCATTGATCTCTATACAATCCAGTTCCCAATCCAGATTACGAAATACTTTTTCAAGGCAGGCCGAGAAAATAATAATCTATATTGCGTCACCCTACCGTACACCTCGCTCTACGTGAAGTCCAACTTCAATGTCAATTTCGAAGTCAACTTCATGTATATATAAGCAGTTTTTATATTTCTTTGGACTGCATCCAATGATGAGGCAATAGTAGTCAGGAGTTATACACCCCCAACCGCTGGATTCCACAATCTCATGTTGTGTGTTGTCAACACACAACAACCTGCGTCTTTACCACAATGAGAATTTTGTTAATTGCTTGACCGGAAACGAAGGTTGTTGTGTGTTCCACAAGGAACCCAGCGGTTGAGGGTGCATAACTCCACACTACTGTTGTCTCATTGGACGAAGTCCAAAGAAATCAAACAAACTGCATGTATAAGCCATCCCACGAGAATCCTAATCCCTATTTTTGTCAAGAGAGCCTATGTCGGTACCCTGATGAGTCTAACCACCAACAGCCTTTTCTGGTGTATTATAATTAATATGATGTTGTGCCAATCATCAGGTATTTTTCCTTGTTCTATATATTAATCTTGATTGGTTTATTAAAAAAATATTTCCAAAAAAAATCTTTTTAATATCAATACTATATAAAAACTTCCTCTATCCTGAAACTTGAATATAAACTACTATATATACTGTTTCGTTTTCCAGTTTCATAAAAACAATGTCGATATAATATTGACTCAATAATTTATTATGGTCAATTTACTATATTTTTACTAAAAACCTAATGGATTTTTTCTGAAAGATAAATATTATTTTCTCATCAATTCCTTAGAGAACTGATAACATATAGTAACGGTTCTTGTAATAAAAATATTGTTTATTTTATCGTGATAGCTTATAAATTTTTGATTCAAATTATTGTGGAACAAATGGTGAAAAACTTAATCTCGTAGCACAAAATGTGAACAATTAACTGTACGTCAATCTAAATATATAAAGCCACAATTTTATTAAAATTGAAAAATTCCTTGTTGATTTAATATAAAGTAAACATTCTTTTAAAAGCTTAATGGAGATTAGCGTTCCACCCTACCATACTGAGACTGAAGCCACATTTAATATACTACATAAACTTACATGTTATGGACATTTTATGAGTGGAAAACAACTTGAATTGCCCTTAAAGGCGGAACAGAAAAATAAAACATTAAAAATGAATCTAGCTTTCCATTAGATTACTGAAAAAGTGATTGTACGTGAGATAGATTATTTTTTTAATGACGCTGGAAGGTTCACAGTCTAATTTCTTATGTCATTTTCTTACTACAACAGCGGCTTTCAAAACGCCGTTGATGTTAAAACGATTTCGAGTTAGCGTTAAATTTCTTTCGTGGGTCGAGTTACCAGGAAAATAATGAACAATTGAGGCACGTGCTGCTAGTTTTGTTCTATCAACAGAAAAGCGCGAGAAAAATGCAAGTCCTCGTATATTTGTTGAAACTTACGGTGATAATTAAAGACCGGATTTTATGCATTTTACAAATATATGCAAATTCTGCATATTTTGTGATTTGAAAGGAAAAATGCATATTTTACGAACTATTGCATATCTAAGCATGTTTTGGAATTTCTGTATTCTTTTCTTACGTTTTATGGTCGCACGGCGCCGTGTCTGGGCGGTCCCGGTCTGCAGATTGGGTTTTCCCTAATGGGGCAATAAAATAAAATAAGTACAAAAACTTCTATTTTTATTTATTTTCTCATATTTGTTAGTGTTTGCAAAGTTTACTGGTGCCAGTCTAAATTCGTTGTACAAAGTACCGACGCCTAGTGACTTAACTTATATTTATTCTGTAAACTTTGCTGTTTGTCAGTATTATTCAGGTTGTCGTTTGTTGTAGTCGCAGTTATTATTGTGCAGTTAGTAAGTGCAAACAAAGTGAAAGTGAAAGCAGTGATTATGTCGAAAATACTATGTACTTCTTGGATTAAGCCTTACCCAGAACTTGCTTTGGACGGCGACCAGGTTTTTTGCAAATCTTGTTCAAAAATTGTTTCCTGCTCAAAGAAATTTCAAATAGACCAACATATTAAGACGCCGTCTCACGTAGCTAAGGTTAGAAACATGAAGAAGTCTGGGCCCATACAGTCAACGCTGAAGCAGTCATTTGAGATTTTTAAAAACGGAAACCATGACCAATCAGAATTTAACGTAGATCTATGTAAAACGTTCTTGGCTGCTAATATTGCTTTAAACAAGTTAACCATCCCGCAAGTTAAGGCCTTTCTGCAAAAATATACAAAATTTAATGCTCCATATGAATCAACATTAAGAAAAAACGTCGTTGGAAAGGTATTTGGTACCGTGATAGATGAAATAAAAAAAGAAATTGGAGGTAACTATATGTATATTGTTGTCGACGAAACAACTGATTCGTGTGGTCGTTACATAGTTAATTTAATGATCGGAAAACTCACAGAAGAAGAACCTGGAAAAGCTTACATTATAGCCGTAAAAGAAGTGGAAAAAACAGACAATCTTACAGTTACAGGTTTTATTCAAGAAACCTTAACACATCTCTTTTTGCCGAACTCAGTTCCTACAGATACAATTCTTGTCCTGTTGTCCGATGCTGCGCCGTATATGATAAAGGCAGGAAAGAATTTAAAAATATTTTATGAAAATTTGATTCATGTAACTTGTCTAGCTCACGGATTAGAGACATGTGTACAAAATTGCAAAAATATACGAGGTGAGGTAGAGAAAATAGTAGTGGCAAAATTAGAAAATTTGATAGAAAAAAAACACAGGTTTCAAGATTTTAAGGCAGGTCGTAGACATAATGTCAGGGAAAACTGTAAATAATTTAGCCATTGGGCCTGCCTTAGTTCCGAAATTAAAATTTTGCCCTATAACACCAGTAGATGTAGAAAGATCGTTTTCTTTGTATAAACATTTCCTTAGTGATAGACGCCACAATTTTCTAGTTCAGAACCTTGAAGCACACATTATAACTAGTGCGTTTTATAATTTTTCGACTTAATATTAATATTTAGTATAAGTTTCATATAAAACATTGTATTAGGTGTTAACTGAATTAATAAAGTATATTATATTATAACTTGAATTTATCTTTATTCAATACTTAATCACCTAATTAAATGAAAATGTAATTTAGGAAATCAAAATTTAGTTGCATATTCACTGCACATTTACGGATTTTTTGCATATATCCTGAACAAATTAAAAAAAACATGTGCATATATATGCGCATATTCTTAAGGTTTTTGGTTGCATATAATCCGGTCTTTAGTGATAATGTTCCAACGCATGACGCTTGTGCGCGTTGGTTTAAACGATTCAAAAGAGGTGATCTCGACTTGAAAGACAAATAACGCCTAAGTCACCTGAAAACAACTGAAGATGCCGAATTGCAAGTATTGTTAGAAGAAGATGATATGCAAACTCAGCAACATATAGAGGTTAAATGTTGGTCATCGAACCATTAGTAGTCGTCTGCATGTTATGGGAAAGACCCAGAAGGCAGGAAAATGTGTACATCAACTGAACGCCGTGCGAAGTTTTGCTTTCTCGGCATAAGAGCTTTTTTGCATCGAATCGTAACTGAAGACAAAAAATGGATATATTTCGGGAACCCAAAACGAAGAAAATCATGGGTTGACCCACGACAACCATCAACATCGACCACAAGACCAAAGCGACTGGAAATATGACAATGGGATGCATTTGGTGGGATAAGAAGATTGTCGTGTACCATGAGATTCTGAAACTCTGCTTCTAAAAACAGTTAATATCGTTCTCTACCGTTAACAAATGATCAATGCCAACCATGCATTGATCGAAAAGCGACCAGAATGGACTACAAGACGCGGAAAAGCGGTCAGAGCCACCATTTCTGCTCTTGGCTGGGAATTCTTGCTGCACCCGTCGTATACACCAGAATTGGTTCCTTCCGACGACTAATTATCATTATCGCTGTCTAACTCACTTTCCATGAAACATTTCAACAATTACGGAGATGTCGAAAAATGGTTTAATGACTGGACTACCTCAAAAGTTGTACGGTTTTCTGGGAGGACTTCCACAAATTGCCAGAGAAAAGGAAAAAATGTGCAGCTAGCAATAGCGCATACTTTAAACTAGCCAATTTTGACCCTTCTCCCAATCAAATGTTTTTTTAAGAAACAGTTATAGTTCGTTTTAAGCCCTTCGGCAAAATGTTAATTGCCCGAACAAATCTCAGTAAAATATTTCTAGTTTCTTAAAAGGGGCCAGAGCCAGAGTGGTTTGGCTTCTGAATAATTTGGAAAAATAAAATATTGTTAAATTCTGATTAAATTATTATTATCACAAACAATTCATCGATCATCTCAGCCTAGGCTGGTCGGGTTTACAATGCCAAGATGAGAAAACAGTTCAGCGCCTCCCATTCAGCTTAGTATCTTACGACCAATGTGGCAAGTTTATAAGAGAACTGCTCCTTGTCCTACTGTAGTAATCGATTTTAAACACCAAGAATTTCCAGGTTTTTGGAAAAGGTTTTCCTTATCAGGCCTTCGGCGCATATAACAAAGGTAGTTAATACCTCCACTTTCTGGAGTTTTCATTGATTTTTCAGATTTCCATACTTCCTGACTTTTTCCATTTCAGTTTTTCTGATGTTGTGAAAGAGTGATATCGCAATGTCAATTATGAAAGCTCTCCTCTGCTTTTTGCTAATTAGAACAATACCCGGCCTATCATAGTCAACCGTCCGATCTGTTGTAATTGATCTATCTCAGTAAAGAATGGTATCGGCTGACTCAAGTACGGGAGAAGGGGTGTACTTTGTAATATGGTAGAGGTAACTTATCAAATAGCGAGTTCTTTAAAACGATTTGCTGGTATATAATTTTCGTCAGCTGATTATACTTGCCTAGGTAAGCATTAGGAGCAAGGACTGGACACCCTCCAATAAGGTGTTCAATTGTTTCTCCCACACCACTGCACTTGTATATATCTTTCCTAATTTTTTGTCCTTATTATCATATCTTGAATAGCTATAATGAAGCCTTCAGTTTTTATAGTTTATCCAGAAAAGGAATATCCATAACAGTCCATCGGTAAGCCACTTTAGAGAAAAATGTTTGTCAATGGAGTCGTCCTCAAGAGATTTACGATATCTCCCATGTAATGTCTGTTGTTTCTAATATCCATTTACTAATGAATAATAAAAACTATTCTCTAATCAATTATAGTTAATTAATTATACATTTTAATTGTAATTAATTCAAATTATAATTAATTTATAATAAAATACATTAATTATAATTACAAAACACGTTAATACCCCTTCACAATATTAATAAAATATCCTGGGCATCAAATTTAAAGCTAACATTATTTTAAGTACTTAATAAAGGCTAAATTTTAACTCAGTCGTTTTTAAGTTCATTCTATATTTCAAATATTACATAAACTTACACGTTATAGTCATTTTATGGGTCGAAAATGACCGGAACGGGCCCATAAACGCGCAAAAGAAGAAAGTAACGATTAAATCATATTTTTACTTTCCATTAGGTTACAAAAAAGGTAATTTAAAGTGGAGGCGATTTATAGTAAATTGAAAGCTTTAATAACAGACCGTTTCTTATTTATTATGTTCCATTAAAGATTGTGTTTTATATCAAAAATAAATTCTTTTTGTTGGGCAATAGCCGACTGTTTGGCCAATTTGCTTTTTCGTTTGATGATTTTTAAAAATGCGGTTGTGGGTGTTTAGAATATGTATTTATATATATATATATATATATATATATATATATATATATATATATATATATATATATATATATATTGTAGCGTTCACAAATTCTTGATCGCTACAGGTAGCATTCGTAAATTGTTGATCACTACTGGTAGGTTTATTTCGGACAAATTCTTAACTGAAAGAGCTTCGGTATCGTTGGGACAAGGCAAGACAGTCTAACTCCAAATCTCCAGGTGGGCGGACGTTTTCGCGTCTTACCCCTCCGACCGAGTTACGTAGGTTTGCTGGCCAAGTCACGCTTGGGTTGATTTTTCTGATATTCTTATAGAGGGTTTTACGACCCGGCAGCAGAGAATCCGATCAACAGACACCAGGCCATTGAACGACCACCTACTACAGAGCCCAACCATCGTGGAAACCTTACACCTTTTAGAGATTATTTCGGGACCCCGCATAGGGATACCGGACTGCCCGCAGTCGTACTCAATGTTTTTGGACACCCAGTATCTTGATAGGCAAGGATAGACAACATCAGGAAATAAGGCCAGATAAACACTTTTTTTATTATATTTTCATGTACCGTTAAGGATTGCAATTGCCAGTTCTTTTTCACAAATACATTATTACCGTAATTTCTTATACTGATAATGGTCACGTTATCATCTTATATTTTGTATCTATTTGCCGTCTGACCATTCTTGGTTACCCTAGTTTTATATATCTATCTTTTTACTATTGTCAGAATAGAGGAAATAACCTCTAATGTATAAGTATAGGGACATAGAGACCAGCTGGTGTAATTCAGAGCTGTGTATTTGATTTTTGATTTCTTTCACGATAAGGTTTGGAGAACCACCTTCCCTAAACCTTCCCGTGCCTTTTGTTTGATAGTTTTAGTTATTCCTTTTTTTGTGTGCTTTGTGTCGCTCTTTTTTGAGTGTGCTTTTATAATATATATGTATAAAATTCTAGTAAACCGTTTTATTTAAGATAGACCCCTTCCCGGTTCCAGGGTCTTTTCCGATATATGAAGTAACCGGGTGGCGCTCAACTTTTGTCGTGGCTTCATTCTGTCCTGGACCTACTTCCCGGTGCTCCCGGCGAACAGCTGCCGTCGCTGTGATCTATATATTTTTTATTTATCATCAGTAGGGTTCAGTTCAGTTCAGTTCAGGGTTCAGTACAATGGATCACATCCAGGTTGTACAGCAGGTCATAGAAAGGCACAACGACTACACCATGCCACTGTGCTTGGCTTTTATCGACTACGAAAAAGCATTTGATTCCATCTCAAAGCATGCGATAATGGATGCACTGCTTAGCTAAGGTTTAGAGAGAGCCTATATAAACCTATTAGAATCGATATATGATGGAGCTACAGCCACAATTCACCTTGATGATCTTGAAGTGGGAATTAATATAGAACGAGGTGTACGGTAGGGTGACGCAATATCGCCTATTCTTTTCTCGGCTGGCCTTGAAGAAGTATTCTGTAAACTGGATTGGGAACAAGATGGTGTAAATATCAATGATGCAAACTTACACCATCTTAGATTTGCAGATGATATTATTCTCATTTCACAAGACCCAGAGGAGCTGCAAAGACGCATACAAGAACTGCAAAGGGCTGGCGAATCATTTGGCTTGAAAATAAACCTGAAAAAGAGTCAGGTTATGTTCAATAACTTCGCTCAGAACAGAAGAATTTCAGTTTTAGGAAAGAATTTGGAGATTGTTGACAGCTTTATATATCTTGGGCAGAGGAGAATACCACCCGGGAGGTGGAACGGCGTGTTAAATGTGACTGGCAGGCATTTGGTATGGTCAACATAGTGTTTAAGAGCAGACTCCCACTTTGCTTGAAAAGAAAAGTCTTCGATCAGTGCGTTCTACCCGTTATAACATACGGATGTGAAATCTGGACACTTACATCGCAATCAATTCAAAAACTTCGGGTGGCACAGAGGGGAATGGAAAGATGTATGCTTGGCATTACAAGACGAGACAGAAAGTCCTACGCATGGATCAGGGAACAAAGAAAAGTCTGTGACATCACTGGAAGAGTAAAGCAATTGAAATGGAGATGGGCAGGCCATATAGCGAGGCGATGGGACGACAGATGGACCAAGGCAATCCTAGAGTGGATACCGCTTGATCGGAAACGTCCGCGAAGAAGACCGAAAGCACGATGGATTGATGATATCATTAAGTATATTGGACCCGAGTGGCAGAGGAAGGCCCAGGACCGTGAAAGTTGGAAACATGCTGAAGAGGCCTGCATCCTGCAGTGGATCGATAAAGGGGAATGATGATGCTTTTATATATATATATATATATATATATATATATATATATATATATATATATATATATATATATATATATATATATATATATATATATATATTTTAGATTTAAAAAATTCTTGATCGCTACTGGTAGGTTTGTTTCGGGCGAAATTTTAACTGAAACAGCTCCTGTATCGTTAGGACAAGGCCAAGACAGTCTAACTCCAAATTTCCAGGTGAGCGGACGTTTTCACGCCTTATCCTTCTGACAGAGGTACGTAGGTTTGCTGGCCAAGGCATGCATTGGGTTGATATTTCTAATATCCTTGTAGCGGATTTTACGATTCGGCAGTAGAGAATCCGATCAATAGAGACCAGGCCATTGAAAGACCATCTTTTTTAGAGCCCAACCATTGTGGAAACCTTACTCTTTTTGGGTCTACATGGCACAGTAACCGGTTACTCAGATCGAGATTATTTCTGGACTCCCGCATAGGGATACCTGATTGCCCGTAGTCGTACTTAGGGTTTTTGGACACCCAGTACGGGATAGGCAAGAAGAAGAACATAAGAAAATAAGGGCAGTAAAGATCACAGTTACATTTATTTTTTTATTATCTAATTGCTGTCTGACCATGTTTGGTTACCCTTGAGTTATATATATATTTCTTTTTACTATTGTCAGAATAGAGGTAATAACCTCTAATATATAAGTATAGGGACTTAGAGACCAACTGGCGTAATCTAGGGCGATTTATTACATTTTTTATTTCATTCAAGGTAAGGTTTAGAGAACCACCTTCCCTAACCTTCCTGTCTCCTAATTTGATGGTTTTTTAATTCTTTTTAATGCGCTTTGTGTCGTTTTGTTTTGAGTGTTTTATTTAAGTTAGACCTCTGCCCGGTACCAGGGTCCTTTCTAAATATTAGATAAATTAACGAATCGGGTGGCGCTCATTTTGTATCGCAGCTTCATCCTGTCCTGGACTTGCTTCCCGGTGCTCCCGGCGAACAGCTGCCGTCGCTGTGATCTCTATTTTCTAATTTTTTTCTCAAAGGAGAAAATATAGGTCAATCAATATAGGACAATAGGTCAAATATAGGACAATATATATATATATATATATATATATATATATATATATATATATATATATATAATATATATATATATATATATATATATATATATATATATATATATATATATATATATATATATATATAGAATAACTATTTTAGGAAGCAACTTAGTGGTGGTGGACCACTATATATATCTTGGGTAGAGGATTTCAATGGAGGGCGATACCACCCTGGAAGTAGAATGGTGCGTTAAGTGTGCTGGCAGGTATTTGGCAGGCTCAGCATGGTGTTTAAGAACAAACTCTGCCTTTGTCTGAAGATCTTTTGCCCCACTTTTGTCTGTTTTTGATCAGTGCGTGCTGCCTGTTCTGACATACAGAAGTGAAATCTGGACACTCACATCACAATCAATGCTTTACAAAATGGGACAGAAAGAGCTGCACATTGATCAGAGAACAGACGAAAGTATGTGACATCATGGCAGAGGTGAAGGAATTGAACTGGAGGTGGGCAGGCCATATAGCGAGGCGATGTGACGACAAATAGACCAAAGCAATCCTAGGATGGATACGGCTTGACCATAAGTGTCCACGAAGAAGACCTAAAACACGATGGATCGTTGACATCATCAAGTATATTGGACTTGAATGGCAAAGGAAAGCTCAGGACCGCGCGAGTTGGAAGTATGCTGGGAGGGGGGGGAGTGGCGTTTCATCCTGCAGCGGCTGAATGATGATGATGATATCTTCGGTGCTTACTGTCACGAGGTTACTGCCTATTATCGCCAGAAAGTCACGAATTTACTGCAGATGCCGGAAAAACTTAATAAATGCTTTTCCATCCGTAAAACAGTTCATACAAATACCAGCCCGCTTCGCTGGCAGTAAATTATACTTTAATAAGAATTGATTTTTTATTATAAGTACTTTTAGAATTTGATAGCGTTTTGATGTTTTTTTTTTAAATTTTATAAGGACAAAATTGCGATGCCTTCACAACGTTACAATCACAAATTTCATATTTCGAAGAATAGTTATCTTTTACACCCCCTTTTAGCAGTGGATTTTTATGAACCATGCTCCATAGCGAAGATCTACGAAGTAGGAAGAACATTTCGGTGAAATTTTAAGTTTGTTGGTCTTTTAAATTCGGAAAATTCGCAAATTCGCGTATATATATGTATATATAGTATATGTGAATAGGAGTAGAGCTAAAGTAGAACTAATTAAATGGATTGCTGCAATTAAAGAGGATTTAAGATCAGCAAATGTTACACAAAGTGAAATTCAGGATAGAGGCTGTTTCAGACACAAGGTTGACGTTTAGAAGGTTGGCCAGAGAGAAAAAAGTAGGACGACTGGAACAACTTGGTCTGACGAAAGGAAAAAAGCTCAAAGCGAAAGAATGAAATTAGTATGGGCGCAAAGGAAGCCTAACAACAGCAAACGCATCTAATTATACTTCGCGTGGTCCACCAGGGCCCATATATATATATATATATATATATATATATATATATATATATATATATATATATATATATATATATATATATATATATTACTCAACAAGCATCTTATCGCAGTAACCAAAAGCATGTATCAAACTACAACAAACCAAATTTGATCGCACGATAGAGTATCTGGTCGTTTTACAACAATGGATATAGTGTGACAAGGAGGACGTCTGAGTTCGCTACTGTCTATAAACACAATATACAACAGATACAACAACAACACATAACATACAACAGATACAATAATCAAAATATGCAACAATAAATTTAAGAAATACTTGGTGGGATGGACAAGGATGAAACCCGTTAATGCCGAAATGTGTATATTTGCCAACAATATTGTACTTATGGCAAAATTTGAAGAAGAATTAAATCGCGTATGAAGAAAGAACGAACACTGTATCGTGGCGACGAGGAAATCGACGCCTGGAAGCGGAGCAAAGCGCCGAGCGAACAGCCCCGAACACCCCGATACAATCTGTGCAGTCACCGGCCGCCTATAAGAGCGGGCGCAACGATCCGTGAACGTCAGTTGAACTCTTCAATCGAAGCAAATAACACTTGAAAAAGTCTAATGAGATTTTGGCTATACGTCGTGGCTCTTTACAGAACGAATGTATCGATACCCGGAATGATTTAGAAAGATTATCTACAATCCGTAAAAATATTCAATAGTAGTATATATATATATATATATATATATATATATATATATATATATATATATATATATATATATATATATATATATATTGGACTTTGAACATATCCCTCACCCAGCATATAGTCCCGACCTTGCTCAGTCGGATTTACCAGGTCTGTAAATATGAAACCGAAATTTGCTCATGGATGGCCCTAGCAGTCAATGTAGTTACCGTCAAATCGCGTGATTGGCGTCATTTCCTTGTTAACAGCTGAAAAAGATATTCAACTCACAATAATACAAGTTTTATACAGCTGCATAGTTTGTAATAACATTGACCATGCCGAATTTTGTGCCTGGAAAGTACAATTTGCGAGCATCATTGACTTTCTGTTACCCTTTTTACAAAACATCTGTAGAATCGCATTGAATGTTTGTCGAAGTTTACGGTGAACATGCTCTTGGTAAATGACAGTGCTTTGAGTGGTCAAAAAAATTAAAAAATGGCGATTTTGACGTGAGGAATGAATAGATAGAGAATGAATAGATAGAGAACGAATAGCGAACGAATAGATTGGAAGACCACCGAAAAGTTTGAAAACAACGAATTGCATGCATTGTTGCTCAAACACACAAACAACTCGTGGATCAATTAAATGTGACACGAAAAGCCGTCTCTATACGTTTGAAAGCCATGGGAAAGATCCAGAAGATGATATGTATACCGTGTGTCCCAGCCAAATGGAATAAATTCGTTAATAAATAAATGGGGGCGTGTTCGAAAAAACGCTCGAACACGTCGATTGGTATTTTTAGATGCGCATTTTTTTCAATCAAATTTTTTTATACAGGGTATGTCATGTAACAGTGGCCAATACCAACTTTCTTATTTTAAATACAACACCCTGTATATTATTTAATTTTTGGATTCTTCAGGAAATTCTAGACAAATTTCATGTAAAATATCCTAGACTTATCTTCAACTGTTTCAGAAATATTAATTAATTCTTCGAACATTATCAGCAAATAGGCAAAGATAAAAAATCACGTTTTCAAAAGTAGGTATTTGTTGCATGAAACGTCAAAAAAATCAACGTTCCTTTTAAATTAGATTTCTTTGACGTGTGTGATTCATTTGATTTAAATATGGTGTATTTATCAGAGAGTCATAAAATAACTATCTTAATGATGATAGGTTATGGAGATAGGACACGAACTCAAGCCGAAGTTATTCGTCTCTTTAAGGAAAAATATCCTGACTTACCACCCATATCCCAAGGTATAGTAAGTAAAGTTGAAAAACAATTTAGAGAACTGGGACACGTGAGACAAATTAAGAAGGAAGCAGTGTCGTTGATCGATAACAAACAACTGGATGTAATGCTTGTATTCCAAGAAAATCCGCATACCTCAACTCGACAAGTTGCCTTGGAAAACAATGTTGGTCGCTCTTCGGTTGCAGAATATTGAAAGAGAATAAAATGCATCCGTATAAGCTACAGCCTACTCAAGAGCTTAGTGAAGACGACTTCGACAGGAGAATGGAGTTTTGCGAACAAATGATGCACAGAATAGACAACAACCTTCTGAGAGTGGAAAACATTTTATTTTCTGATGAATCTACTTTTACTCTTCATGGGCATGTCAATCGCCAGAACTGTCATTATTGGTAGAGAGAAAATCCTCATTGGATGCGGGAAATTCACACACAAAGACCTGAAAAGATTAATGTCTGGGCAGGTATTATAGGAGATCAAATAATTGGTCCAATATTTTTCGATCAAAATTTAAATGGGGTAAATTACTTAGACTTTCTCCAAAATCAGCTCATTCCAAATCTTATAAATTTGTACCCTAATAGAAGAAATCCTCAATTGCTAGCCGACACAATTTGGTTCCAATAAGATGGAGCACCCCCCATTATCAAATTAATGTGCGGAAGTACCTCGATAATGTGTTTCCAAATCGATGGATTGGGAGGAGAGGGCCACTAGAATGGCCACCAAGATCCCCGGACCTCACTCCGTTGGATTTTTTTATGGGGGTATCTCAAAAGCGTCGTATACAAAACCAAGCCACAAGATCTGAATGATTTAAGAAGACGCATTAGGTCAATTACCCCACAAACATTAAATAATGCCAGGAATCAGTTTTACTTGAGGTTGGGGTGTTGCCAGGACGTCCATGGTTCACAATTCGAGCAATTGTTACATTAAATGTTTTAAATAAAAAATATATACAAAAACTAAATAGTCTTAAAATTTCCACAATTTTGTTTACAGTGTTAAAAAAAAAGTGTAGTTGCGCATTTTTCCCAACGAAAACCTTTTATACAGGGTGTGTCTTATAACAGAGGCTAATACCATCTTTCTATTGTGTGTTGTAGCAAATTTCTGTAAGCAAAAAAGTCAAAAAAAAATCAAAAAATCAGTTAATTTTTGTAATAAATCTGAAAACACTTAATATTTCCGAAACAGTTGAAGATAAGTCTAGGATATTTTACATGAAATATGTCTAGAATGTCCTGAAGAATCCAAAAATTAAATAATATACAGAGTGTTGTATTTAAAATAAGAAAGTTGGTATTGGCCAATGTTACATGACACACCCTGTATAAAAAAATTTGTTGAAATAAATGCGCATCTAAAAATACCAATCGACGTGTTCGAGCGTTTTTCGAACACGCCCCCATTTATTTATTAATGAATTTATTCCATTTGGCTGGGACACACGGTATATATATATATATATATATATATATATATATATATATATATATATATATATATATATATATATATATATATATATATATATATAATATATATATATATATATATATATATATATATATATATATATATATATATATATATATATATATATATATATATATATACATATCTATATATATATATATATATATATATATATATATATATATATATATATATATATATATATATATACATATCTATATATATATATATATATATATATATATATATATATATATATATATATATATATATATATATATATATATATATATAAACAATATATACATATAAATAATATATATAAACAAAAAAAAGTCTAATACTGCATATATATAATGTATATCTACACAATTTTTTTGATATAGTGAAAATTTAGAGATAAGCCTCAGTTCTTTTATTTAAAATTAATTTTGATAAAGAGTCAGCTACCTCAGTTAAATATATAAATGTTAATTAGTCACATTCAAAAATACGAGCGACTGATGAAAAAGTCATTTTTAAACAGACAAATCCGAAACATGCATAATCCATTTTGACAGTCATCAACATATTTATAAGTCTTAAAGTACACGCATGAATAAAATATATACTAAATTTAATTCGTATAGTTGTTTAAATATTAAAACCCTCTAAAAGGCCGAAACATTTATATGCACTCGCCATTTATCAACATGAATAAAAAATTTTCAGTTTTTGTTTTCCATTTTCATGCAGACATTTTAATATAAACGTTATTTGGTAATTTAATATTTCATGTTCGTATATACTGGGGAACGAACATAAAAACTGCAGCAACCAGCTTACATTTGGATCAAACCGAAAATATAAAGGGGTGTAAGTAATGTCTGAAAGATTGTGGCGTGTTCATATATTTTTTTCCTTTATTTGGGTTTTCGCCACTATCTAAAACTCAAAAAATATCAAAAATACCTGTTCTTATGTAAAGAAAGAAAGCCAAACGGAGACAAATTTCTCAGTGATTTCTCATTACGCATGGGAATCGGGTCATAAAATCAATTGGAATAATTCCAAAATAGTATTAAAAGAAGCGCTAACAAAATACAGAAGATTAAAAGAAACCGCTATAATTAATTTAAATAAAAATAACTGTATTGCTATGCCTTCGGTAGATTTAAATTCAATATGGTTCCCCATTCTAAAGAATACAATTAAACACATTTAAATATTTGAATACACAAACACTACAATAAACAATAACACAGTAAACATTACCTATATATATATATATATATATATATATATATATATATATATATATATATATATATATATATATATATATATATATATATATTTTTTTTTTGTTAGTATGTCACTGTCATAAAAATCTATTGTTGTCAATGTAAGTATCGTTGACATATACAAAAAAATATATTTACTTTCATTCGTTACTTTATATATTACAAATTAATATAATTTATTTTTTAGTTTAGTTTTGAAAACGGGGGGAAAGTACCCTCAGAAACGTTAACGTTAAAAGTTTGTACAAATTTTTTATAACATTTTTATATCTTTAAAATTTTGTTCGTTAGGCAAACTTATTAGAAAAAAGAATCACTGAGAAATTTGTCTCCGTTTGGTTTTTTGTTTTTACCCAGTGATTCTTTCATTAAATAAAAACAGGTATTTTTGATATATTTTGAGTTTTAGATAGTGGCGAAAAACCCAAATAAAGGAAAAAAATATAAAGGGGTGTCTATTAAGAGTGTCAGAACTTTGAAAAGTAATAGCGGCAACACTGTTTGAAATGTAAGCGTCACTTATAAGTTACAGTATTCAGTACATTGTGTCAATTTACCAAGGAAAGGTGCACGATACATGAATTAGGCTTTAGTGTAGTGATGTAGTGAATGGAATTTTTTGGACATCCGCGACTTCAGCAGCAGATATCAAGTTTTTTTCAAGATACTTAATTTCGGTACATGAATAAATGAAAAAGATGGTAATTTACTATTTATTATTATTATTATTATTCACGTATGGGCCCTGGTGGACCACGCAAAGTACCGATAGAGGTGTTTGTTGTTATTAGCCCTCCTTTGCGCCCATACTGATTTCATTCTTTCGCTATGAGCTTTTTTCCTTTCGTCAGACCAAGTTGTTCCGGTCTTCCTACATTCTTCTCTCTGGCCAACCTTCCAAACATTAACCTTGTGTCTGAAATAGCCTCTATCCCGAATTTCACTTTGTGTAATATTTGCTGATCTTAGGTCCTTTAATTGCAGCAATCCATTTAATTATTGCTATTTATTTGTTTGGGGCCTAAGATTTTTCTTATGATTTTTCTTTCCTTCTTTTCAATCTCCTCGATGTCTCTCTTTCTATTCAAAATGAGCGTATGTGCCCCATATAAACATTCTGGCTTAATAACCTTGTTGTAATGTCTCAGTGTTGTGTTTTTAGATATGCATTTTTTGTTGTAAATATTTTGCGTAAGTCTCCATGCAGTTTCCATTTTTTGACATCTACCCTTATTAGTCGCTTTTTCTAACCCGTTTTCCATGATTATTTCACCCAAATATTTGAATTGAAAGACTCGTCTGATCTTACCATATTTTGTTTTTAGAAATAGTGTTCTTAGTCTGTTGCAGGTCATGTATTGTGTATTTTCAAAGGAAATTTAGAGTTCTACCTTTTCAGCTGTTTCTTTTAGGATTTCAATCTGTTTTTGTGCCGTTAATATATATTGAGCCAAAATTACTAGATCATCAGCAGACACCAGACAATCAATTTTAATTTTGATTCTCCCCAGACTTTTTTTCACGCCACTCCTGTATTACTTTTTCTAGATCACAGTAAAATAAGAGTGGCGAGAGTCCATCTCCTTGTCTCACTCCAGTTTTAATTTGGAAGGGCTTTGAGATGTCAACCATGAATGTAACTTTTGACCTTGAGTTATTTAGTGTTACTTTAATAATTGCCAGCGTTTTCAGATCTAGTCCTTGTTCTTTCAAGATTTGGAATAAAGATTCGCGGTCAATAGAATTATATGCTTTATTGAAATCCATAAATGTACAGACCAGATTTTTATTGTATAGTTTTTGATCTCTTAGGATCAACTTTAGATTCAGGATCTGTTCAGGGCAGGATCTGCCCGGTCGAAAACCTGCTTGATTTTCGGTAATTTATAATAATCTTTATTTTATAATCAAATTTTTAGTAGGGAAATTTAAAAATAAAACACTGGCTGGTGGAGGCAATAAACATATGCTATAGCAGACAGCATTTTGAATTCACTACGATTAACACTCAACTCAGTTAAGAGGACTTTCAGATACACTTATTCTTTTTTAATTTCGATACACAAGCAATTCCTTCTGAAGTACAGCACTGGGGCTTCTTTTGTCAAATGTTTTCTCTTGATTTTCATCTTCACTTGAAGAATCTAGCATCATGGCAAGCTCGCTTTTTAAGCTTGGCTTAAGGGAATCTCTCATTCTCACTCTTTAAGCTTTTTCAGAATTCGGAGAACCTGTGACGCCATCATCAATGTTTTTCGCCTTCAATATTTCATCTTTAATCTTTTGTTCGGTCACTGGTTTAAAAAATTTGTGGAAGAAGATGAGGTGAATGAATTGTTTTTTCCAAAACAGAAAACTTGGTGGAAACTTTAGTTTTTCCAGTCGTGATTGTCAGCTGAAATGGATCAGAATCTTGTCATCTTGTTAAATGGTCATAGTGTTTCTTTATAAGCATTTGTATTATTTTGAATTATCATAGATGAATTATCAGCACTTCAGTTATCACAGATGATATGACGGTCTGAGAGCTGCTTAGTTCCCGTGTGAGTTCTTCAAAGTTGAAGAGTTTTTCAAGTGAGTTTTTCAAGCTCAACTCAGTATTCTATGATTTTCCACTTTTCTTGCAAATTTAGAAATGAAACGTGTTGAAACATGTAAAAGGTACTGTTCCATCGCATTACACAATTTTGGAACACTTTGAGATGAGGTTGATGTCTTGAACTGTTTGCAGCTCTTTTTGAGCAGTGGTGGAATGGTTAGAATGAGTCGAAATTCTCACATTTTTGCTTGATGTCTGTTATGTTTTTCTGCGATTGTAAACAACTTAGAATAGCTAACTTCATAGCTCTTTTCATGTTGGAGCCTTCGACTGAAATCATGTAATGCACTTGATCTTTTGAAATATTCCATTCAATGAGCATTGTGTCGAATTTTTCGGCAATCAGTGATGTATCATGTGGCGATCGTCAAAAGCCTCGCATTTCAATACAATTGACGATCGATCAAAGTTGTAGTCTGCTATTCCATGTCAAGTCAGTCCAGACAAAGAAGCATTAGAGCTTGGATCCGTCCAAATGTCAGTAGTAAATGGCATGTAATCAAATTTTTCAATTAATTCTTTAATTTTAGCAGGAAAGTTTTCAATATAGTTCCTTGCACACAAAATCAGTAAAAAAGTTGCACCCTCTTATATTATATTTTAGGGCTATTTCTTGTATCAGTCTACGAAATCCTATTCCTTCCACGAAACTAAACGATACGTTTTGAAGCCGAATCATTTCTCCGATGAGTTTGTCAATTTGTCCGAATTCGGATTGTTAGTAGTGTCGCACTTTTTTTCTTTTTGAACTACTTTCTCTAAAAAAAAGTTGTTTCGTTGCTTTTTGCAGTGGGGTAACGATTTTATCTGAAGATGGAATTCATAAATAAATCGTCACATACTGCAAACTAGAAACTGCGTAAAAACTAGGTTCAAAAAATCAAAACTATTGGATCGACATTTTTTATTGAGTATAATATATCAAATTTGGGGTAGTTACGATAAAAGCTCCCCTTTAATTTTAAGTAATTTCTAGAAATTTTTTAAGAACCAATTTATGAAAGGAAAATACCATACTTTGTTGTGACTGGGTCATACCTATTACAGACCGTAACTTTCCTGGAGTAAAGTTAACTAAACGAGACTTATAAAATAATATTGTTAAAACTTACTTGATTCATCTTTTTTCTTCTGCAACTGTTTTTTTGTTATCTGAGCTTTGGAACAGACTAAACTGTTCCAGGTGCATCGATTTCAGATGATTCTTCAAAGACGTGGTTGTGCGGCCCTTGCGAGAGTATGTTTAATTGTATATTTTACACTGAGATTTATCTCGGTCATGCTCATCTGATTTAAAATAAGTCCAAATCTCACTTTGCATCGGTGGTGGTATTGCAGATTCACTTGTGGAATAGATTATCCAAGGCGAAACACTCAAACAATAATGTAAATTGTGAAATAATTAAAAGACGTCAATATGGCAAGCGCTTCTAAACACGCTGTGTTTAGAGACGCTTAAAAAAAAACATTAAAAAAAAACTTAAAAAAAAAAACATAAGTTCAGGAAATTATTGAAAGAATCTTCGACTTTTCAAAAGGATCAGAACACAAAGAAATTCATGGTAATACCATTTGATAACCAGTTGACAAGAGGACTAGACAAAATTATCAAAACAGTGGACATCAAGGTTGTGTACAAACCATATAATAAATTAAGAGATGTTCTGGGTAATCCAAAGGATAAAGTAGAGCAGCATGAAAAGTCGGGGATTTACGAAATTAGTTGTCAAGACTGTGATCGAAGGTATATTGGGCAAACAAAAAGATCCATATTGACAAGATATAAAGAACATATTGCCCACATTAGATATGGGAGAAATGAAAAATCTTGTGTTGCCCAACATGCAATCGAACATGACCACAGTATAGATATTAGTAATTTAAGTCTAATTAAAAGTGTTAATAATGATAGGGCTTTGAAATGATAGGGCTTTCAGTCAACTTTTTCAATTATTAATGTAAGGCTTAGTACACTTCACGGTTCATGATTTTTACACGCTTCGTTAGGTATAGTTTTCATATAAATAGAACATAGTTTAGTTTTAGAATTAGATTAAATCATCTCCTGATGATGCTAACATGGTTAGCGAAACGTGCGTCGAGCAGTTCATAAAAGTGTTTTGGTGTTTAGTGGTAAATCTCTTCAAGTTTAGTGTTTCACACCAAAGTTCCAATAGAAGAATTGACGCTGTGATTGATTTGCAATCAATAATGCTAAACGAAGCAAACGTTACGTTGAAATAAAAAGTACTATTGGTTAATCATCAAGTGTCACTCGCTGGCCCCGTCCACAATTTCTCGTCACAACTTGCAACATCCACATCCGCAAAAAGCCCGCATTGATTATTGCAGTTCGGAAGTTCCGTGATCATGGATGCAGATGCGAATATCTGCAAGATTCCTGCTGTAGAGACTTTTGAACAAACATAACTACAGGATTTGGGCCGATAAAAATCCTCAAGTGATTCAGGAGTAGCCTCATCATTCTCATAAAGTTACTGTTTGGTCCGGTTTTACTGCTGAATGACTGATGGGACCTAATTTTTTCGAAGACGGTGATGGAAATTATGTGATCGTGAATGGTAAACGTGATAAGAATATACGAACAGGATACCTTGGGCCTCAACTGATAAATATCAACATAAACAATGTTTTCCTCATGAAAGTGGGACTTGTCACTCATCTCATCACACAGTGGATTTATTGCAAGAAAAGTTTCCGGAATGTATTTTTTGGGCTATATTAAATCTTTGGTTTGCTGAAATAAACCCCAAACAATTCTTGACTTTATATTAAACATTCAGGTCAATATTGAAAATATACAACGTGATATGTGTGAAAGAATAATTTAAAATTATTGTCCAGAATTCTATAAGATGAAGCCGATGGAGACATTAGAACATTATTCTTAATAATACAAGTCTTTCAAATAGAGCGGTTTTTTAAACTTTTTTTTCGATAAAACACAGATGGCGTTGTGAATTTGTCTACGTCTAGCCCATTTCAGAAATGCAAGAAATGAAATTTATAAAAATGAAGTCGTACACAATACAACAACGCTTTACAATTGTTGAATTATTTTATCAAAATAGGCGTGTTTATGTCATGTCAAAAATGTTTTTTAGCTATTAGCTATTTATAATTCTAAAAATCGAGTTTATTTCAATATTAATAAACAGTGACAATTATATTTTGATAATCGTTAATTCCATGCTGAATAATCCTCGGGTGGATAATTTGGATATCTTTTTATTTTTAATACATTTACGTAAACCATCAATAAAAACGTTGTGAGAAAAATAAAAACCAAATGAATTGGTTGTTACAACTTAAAACCATTTATTTATGTTGACTCATATAATGAGTTTGCTGTAAGTATCTAGTATATGTAGCTGTAAGTATATAGTATATGTAGCTGTAAGTATATAGAATATGTAGCTGTAAGTATATAGTATATATACATTAGTAAAATTAATTTACTCTCAATACAATGCTATTAAGATTAAATTATTGCATTTTATCTGATCGATCTCCTTCAAGGTTTTCCACCTAGGAACGAGGACAATTAATTTTTTTAACTGCCTCTTAAGAAATAAAAGACCATTCCACACGTTTGTGTAACCATGTTATGAATAAAGAGATAAATAATTTTTTTTTGTAGACCTGGTTTGAAAGTTTCATGAAAGTCGGAAACAATACTAGTAAGTAGCTTAATATTTCATATACTTAAATAATCTTCTCGAGAGAGGGGAAGAAGTGGAAACAAGTTTTAAAAAGAAGTTATTGAAAACGAGCTTCGTCTCAGTACTCAACTTGGTTCAACAAAAACGAAGTTTGACAAAAACAGAAATGTAACGATGAACTTTTGGTAAGTTTCTTTAAAGTAAAACTTTAAAATATTAAAGCCTTATTTAAAGTATAAAATACAGATTTTATATAGGATTTTTCTTCTTGTTATGAAAAATTTTTGCTTGTACATTTTTGCGACCTATTTTATGTGGACCTTTTGATGGATTTATCTGGTCTTTTATCTGGCATTTGGTTTACCTTTTTGTCCAAATATCTCTAGGTTTCCTCGTATCAAGGTTGCTATTTATGTATTCGGAATAATAAATATCAACAACTATTTATCATTGAAAATGTTTTTATCGTTGCACGAAATCGAAATGTTTGCGATTTTGTATAGGTTTAAACTAATTTCCAATGTACTTTTTCCATTTCGATTGAATTATCTCCAAAACAATTTATTATTCTTCACGAACGGGAACAAAAAGAAATCATTGGATGCCAAATCAGGACTGTACGGCGGATGATCCATCAATTCGATACTTTGACCGGTCAAATATTGAGTTATTCGGTCCGATGTGTGAAATCCAATGTGTTATCATTGGTGAAGAATGATCCCGCGTCACTACTTCTTTTTTCTTATTTCTTCAAAGACTTGGTTGTGAAAGACAATAGTTGTGTACCATTCAGAACTGATCAGAAAAACAGGCGACCATTTTTTTCGAAGCATTTCCTGCGCGAACAACCTTTGTTGGGTTTGGCTCATTTTAAAAGACCCATACAGTCGACTGCTCGAGTTTCGGCTCATAGATCCAAGATTCGTCTCCTATGTAGATGTTTCAACGCACCACGATTGTATTTTTTTGAACATTTTTTTGCACCAATCGACACCAGCCTTTTTGTGAGCGATTCTTAAATTGCGGCCGAATCCAACGCGCAAACAAATCTCTTTCATGGTAAATGTTAATGTTAAATTTATGTATGCTTGTCATACTAATGCCCAGGATGCCTCAATCTCAAGGTATGTCACATGAAGATTTGGCTTTGCTAGCTCACACACAGTATCGATGTTTTTTGGCACAACTACCGATTTTGGACGACATTTTTTAAATTCGTCCGTGAGCGATCGACGGCCACGATTGAATTCACTAAACTAGTAATATACAGCGGTATTAGATGGTACTTCATTGTCCAAAAACGAAGTGAGTTAATTGATGCACTGTTGAGAGTTAATTCCATTTTTTAACTGAGATAAAATTTTCAAGTCACTAAACAACACAAATAGAGTCCGTATGACAAAACGTTCTGAGTACGTGTACAGTCAACAATGTTAAACTTTACGACGTATCTGTTAGATGGCGCCTACCAACATCATTATTGCCAATTCCAGATGTATAAATAGCGATCCTCGTATAAAGCACTATATCTTCGATCTTCAGTTTCAGTAGTACTTTTTTAATCCTAGATTTTAGTTCCTGTTATTGCTCTTAACGATTCTGTTTTTTATATTTTATATTGTTTTTTCCAATTTTTATGTTGAAATTTTGGTCTGAAAGAGTAAAGTCAAAGAGTAAATGTTTTTGAGTTTACTATACACAAAAAAACACAATATGACTTGTTCTTAATTTATTGACGGGCGTTTGGCTAGCTAAATTCAATCTTGATGATGCTAACCTGGTTAGCGAAACGCTCGTTGATAAATTGAAAACAAGTGATTTGGAGTGTTTTTTGGTTAATCTCTTTGTCTGTTCGGGTTTTGATTAGTTGTTTTGTTTGTTTGATCAAGGTACTTGTCAATATAATGGCGCATACTTTGAAAGAAAACCTTGAAAATTTCAACTATATTCGGTACTCATTTATTGTTTAAGTCATTTATGTCAGTCGATGTAAGTATTGTTGTAAATATTGAAAAAATCGAATATCGGACCGTTAAATGTTTGCATTTGAATTTGAAGAATTTAATGACGGTCCAATATTCGATTTTTTTCATCTTTACAGATACACTAACATCGACCGACATGAATACTAATTAAAAAACAACTGAGCATCTAATATCGCTGAAATTTTCAAGGTTATCTTTCAACGCATGCGCAAGTATATTACCAGAATATTTTTGACATGTTGAGGATGAAAACTTTTCAGACTACCCTCGTATGTTCTAATAGATACTACGCGCACTATGTAGATTTTTGTTATACACTCTGGTGACATATTTTAATTTCTGCATATTATGTTGCGATACTTTGAGATATAATCAACTTATGTGCCACAATATTAACGTAAATAATTTCTTGTTATTTTTTTTTAATATTGGTACAAATAATAATAAAAACTAATAGAATATGGTAAAAATGACTTACTTCTAAGTGGTTGTTGCCTGTTATAACATACCTGAAAAAAAATTGAAAAATAATAATTAATATTGTATAAGAAAGATGTTAAAAATTTTAACATACAGTGGTTTGTCAAATTATTAGGGACAGTACGGGGATGGAGTCAAGAGTTACCTAACCGCTGGACCGATTTTGATGAAATTTTTTGAGTGTGTTTGAGTGGGTCCCTGGATGGTTTAGATTCACAATTGGACACAGTAGGTGGCTCTGCGATAGGGTTCCAGGATTTTTAAAAATATTTTCGAACCATTTTTCTCTCCCACCATTTTCCAATTTTTTTTAATAAAAACGGCCCGAGCGTTGGCTTTTCGTTTGGATGGAATAATTTATTTCGACAATAAAACAAATATTATGAGATCATCACAATTAAAAATTCACAATGACATCCAATAAATGAGTCACACAAATATTACAAAATATGTTGTCAATGGTTAACAATTACTATACCTGAATAAGAAATATACATATTATAAATTTAATTCGTTTAAGAGATTAGACAAAGTATGAAATAAAAGGCAATTAATATAACAAATTCATTATTCTTTATTTTGTGATAACATCAATACATCTGGGCAATGAATGATCGAATTTGCATTTTTGGATAATTCGTTTTATTACAATATTTTCAATAAACTCAATGATATTTACCACTAAACACGGAATCACTTTTTTGAAAGTTCTCGACGCACGTTTCGCTAACCATGTTAACATCATCAGGATATGATTTAATCTTTATATATATATATATATATATATATATATATATATATATATATATATATATATATATATATATATATATATATATATCCTGAAGCTCCAACCCTTCGTCCACGTTGCAGGAAGCGGACAACGGTTGAACCCTAACGTTTATTTCGGGAACAAACGGCTAACAGGGCTCTGGCAAGAAAAAAACAGATCGCGTCTGCAGTGGTAACCACCGACAACCTGGTCGGCGTCTGTTCACCCAGACGATGCGGCTGTACACCCGCTCCAGGAAGTAACAATCCCTGGTTCTAAACTCCCAGTGGAAACACTGGACCCATAAGCTTATAAGCAATCATGACTCGTGCAAGTAATAACATTAATACCTCAGGTGATAACCAATACACCCGTCGACAGACGGCAATCGGGTGCTGGTATTCTGGGGAAGCTGGACTTTCACGATTTCAAAAAAAGTCGAAAGTCAAATTTCCACATAAAACTCCTACATACATTGGCACCTTCAACATCAACACGCTTATCCAACAAGGAAAACTTCACAACCTAACCTCAGAACTTAACAGACAAAAGGTACTTGTGCTTGCCCTACAACAAACACGCATTACAGATGAGGGCACGGTAGATTACGGGACTTATCGCATATTCAAAAGCAGGACAGACAAACGAGTCGCCTGGGGTGCTCCGCTTCTGGGCATGGCCCTTGTGGTACACAAAGGAGTAGTTAACCCTATTAAGGAAATTACCCCTATAAACAATAGACTGATGACAATGTGCATACAGTGCGCCAATAAAAAATATACCATGATCAACGTACATGCCCCCACAAATGGGGACAACAAGAAAAACCCCAAGTCTACAGAGAAATTCTGAGCAACACTAGAAAAGATAATGGCAAAAGTCCCAAAGGATGACGTCAAAATTTTATTGGGCGACTTTAACGCACAAATCGGTAGGGAAAAAATCCATCAGAAAACCGTAGGCAAATTCCCCGGTCACAAATTCACCAACAAGAACGGCATAAGACTCATCGAACTATGCCAACAGAATATCTTGAAGATCATGTCAGCATCGCTCAGAAAATCTCCACGAAAACAGAAGACATGGAGATCGCCTATACAACCGTTTGGTGAATTCCAGATAGATCACGCTGCGATCTCATACCCACAACAAAGAGAGATCCATGATGTTCAAGTCCGCAGGGGCGCAAACATCGACTAAGACCACTATCTAACACGAATCAAAGTAAAATTCACCCCAAGGAGAATTCATCAGAAGAAGGAACACCTACAGAAATTCGACACGAAAAGGATCAAGGAATCCAACATAACAGAGGAATGGGAAAAGGAACAGGCAGATACATGGGAAAAATTCCACAAGAAAATTACACAAAAAGCACAGGAACTGATCCCATTGAAAAAAAACACAAAACACCCGTGGTGGGACTCGGAATGCGAAAGTGCATTGCAGCGACGCAAACGAGCATTTCAGGAGTACAACAGTTAAAAATACCCAAAAAACCAACAGCTTTTTAAAGAGACTAGAAAACAGACCGCCAAAGTTATTAGACAAACTAAGAGGAAGTTCATGAAGGAACAACTAGACTCTATAGAGGAGAATTTCCGGAATTATAACACGAGAGACTTTTATAGGACTCTCGCAAGAGAAATCCGTGGGTACACTACAAAATCTTTGCTTCAGAAAGCGGAATGGGAGATTAGCGCTAAACAATCAAGAGAATGGTCAGGAGCTGGCACACTATTTCTCTGATCTCCTCAATTGTTCCGAACGCGACACAAGATTCCCCAAAGAAAATTGTATCTATACCCATTCAGAATCACCACCACCAACACAGGAAGAGATTCACAGGCACATACAAAAACTGAAGAATAACAGGATATCCGGTAAAGATGGTATCACCGCGGAACTATTGAAAAACCTCGGACCAAACTCACTGCGGGAACTCACGCAAATTATCACGAACATCTGGCAAACAGAAAAATTACCAGATGAATGGAAATTTGCTCTTATACACCCGCTGCACAAGAAAGGAGACAGAACGGATGTGGACAACTACAGAGAAATCTCCTTACTACAAGTCACTTACAAAATCTTCTCAGCATGCCTTCTCCAGAGAACACAGGAACAACTAGAACACAAAATTGGCGAGTACCAGGCAGGCTTTCGCCCTGGTCGCTCATACACTGAACAAATCTTTAACTTAAAAACAATACTGAAATACAAAACTATCAGGAACATCCCAATCATCTGCACGTTTGTTCACTTCAAGAAAGCATATAACTGCATTGACCGAAAATCTCTGTTCAACATCCTAGAAGAACAAGGACTCGACCTCAAAACACTATGATTGATCAAGCAGACACTGACCGACCCAATGTCTAAAGTGAAATTTATGGGAGAAATTTCCGAACCCTTCCTAATTAAAACCGGAGTACGCCAAAGAGATGGGTTATCCCCACTCCTCTTCAACCTGGTCCTCGACAAAGTCATAAAGGAATGGGAAAAGGAACTAAAAAATCAAGGACACTGGAAACGAATACGACTCGGACGAACCAAAAACAACAAATAAATATCATGCCGAGCCATCGCAGACGACCTAGCCATACTCGCAGACAATGACAAAAGGGCAACCAAACAGATCGAAGTCCTCAAGGAATGTGCAGAGAAAGTTGGCCTACAAATATCCTTTCAAAAAACCGAATTCTTCTGCTCAAAATTAAATGTCCAAAATTTAAACACCAAATACGGCAAAATAAATAGGGTCACTCACTTCAAATACCTGGGCGAGATCCTCGAACCCACTGGAGGAGAGAAAATAGCACAGAAGACTCGATTGCAGAAGATGAAGAGGGCATACGGCAAGACACACAATATCTACAATTAGAAATGCCTATCCACACACGCAAAAATAAGGCACTACAACACAGTAATCAAACCAGAGGTACTATACGCAAGCGAGGCACTTACACTCCATACAAAAAGCGGCATAGAAAACATACTAAAAGAAGAACGCAAAATTATGAGGAAAATTCTCGGCCCAAAACTGACAGAGGAAGGATACAGACTACATTCTAGAAAGACCACAGAGAGAATGTCCAACGTAGCGGCGGACATAAGAAAAAGAAGGTTGAAATTCTATGGACATATCAGTAGACTTCCACCGACAAGACTCACCAACAGAATTCTTACGTACATACAAAGAGTCAAGTCAACAGTACCATGGATCGTATAAGTCAGAGCTGATCTGGGAAAGGCACAAATGGGTCCGACAGTGATTGAGGATAGAAGAACGTACAGACACAAAATACATATGTGGAACGTTGCACCAGAAAGCGAAGTTTCGAGGAGATCGGGAACAAAGTGGACGGAGGAGAGAAAGAGAATCCACGGAGAAAGGATGAGAGAGGTGTGGAGGATCAGAAAGAACACTCGAAAATGAGTCAGGATGCTTTGCGTGATCCAACCGGGTCTATACGCACCTAATATATATATATATATATATATATATATATATATATATATATATATATATATATATATATATATATATATATATATATATATATATATATATATATATATATATATATATATATTACATATATATCTATAGTATGTTACAAAAAAGAACTTCTTATGGAGAGACTCATAATTTATCATCTAAATATATTTCAATTTGCGAAAGAAGTTTCCCTTCTTTCAACAAGACTTAATATAAATTTATCTAGTAACAAATATGAAAAAAATGAACGTCGAAGAAATGGGAGAACTTCTTAACGAAGTTAAAACCGGAACAAGGAACGTCAAGTTAATTTGATAAAGCGTAAAATTGGGTCTCCGCTTGTCAACTAATTTGTACCCAAAACGTTGGATCTTCTCTGGTTTGAATATTCGGGGGAAATTCCTATCAGACAAAGCCAGACCTATGACAAAGGTTTCAAACTCTATAATTACGCAGGTATGTTCCGGCACATTGGCTCCTGCCAAGACGTGGAGAGCGGGATTAAGCAGGGACGTTACTGTTACGATATAACGTTGATTTGGGCAGTGCTAACAAGTCAGCGCTATCATTAGAATCAAATTTAATTGTTGAATATATTTAACTTAGAATTTTAGAATTTTACTTAATTGTTATCTTAATACTAATGTTGCAATTTTAAATAATATGTTTTATTTATACTCGAACATATTTAACACTAAACACCAATTCACTTTTTTAAACATCCCGACGCGCGGTTCGCTAACCATGTCAGCATAATCTAGATTGATTATTATGCTGATGATGTTAACATGATTAGCGAAACGCGCGTCGACAAGTTTTAAAAAACTATTTGGTGTTAAGTGACAGATCTCTGTGAGTTTAGTGTTTCACACAGAAGTTTTCAATAATTGATTTTGTATCTCGTCTTTAAATCTTGTTTTATTTAATTTTTGAAAATTTTGTTATGTAAGTAGGCTTTTGTTTTGGTGTTAGTGTATGGTTTGGGGCTTATTTATGTAAACTTTTTCGTCATGTCAGGAGATCTAAGCGGTCACAATAAAACTCCATTTCGAGAAATTATACGACTATAGAAAATTTACTTTAAAGTGTTACTACTACATATTTTCCAGTCCTTGATCTTTCGATTTACGGATTAAGAACTTTTACTATAGGGTTTACTATCAATTGTAACTGCAATTCCATTTAAGTAATGTCTGAATGATTGTGGCGTGTTCACATATTTTTTTCTTTATTTGGGTTTTTCGCCACGATCTAAAACTCAAAAAATATCAAATATATTTGTTCTTACGTAAATAAAGAATGACTGGATAAAAACAAAAAACCAAACGGAGACAAATTTCTCAGTGATTCTTCTCTGTAATAAATTTGCCTAACGAATAAAATTTTAAAAATATAAAAACGTTGTAAAAAAATATACCAACTTTTAACGTTAACGTTTCGGGATGTATTCTCCTCCCGTTTTCAAAACGAATCTAAAAGTAAATTATATTAATTTCTATAAACAACAAAAACAGGTAACAAAATACAGAAGATTAAAAAAACCGCTATAATTAATTTGAATCAAAAAATAACTGTAACTTCGGTAGATTTAAATTCAATATGGTTCCCGATTCCAAAGAATACAATTAAAAACATTTAAGAATTTCAATAAACAATCACAATCACAAGGTAAACTTCACCTATATATTTTTTTTTGGTAGTATGTCACTGTCATTAAAAATTAATTGTCAATGAAAGTATCATTGACATACACAAAAAATATATTTACTTCGTATCTTTTTATAATTTATAGAAATTATTATTATTCACGTATGGGCCCTGGTGGACCACGCGAAGTACAATTAGAGGCGTTTGTTGTTGTTAGCCTTCCTTTGCGCCCATACTAATTTCATTCTTTCGCTATGAGCTTTTTTCCTTTCATCAGACCAAGTTGTTCCAGTCTTCTTACATTTTTCTCTCTGGCCAACCTTCCAAACGTTAACCTTGTGTCTGAAACAGTCTCTATCCTGAATTTCACTTTGTGTAATATTTGCTGATCTTAGGTCCACTTTAATTGCAGCAATCGATTTAATTATTTCTACTTTAGCTTTACTCCTATTTTCATAAAATTCGACTATTTGTCTAGTTAACCTGCTCGGATTCATCAGTTTTATGTGTCCGTAAAACTTTTTCTCATATCGCTATGTATATCTGTGTATTGTTTGATTTCTTGGTTTTCTCGAAGTCGGTATGTTGTGCTATTTATTTGTTTGTGGCCTAGGATTTTTCTTACGATTTTTCTTTCCTTCTTTTCAATGTCCTCGATGTCCCTCTTTCTATTCAAAATGAGCGTTTCTGCAGCATATAGACATTCTGGCTTAATAACTGCGTTGTAATGTCTCAGTTTTGTGTTTTTAGATAGGCATTTTTTGTTGTAAATATTTTGTGTAAGTCTTAATGCCGTTTCCATTTTTTGACATCTACCCTTATTGGCCGCTTTTTCCAACCCATTTTCCATTATTATTTCACCCAAATATTTGAATTGAGAGACTCGTCTGATGTTACCATATTTTGTTTTTAGAAATGGCGTTCTTTGGCGAAATTTGGAGTCCTACCTTTTCTGCTGTTTCTTTTAGGATTTCAATCTGTTTCTGTGCCGTTAATACATCTTGAGCTAAAATTGCTAGATCATCAGCAAATGCCAGACAATCAATTTTGATGTTGGTTCCCCCCAGTTTAATGGGCTTCAATATTCAGGGCCGACTTTTTTTCACGCCACTCCTGTATTACTTTTTCTAGAACACAGTTAAATAAGAGTGGCGAGAGTCCATCCCCTTGTCTCACTCCAGTTTTAATTTCGAAGGGCTCTGAGATCTCACCCATGAATTTAACTTTTGACCTTGTGTTAGTTAACGTTGCTTTAATAATTGCCAGCGTTTTCAGATCTAGTCCTTGTTCTTTCAAGATTCGGAATAAAGATTCGCGGTCAATAGAATCATATGCTTTTTTGAAATCCACAAATGTACAGACGAGATTTTTATTGTACAGTTTTTGATGTCTTAGAATCAACTTCAGATTCAGGATCTGTTCAGGGCAGGATCTGCCCGGTCGAAAACCTGCTTGATATTCACCAATGTTAGGTTCTAACTGTCCCTGTGCTTTGTCTAGTAGACATTGAGATAGAATGTTGTAACAAACGGGGAGAAGAGATATCCCTCTATAGTTGTTTACATCCGTTCTATCTCCTTTCTTATGTAGTGGATGGATTAGAGCATCTTTCCAATCTTCCGGAATCCGTTCGGTTCGCCAAACTTCTTGTAGAATTTTGGTTATTTCCTTGATTGTACCTGGACCAGCGGATTTCAAAAGTTCAGCAGTGATTCCATCTTCACCAGAAGCTTTGTCATTTCTAAGCCGCTTGATTTGCCTAATTATTTCATCTTCATTCGGTTGTAATGAATCTGGGTTTGTTTGTTTAGGGTTTAGTGTTGCTAATTTGTTTAAGGGCTCAGGACAGTTTAGTATTTGTTCAAAATATTTCGCAAGTTCTTTGCAATTGTCTTGGTTATTTAGAGCTAATTGTCTGTTTTCCTTTTGGAAGCAAAAACTTTGCGGTTGATAGCCTGTTAATTTAGTTTTAAATGTTTTGTAAAAGTTTCGGGTGTTATTTTTTTGGAATTCTTTTTCTATTTCATTAAGTTGATTGTTTTCATATTTTCTTTTAGTTTATCTAATTAGCTTCGATGTTTCTTTTCTTACTTCCAAAAAGATGTTATAGTTTATTGCTGTTTTTTGACTGTTCCAATCTTTGAATGCTTTACTTCGGCTTAATACTACTAAAGGGACCAACTTTAAGGCCGTTTTAATAATTTTTTGTTTCAATTCTTGCCAGTTCTGTGCTGGTTGTTTATCAAGCTCTTCTGTTAGGGCTGGTTTTATTTTCGTTGAGTTAAACTTTGGTATTAGCAGCCTCTTTTGAATAAGTTTTCGAGGTTTTAAGCTAAGTTTGATTCTAGTCAAGTAGTGATCCGTGTCTATATTTGATCCTTCCCTGACTTGAACATTCAAAATCTCTTTATAATTGGGGTACGAAATGGCAACATGGTCAATTTGAAATTCACCCATGTACGTGTTTGGGCACCTCCAGGTCTTTTGTTTTGATATTTTCTTCTTAAAATGGGTTGACATTATTTTTAGATTAAACTGCGAACATAGTTCAACCAATCTTCTACCATTATGGTTAGTCCATTTATGAGCGGGAAAATTGCCGACTGTTTTCCTGTACTTTTTTTCTTTCCCTAGGTGGGCGTTGAAATCACCCAATAGGATTTTTACATGGTTAGAGCGAATTTTAGAGATAGTCTTTTCTAGAATTTCCCAGGACTTATTTACTTTTTCAGGATTAGATATATTTTCTTCGTTAACTGGGAGATGTGCATTGATTAATGTATAGTTTTTGTTAGCACACTTGAGGCATAGTGTCATAAGTCGATTATTTACTGGCTGGACATTAGTTATAGAATCAAGAATGTTTCTTGAGATAGCGAAAGCAACACCGAGATGTGGTGTATTTTTGAGTATTCTTTAGTCCGTTTTACTTATATAGTTTTACGTTTATTGAAATTAATATAATTTATTTTTAGATTCGTTTTGAAAACGGGAGGAGAATACTTCGAGAAACCTTAACATTAAAACTTTGTATATTTTTTTAGAACATTTTTATATTTTTAAAATTTTATTCGTTAGGCAAATTTATTACAAAAAAAGAATCACTGAGAAATTTGTCTCCCTTTGGTTTATGCTTTTACCCAGGGATTCTTAATTTACATAAGAACAAATATTTTTGATATATTTTGAGTTTTAGATCGTGACGAAAAATCCAAATAAAAATATGCAATCTTCTTAAAAAATGATCCTATGATCTTTTGATTGATTATTGTTGATAATTATTGCTATGTTATTAATCTGTCTTAAATCACAAGATTTTTTATGATTCATAACACACAATGTGAATAAGGATTTTTCTTGCATGTATCTCAGGGTCTCTTAGATCGGACACTCTAAAAGTCCCCTAATGATGGACAGTTTCACAATTAGATTTTTATTGTTGTAGTAATTAATTTCGTATTTTGTTTCTTAGATTCAATATGGGTAAACCTAAACCAAGCTGTAAGAATACTCCCAAATGTGAAATATTGAAAAAAGTAAATGGAATTTAAATATAAAAAAGAAAATCCAAAACGAGGCCTTATGGAAGTTCACAACGTTGCCCTGAAACGTATAGATTTTTTGATAGGTTATATGAAGGAAAGGAAAAACGCCTTGTACAAATTTGTCTTCTTAGATGAAACCTGGATTTTTCAAAATTATACTGTAAGTCATTGATGGCATGGCATAACTTTTTTAATTGTTATTAAAGTAAAATTATAAAAATGATTCGCTAAAGTAAGGTTATGATTTTTAATCGCAATCTGGCAACAGCGCAACCGAAATTTTGATCACGTGCTTAATAACGTGCAACGGTTACAATTTTGTACAATATATATATATATATATATATATATATATATATATATATATATATATATATATATATATATGTATATGTACATATATATATATATATATATATATATATATATATATATATATATATATATATATATATATATGTATATGTACATATATATATATATATATATATATATATATATATATATATATATATATATATATATATATATATGTCCTATTCCACGACATAATGGACTTCTATACCAAATTTCATTAGAATCCTTCCATCCGTTCGAGTGTGATTGAAGGACAAATATCAAACTGGTGGGTTTTTAAAGTGGGTAGGAGTAGAAGAAAATAGTGCTGCTAAAGATTTTTTTGCTTTCCCCTTCCTCCTTTTTACTTTTCGTGCTGTTGAAACCATATACAGGAGTTAAAATATGGTGTTTAGCTCTGAAAAATTGTTTACTGTGATAAATGCGGCGCCCCAGCGCCCTTCCTCACGAGCGGTCACTGACAAATATCCAAATATTTTCTCATTTATAATAATAGTAAAATATGTAGAACGCACATTATATTAAATGTAATCAATATCTCTAATTCAAACGTTGGCATCTTTATAAAAATAAATTTTAAACTAATTCAAATATTACAAGAATTCAAAAAGGTTTTTTATGCATTACTAATTCAGTTTTTCTTACATGTATTTATTCGATCGAATAATATAAACTTGATATAAAATAAATATAACAATACTGAAGCATATTTCTAGAGAATTCCCTAAAACATTTAGATTGTTATACAGCTTTCAAGTATCTCCATAACAATTGCGGAAGGTTAATAGGAGAGTCCAGCAATCCAACTTCATGCTAACGAAGGAAGTTTTCAGAAGTTTTCAAAGGGCGTGATGCACTTTACAGCTGTTGTATTTGTATCGGAATTAGGACCATAGAACACTATAACCGATTCACGTAACCTAACATCCACGATCTGGTTATCGTGATAAATTTACTCCTCAAATTAATTGAATCTTCAGAGTTCCATTATGTGTCGTATCCAATTTACCAGAGTCCGACATTTTACGTTTTTATACAGGGTGTAAGAGGAATAACTTATGTTAATTTAATCAATCGTTCTGTACATTATTTTAAATAAAAAGTTTTCTTAAGAATATGTATCCAAAATGCAACCATTCCTGCAAAACACATTATAGACCTAACAATTAGCAATATCACAAGTTTGTAGGAATATTCAGTTTCTGTATTTTATTATTCTCTTAATGTGTTATTTGAAAATAAAACGTAAAATTCTTATAGCCATTTATTTCATTAGTTTAAACACAAATTTCGTTTGTTTTTTTTTACAAAAAAAAGGAAAATTTACACATTAATGTCATTTGATGTCTAAGTTGAAATGACTAACTCTATTTTTTCACACAATAACACAACTTTTTAAAGTTTTAGTCACATTAATAAATACATGATTAATTGTTTTATTAAATTATATGTTCAAAATGTAAATCATTAGAGTATATGCAAGCTTGGCACGTTCCTAACCTATTTTCCTGAACACTTTAAAAAAGTACTGGTACATTTCTAATCTGGTTGCTGTTTCGCCATAAATAAGAACCATATCGTTATATTTTTAAATTTGTTTTTGCGGGAAACTTAAATTTTTTACTGTTGTTGTAACGAAGTGAAGATTCGTTTGTTAAATTTACGAAAGTTACTTCTGTTACACGCTGTATATTGGAGGAGAAAAATTGTACAACTAAATTTTCATATGGCGTACTGTTTGATTTGACCATATTTTTATGGTCACAGATTTTCTCAAAAATGACATTCGGTTCAATTCAGCGGAAGTTCGAGGTGCTAAAGCCCCAACTTGATTTTTTTAAATAATAACGTAAATGTAAATAAAAACAAAATGTTTTTATTAAATATAATTAACTTATTTGGGGTATTACGCGAGAGTTACAGTGACAGGCAATAGGTTATGTTCAATTTAACCCCAAAAATTGTATTAGCATGATGAAAGGACGAGTATGTATGTTCAGAACCAAGTTAGTTCAAGTAGCAAGTAGCAAGTTAGAACGAAGTAGCTTCCGCAGGTAATAAATACTAGGTAGGTAGGTAGGTAATAAATAAGAAAAAATTTTATAAATAATAATCTTTTGTGTATATTTGATGATAGGTGGTTGTAAAAATTGTGGATTGACTTATCTTGAAATTGACTTACACAGCCGTTTATCATATTTTGATCACTTAATTGGAGAAAACCTTTCGCATTATCAAAAGAACAACAGGAGGAAATATGTGTCGATTTTCTAAGGCGGAATTTTCTGAAACTTGTGAGCAGTGGTGACGAATTTTAGATTTTTGAATTCCAACCCGGAAACGAGGAGCCAGAGAGGAATTTCTACACACACAGACACATTCTAGCCTTATCACAGTCAGAAAAAGGCAGCATGAGGAAACTAAAGATTAAAAGAAGCGTTTTTTTGCGTTTTTCATAGACGGAGAATTTGTTTCTCAGGGCCAAACGGTTTTTACCGAGGAATTTTTGACCGACTTTGAAAAAAGGTTATTTGTGTGAGATCGTGCATAAAGAACAATTGGATACTACTTCGCGACGAAACGCTTTGCTACAGGCCACTTTCAAGTAACGAGTTTTTGACAAGCCAAAACATCACTTTGGCTGCGCAGCCCCATTATTTGCCGGATTTGAGTCCTGGCAACTTTTTCCTTTTCCCAAGATTGAATATTTGCTTTAATAGATACTAACGAGTATTCCATTAATCTCCCGGAATGGGGACGTAAATTGGCCACCAAGGTCATGCGACGCCGCTAGACTATTTTTTGTGGGGCTATCTGAAGAGCAAAGCTTACGAAAATAATCCGCAAACCGTTCAACAGTTGAAAGAAGAAATTATGCGAATAATTCGTGACATAACTCCGCAAATGTTTTCAGCAGTAATCGAGAATTTCAACAAAAGAATTTTGAGCTGCCAGAGAAGTCGTGGCGGCCATTTAACAGATGTTGTATTCCACGTATAATTGTAAACTATCCAGCTTCGCACTGCCATAAATAACTTTCAGGTATGTTATGAAACGTTTCTTTTATTCGTTACCAACATTCGAAACCTCTTAATGGAATACCCTTTATTATGGGACATTGCGGAAATTGAAAGGGCAGTAACCAATGAGTTGAAAGTGAATCCAGAATTTGAGTTTATGAAATGATATGAAATGAAAAATTGCAAAACTGTTTACAGCGTTGTGTGGCCTCCCAAGATAATTACTGCGGAGGAGACAATGTAGAATTGTAATTTCCATTGGAAAAAAGAATTATACAATATTAGTCCCATTAATTTACTTACACAACTCGGATGTGATCGAACTTTCGGTTCGATGGGCCAAAAATTTCGTTTTGTAACTTTCATGGCAGTAGTTATCCTTTTTGTGATTTTTCGGGCCCATCCAATACTATATCTATGTAATATTAAAAAAAATATTTAAATTAATCTTTTTTACATGTAAGTAACTGTACTGTGTAAATTCCTCTCTCAAACTGATCCACTCATAAAACTATTTACTCTTTTTAGTTCAAAGCTCACCCACTACTTCCGACGTCTCGTCACCAACTCAACTTTTTCCTCTTCTACGCGCTTTCTAGCTACACTTAGTTTATTTGCCTACGCGTTGCCTTGGCACAATGTGAAGCACTTCTACTATTTCCCAATTTTTTTTCTCGAGCCTCTCCTTTCCCTTTACCCATTCAAACGTGATTGTGTATTTTTTCTATACCTTCCGCCATAATGAGCAATAGTTAGTTGCTTGGCCGGGAGGAAACCCCACCCATCCCTTACATTGGAGGGCACATGTTTCGTCTGTTGGTGGTTAGACTCATCAGGGTAACGACAAGAAGTCGGAATCGTCATCATCCGACAAGAAGTCGGCGAAAATATGGGTTGTTTGATTGTGGAGAGGGACTCCCTATTCTTGGCGAGAGAGCATATGTCGGTACCCTGACGGGTCTAACCACTAACAGACGAAACATGTGCCCTCCAATATAAGGGATGAGTGGAGCTTCCTCCCGGTCCAGCAACCAACCATTAGTCATTATGATGGAGACGCAGATTGTTGGGCGTTCCAAATGAGATTGTGGAATTCCTGACTACTGTTGTCTCATTGGACGCAGTCCAAAGAAGTCGAGGAACTCAATTTATAGGCCATCCGACGAGAAGTCGGCGAAAATATGGGTTGTTTAATTGTGGAGAGGGACTCCCTATTCTTGGCGAGAGAGCATATGTTGGTACCCTGATGAGTCTTAAAACCAACAGACGAAACATGTACCCTCCAATATAAGAGATGGGTGGGGCTTCCTCCCGGTCAAGTAACTAACCATTGCTCATGATATACACAGTAATATATCCATCCAAAAGGGTATTTTTTCAAAGCATATTTTATTTATAATCTTTATCAATTCAACTATTCACATTATTTACTGATTAATATTTTAATTGTTTAATACCCAAACATTTTTATATCATTAAAAATAATATATATATATATATATATATATATATATATATATATATATATATATATATATATATATATATATATATATATATATATATATATTATATATTTATATATATATATATATATATATATATATATATATATATATATATATATATATATATATTTATATATATTTATATATATATATATATATATATATATATATATATATATATATATATATATATATATATATTATATATATATTTATATATATTTATATATATATATATATATATATATATATATATATATATATATATATATATATATATATATATATATATATATATATATTGACCATGTTGCCATTTCGTACCCCAATTATAAAGAGATTTTGAATGTTCAAGTCAGGAAAGGAGCTAACATAGACACGGATCACTATTTGACTAGAATCAAACTTAGCTTAAAACCTCGAAAACTTATTCAAAAGAGACTGCTAATACCAAAGTTCGACCCAACGAAAATAAAACCAGCCCTAACAGAAGAGCTTGATAAACAACCAGCACAGAACTGGCAAGAATTGAAACAAAAAATTATTAAAACAACCTTAAAGTTGGTCCCTTTACAAAAACGTAGAAAACATCCATGGTGGAATGAAGTTTGCGAGCAAGCAGTATTAAGCCGAAGTAAAGCATTCAAAGATTGGAAAAGTCACAAAAAAAACAGCAACAAACTTTAACATCTTTTTGGAAGTAAGAAAAGAAACATCGAAGCTAATTAGACAAACTAAAAGAAAATATGAAAACAATCAACTTAATGAAATAGAAAAAGATTTCCAAAAAAAATAACACCCGAAACTTTTACAAAACATTTAAAACTAAATTAACAGGCTATTAACCCCAAAGTCTTTGCTTCCAAAAGGAAAACGGACAATTAGCTCTAAATAACCAAGAGAATTGCAAAGAACTTGCGAAATATTTTGAACAAATACTAAACTGTCCTGTGCCTTTAAACAAATTACCAACACTAAACCCTAAACAAACAAACCCAGATTCATTACCACCGAATGAAGATGAAATAATTAGGCAAATTAAGCGGCTTAAAAATAACAAAGCTTCTGGTGAAGATGGAATCACTGCTGAACTTTTGAAATCCGCTGGTCCAGGTACAATCAAGGAAATAACCAAAATTCTACAAGAAGTTTGGCGAACCGAACGGATTCCTGAAGATTGGAAAGATGCTTTAATCCATCCACTACACAAGAAAGGAGATAGAACGGATGTAAACAACTATAGAGGGATATCTCTTCTCCCAGTTTGTTACAACATTCTATCACAATGTCTACTAGACAGAGCACAGGGACAGTTAGAACCTAACTTTGGTGAATATTAAGCAGGTTTTCGACCGGGCAGATCCTGCCCTGAACAGATCCTGAATCTAAAGTTGATCCTAAGACATCAAAAACTGTACAATAAAAATCTCGTCTGTACATTTGTGGATTTCAAAAAAGCATATGATTCTATAGACCGCGAATTTTTATTCCGAATCTTGAAAGAACAAGGACTAGATCTGAAAACGCTGGCAATTATTAAAGCAACATTAACTAACACAAGGTCAAAAGTTAAATTCATGGGTGACATCTCAGAGCCCTTCGAAATTAAAACTGGAGTGAGACAAGGGGATGGACTCTCGCCACTCTTATTTAACTGTGTTCTAGAAAAACTAATACAGGAGTGGCGTGAAAAAAAGTCGGCGCTGAATATTGACCAGCCCATTAAACTGGGGAGAACCAACATCAAAATTGATTGTCTGGCGTTTGCTGATGATCTAGCAATTTTGGATCAAGATGTATTAACGGCACAGAAACAGATTGAAATCCTAAAAGAAATAGCAGAAAAGGTAGGACTCCAAATTTCCTTTGAAAATACACAATACATGACCTGCAACAGACTAAGAGCACCATTTCTAAAAACAAAATATGGTAACATCAGACGAGTCTCTCAATTGAAATATTTGGGTGAAATAATCATGGAAAATGGGTTGGAAAAAGCGACCAATAAGGGTAGATGTTAAAAAATGGAAACGGCATTGAGACTTACACAAAATATTTATAACAAAAAATGCCTATCTAAAAACACAAAACTGAGACATTACAACACAGTTATTAAGCCAGAATGTCTATATGGGACAGAAACGCTCATTTTGAATAGAAAAAGAGACATCGAGGACATTGAAGAGACGGAAAGAAAAATCATAAGAGAAATCCTAGGCCCCAAACAAATAAATACAACAACATACCGACTTCGAGAAAACCAAGAAATCAAACAATACACAGATATACATAGCGATATGAGAAAAAGAAGACTTAAGTTTTACGGACACATAAAACGGATGAATCCAAATAGGCTAACTAGACAAATAGTCGAATTTTATGAAAATAGGAGTAGAGCTAAAGTAGAAATAATTAAATGGATTTCTGCAATTAAAGAGGACCTAAGATCAGCAAATATTACACAAAGTGAAATTCAGGATAGAGGCTGTTTCAGACACAAGGTTGACGTTTGGAAGGTTGGCCAGAGAGAAAAATGTAGGAAGACTGGAACAACTTGGTCTGACGAAAGAAAAAAAGCTCATAGCGAAAGAATGAAATTAGTATGGGCGCAAAGGAAGGCTAACAACAACAAACGCCTCTAATTGTACTTCGCGTGGTCCACCCGGGCCCATACGTGAATTATATATATATATATATATATATATATATATATATATATATATATATATATATATATATATATATATATATATATATATACATGTACATATAAACAACCAATAAATAGCTTTTTTTTATGTCCGGAATAGACTCGGTAACCCTCGTGACGACTTCTTGGACTTGTATGATAGTATTATACAACGATCCTAATTTTCGTTCAATTGTGAAGGCTTTCACAACAATGCTGAATAGTAAGCTCTTTATATCGAGAGTTTAACAGCGCAAACAGAAATCAAAGAAAAATAAATACTTGAAGAAATTTTATCAGAGTTTTAATTAGTCAAATAATCTAAATGGGTATTGTCAAAACTAAATGACCAGAATATTTCCTTTAAAACTTTAAAACTTGAAAAGTTTCAATTATCTTTGTGTCTTGATGCACGTTTAATTTTACAAACTTCAGCAGTGCCGCGGAAAGTTTGCTAGATTTTTACGTCTCTCTCCTTCGTAATAATGCTATTGTGGAGCATGGGTTTTTCCTTTAAAAGTTTCCCCGGAGAAAACGACCAAAAGTCATCGTCCGCTTTCGGACTGAGTGGGATTTTAAAGAAATATTCTAATTAGAAGAAAAAAAGACTGGTAGTTCATGTTATTTTTGTTTCTTTTTCTACAGGAAAGCTTTTAGTTTGGCATTTATAGTAAAACTTCTTGGAAAGTTGTTTTACTTCTACGATACTGACATACATACATGTATTCTGTATACCTACATATATGACATACATATATATCTTACTAATATTATAAATGTGAAAGTATGTTTATCCTTCAATCACGCTCGAACGGATAGAAGGATTCTAATGAAAGATTGTAATAATACAGTTTCATCCTTCATATCAACAAATGTGAAGTTTCAAGTCGATGTCAATGTATTTATACAAAAACATCAAGTTGAAGTAAACCATCAATATTATTTTTAAAAATGGAAAATATTGAAAATCGTACCAGTGATTAAGGCAATGAAAATTCATAGTGAAATGGTAAATGTATTGTGGGAGTTTGTAAGTGGGCTAGTGATTTTCAATGTGGTTGTACAAGCCTAGATGATGATCCACATTCTGGACAACTACTGATAATTAATTTCATACATGATATAGTTGTATTTTTTTCTTTATTTGGGTTTTTCGCCACGATTTAAAACTCAAAAAATATTAAAATATCACCAAACACCAGATTATGATACCAGACAAAACAGACAAGTTATTAATAACAATAGTAATAACTCTCAAACAATTAACCTCACAATTCCTTATATCCGCGGTATTTCTGACATAATTAAAACAGTAGGAAATAAATTCAACATAAGAACGACATTTAAAACCAAAAATACTCTTATTAACAAAAACTAAATCAAACAACACCCAATACCAAAAATGTGATCAATTCTTCTGTTGGAACCTTCGGTGTGAAATACTAAACTTGAAGAGATTTACCGCTAAACACCAAAACGCTTTTTTGAACTGCTCGACGCACGTTTCGCTAACGTGACGCATCTAACGATTTAATCTATTAGATTAGACTTTCGCTAACCATGTTAGCATCATCAGGAGATGATTTAATCTAATAGATTCACAGTTCAAAAAAGCGTTTTGGTGTTTAGTGGTAAATCTCTTGAAGTTTACCAAAAATGTGGTTTATAAAATTTCCTGCGAATGCGACAAATTCTATATAGGTGAGACATCTAAACCGTTAGATGTTAGAATAAAAGAGCGTAAAAAACCTTCTTAGAAAGGGCGATTTTAATAAATCTAGAATTTGTCAACACGCATGGGAATCGGGTCATAAAATCAATTGGAATAATTTCAAAACGGTATTAAAAGAACCAGTAACAAAATCCAGAAGACTAAAGGAAACCGCTATAATTAATTTAAATAAAAATAACTGTATTGCTATGCCTTGGGTAGATTTAAAGTCAATATGGTTCCCGATTCTAAAGAATACAATTAAAAACATTTAAGAATTTCAATAAACAATCACAATCATACGGTAAACCTCATCTATATATATTTTTTTTGGTAGTATGTCACTGTCATTAAAAACTAATTGTCAATGTAAGTATCATTGACATACAAATATATGTAAAAAATAAAAAATATATTTATTTTTTATCTTTTGGGGCCACATTAGCTGTGGTATCTAAGGCGTTAGCCTTACGTTACGGCAGTTAATGTGCAAGGCAAAGAAGTTTACGCCAGTTCGAGGCTGGGTAAGACCGGATGCCTTCTGAGAGGTTTTCTACGTTGGTCACTCGCCAGTCTGTAGGCTTCCTGATAGACTTACGGGTAGGCACATAACCAAGGGCTGTTGTGGGCAGCTTGAGGGGGTGCTGGCCTGGGTTTGTCGGTAGCTGATGACCGTGGTTCGGAACCCACGTTAAGTTGTAGGTCCAGTCGCTAAATAGCCTTCTCAGTTGCTGATGCGCCTCTACCCCCAAAAACTTTACTTCTTTTTATCTTTTCATAATATTAGGAAATAATATAAAAAAGGAATAAAACATTTTACTTTGTTATCTATCACTTTTATATAATTTTCCTTATTAACTTTTACTTTTATAAAAAAAAAATAAAAGTGACAGATAACAAAGTAAAAAATTGTTTTATTCCTTTTTAAAAAATGAACCATCACAAAGTAACGGACAAATCAATCAATAATTAGAAATTAATATACTTTATTTTTAGATTCGTTTTGAAAACGGGAGGAAAATACTTCCCGAAACGTTAACGTTAAAAGTTTGTATATCTTTTTAGAACATTTTTATATTTTTAAAATTTTGTTCGTTGGGCAAATTTAGGTGTAGTTCTCCGTTAGGTTTTTTGTTTTTATCCAGTGATTCTTTATTTACATAAACAGATATTTTTGATATTTTTTGGGTTTTAGATCGTGGCGAAAAACCGAAATAAAGAAAAATATATATGAGCACGCCACAATCATTCAAACATTACTTATGATACAGTTGTAATGACAGGTAATTGACTTTGAGTGAAATTGTTAAGTGCATGAACATCTCAACTGAACGGGTGTTCGGCTGTCATATTTTCAAAGAAGAATTAAGCTTGAGAACGCTATGTGCGAGATGGGTGCCGCATTTGTTAAAGTCTGATCAAAAACGACTTCGAGTAAAACTTTCTATCATTTGCATCTTTTTCGAAAGATTAAAATATATTTTTAACATCGTTTTGTAACCATGGATGAGACTTGGATTTACCGCTATGATCCTGAACTGCGACAACAAACCGTAGAGTGGACTGAGCACGGTTGTTCTGGGCTCCGAAGCAGCCAAAGCTCCGAACCAGCCAAACTGATCAAAATCGACCAAAAAGGTTATAGTATAATTTTTTTGGAATGCAAAATACTTTTTGTTAATTGATTATCATCAAACCGGTAAAACAACAAGAGTACATTAGTATTACTCAAACCTTTTGGATCAATTGGATGGAAAAAGTCGTGAGAAAAGACCTGGTTTGGCGAAAAAAATCATTTTTTACCAAGAAAATGCATTGGCTCACAGAGGTGTTAAAGAGAGAAAGAGAAATAAATTGCTGTTCGTTGGTAAGCGCTGACTTTAGAACTGCTGGACCGATTTGGCTAATTTTTCTTTTAAAAGTTCGTAATAGTGTGAATAAGATTGTTAGGGAAAGAAACGTTGGAAAAGTTGCTCGGAAAATTGGAAAATCCTGGAAAAACTGAAAGTGCTTTTTTCTATGGGATTTTTGTATGAACTCAAGACCATAACTCACGCTTTGAATGATTGATATGAGTAATTCTTTTTTGTTTTGTTCGTTATAGTCTTGGAAAAGTCGTCGATCATAACTGACGATAGAAAGGACATATTTGGTTGATTATTTCTTTGTTTTGTTCGTTATGCTCCCGAGATGGAAATAACTCAATTTAATTTTTTCAATTAAAAATAAATCTGGAAGATCTGGAGACAAATTTGGAAAACGCATTCCAGCGTAAATTAAAATAAAATTCCATGATTATTCAACGCAAGAATTTATCTCGCATTTAAAATTTCCCATTGGCACAGTTGTGAATGTGCTCTTCCTCAAATTGAATGTCCATGGCCACAATCGTTAATAGATACAATGATCCCTCGGAAATACGTTTTTTTTTATTTTTACATTGTTTACACATTTTCAACAGCTTCTTACAAATTCACAAAAATATTTATTGATATTTGAACAATTTTGGACACGCTTCCAACTTTCACGGTCCTGGGCTTTCCTCTGCCACTCGGGTCCAATATACTTAACGATGTCATCAATCCATCGTGCTTTCGGTCTTCTTCGCGGACGTTTGCGATCAAGCGGTATCCACTCCAGTATTGGCCTGGTCCATTTGTCATCCCATCACCTCGCTACATGGCTTGCCCATCACCATTTCAATTGCTTCACTCTTCTAATGATGTCACATACTTTCGTTTGCTCCCTGACCCATACGCAGGGCTTTCTGTCTCGTCTTGTAATGCCAAGCATACATCTTTCCATTCCCCTCTGTGCCACCCGAAGTTTTTGAATTGATTGCGATGTGAGTGTCCAGTTTTCACTTCCGTGTGTCATAACGGGCAGGACGCACTGATCGAAGACTTTTCTTTTCAGGCAACGTGGAAGTCTGCTCTTAAACACTATGTTGAGCCGACCAAATGCCTGCCAGCCACACTTAACATGCCATTCCACCTCCCGGGCGGTATCCCCCTGCATTGAAATCCTCTGCCCAAGATATATAAAGTGATCCAAAATCTCCAAATCTCTTCCTAAAACTGAAACTCTCCTGTCCTCAGTGAATTTACTGAACATAACCTGACTCTTTTTCAGATTTATTTTTAAGCCAAATGGTTCACCAGCCCTTTGCAGTTCTTGTATACGTTTTGCAGTTTCTCTTTGTCTTGCGAAAGGAGAACGATATTATCTGCAAATCTAAGATGGTTTAAGTTTGAACTATTGATCTTTACATCGTCCTGTTCCCAATCCAATTTACGGAGTACTTTCTCAAAGCAAGCCGAGAAAAGAATAGGCGATATTGCGTCAGGCTGCCTTACAACTCGTTCTACATTAATTCCCACGTCAAGATCATCAAGGTAAATTGTGGCTGTGTGCTGCTGTACAACCTGGATGTGATCCATTGTAGTGAATCCACTTCTGAATCCTGCATGTTATTTTGGTTGTATGTATATATATATATATATATATATATATATATATATATATATATATATATATATATATATATATATATATATATATATATATATATTATTACTATTATTATCCTTATGGGCCCTGCTGGACCACGCGAAGTACAATTAGAGGCGTTTGTTGTTGTTAGCCTTCCTTTGTGCTCATACTAATTTCATTCTTTCGCTATGAGCTTTTTTCCTTTCGTCAGACCAAGTTGTTCCAGTCTTCCTACATTTTTCTCTCTGGCCAATCTTCCAAATGTTAACCTTGTGTCTGAAACAGCCTCTATCTAATATCCTATTACTTTGTGTAATATTTGCTGATCTTAGGTCCTCTTTAATTGCAGAAATCCATTTAATTATTTCTACTTTAGCTTTACTCTTATTTTCATAAAATTCGACTATTTGTCTAGTTAACCTACTCGGATTCATCCGTTTTATGTGTCCGTAAAACTTAAGTCTTCTTTTTCTCATATCGCTATGATATCTGTGTATTGTTTGATTTCTTGGTTTTCTCGAAGTCGGTATGTTGTGCTATTTATTTGTTTGGGCCCTAGGATATTTCTTATGATTTTTCTTTCCTTCTTTTCAAGGTCCTCGATGTCCATATTTCTATTCAAAATGAGCGTTTCCGCAGCATATATACATTCTGGCTTAATAACTGTGTTGTAATGTCTCAGTTTTGTGTTTTTAGATAGGCATTTTTTGTTGTAAATATTTTGTGTAAGTCTCAATGCCGTTTCCATTTTTTGACATCTACCCTTATTGGCCGCTTTTTCCAACCCATTTTCCATGATTATTTCACCCAAATATTTGAATTGAGAGACTCGTCTGATGTTACCATATTTTGTTTTTAGAAATGGCGTTCTTAGTCTGTTGCAGGTCATGTATTGTGTCTTTTCAAAGGAAATTTGGAGTCCTACATTTTCTGCTGTTTCTTTTAGGATTTCAATCTGTTTCTGTGCTGTTAATACATCTTGAGCTAAAATTGCTAGATCATCAGCAAATGCCAGACAATCAATTTGGATGTTGGTTCTCCCCAGTTTAATGTCCTAGTCCTTGTTCTTTCAAGATTCGGAATAAAGATTCGAGGTCAATAGAATCATATGCTTTTTTGAAATCCACAAATGTACAGACGAGATTTTTATTGTACAGTTTTTGATGTCTTAGAATCAACTTCAGATTCAGGATCTGTTCAGGGCAGGATCTGCCCGGTCGAAAACCTGCTTGATATTCACCAATGTTAGGTTCTAACTGTCCCTGTGCTCTGTCTAGTAGACATTGAGATAGAATCTTATAACAAACTGGGAGAAGAGATATCCCTCTATAGTTGTTTACATCCGTTCTATCTCCTTTCTTATGTAGTGGATGGATTAGAGCATCTTTCCAATCTTCCGGAATCCGTTCGGTTCGCCAAACTTCTTGTAGAATTTTGGTTATTTCCCTGATTGTACCTGGACCAACGGATTTCAAAAGTTCCGCAGTGATTCCATCTTCACCAAAAGCTTTGTTATTTTTAAGCCGCTTGATTTGCCTAATTATTTCATCTTCATTCGGTGGTAATGAATCTGGGTTTGTTTGTTTAGGTTTTAGTGTTGCTAATTTGTTTAAGGGCTCAGGACAGTTTAGTATTTGTTCAAAATATTTCGCAAGTTCTTTGCAATTGTCTTGGTTATTTAGAGCTAATTGTCCGTTTTCCTTTTGGAAGCAAAGACTTTGCGGTTGATAACCTGTTAATTTAGTTTTAAATGTTTTGTAAAAGTTTCGAGTGTTATTTTTTTGGAAATCTTTTTCTATTTCATTAAGTTGATTGTTTTTATATTTTTTTTTTATAGTTTGTCTAATTTGCTTCGATGTTTCTTTTCTTACTTCCAAAAATATGTTATAGTTTATTGCTATTTTTTGACTGTTCCAGTCTTTGAATGCTTTACTTCGGCTTAATACTGCTTGCTCGCAAACTTCATCCCACCACGGATGTTTTCTACGTTTTTGTAAAGGGACCAACTTTAAGGCTGTTTTAATAATTTTTTGTTTCAATTCTTGCCAGTTCTGTGCTGGTTGTTTATCAAGTTCTTTGGTATTTGCAGCATTGTTCAAACTTTGGTATTTGCAGCCGCTTTTGAATAAGTTTTCGAGGTTTTAAGCTAAGTTTGATTCTAGTCAAGTAGTGATCCGTGTCTATATTTGCTCCTTTCCTGACTTGAACATTCAAAATCTCTTTATAATTGGAGTACGGAATTTCCCAGGACTTATTTACTTTTTCAGGATTAGATTTATTTTCTTCGTTAACTGGGAGGTGTGCATTGATTAATGTACAGTTTTTGTTAGCACACTTAAGGGATAGTGTCATAAATCGATTATTTACTGGCTGGACATTTGTTATAGAACCAAGGATGTTTCTTGAGACAGCGAAAGCAACACCGAGATGTGGTGTATTTTTGAGTATTTTTTGTCCGTTTTACTTTTAAAAAGTCTGTAGTTGCCGAATTCCAAGGTGTTATCATCTGTCAATCTAGTTTCTTGCAAAGCTAAAATTTGGAATTTTTGCTGATTTAATGTTCGCCCCAATTCGTGTAGTTTTCCTGGACGCAGGAGAGAATTGATATTTACCGTTCCAAAGAAAGTTTTTGTTTTCGGTTTCAGACGTTGGCCAGAGGTCTCCGACTCCCTCTGAAAGATTTTGCGTTTAAGCCCGGACGCCCCAGAATCCGAAAGTCCGGTTGTACCAGCGAAGCTGGCAGAGGATTGTCTACCTCCTGGGGTAATTTTGTAATTACTAGAACGCTTCATCTTGTACTTTGCATTAAAGGTTTGAACCATGACGGTTCAGAAGTTAAGACTGGAGGGGTTAGTTCCAGAATTTAAACATCAGCCGCACCACTGGTGAACAGACGCTGATCTATATATATATATATATATATATATATATATATATATATATATATATATATATATATATATATATATATATATATATATCATCATTCGGAGTGTCGTTCCGTTCGTTCTGTGAAGAGTCACGACGTTTCGTCAATCTCTTCATAGTGTTGTTCGTTTCGAATGAAGACTCCTACTCAGTTGAATACTCTGCACAAATACTTATATGTCATACTTTTTAATATCGGAACTTTTTCGGTAAAAAAAAGCAATTGGTTATTTTGCCAAAATTATTTCTTTTTATTCATAACACATCCTTTCTGTATTAATACACACTAGGTACATTCAACCAATGCATAGCTTTTTTATGTCTTTTTTTTGGGAAAAACTCTATGACCCTCGTCACGACTTCTTGGACTTATGTAATACTATAATAAAACAATCCTTTCATGGCCAGTTTAAGATTCGAAAAGAGGAAATAGTCAAATGAAAATAACTCAGGCCAATACGGAGGATGTTGAATTACACATACTTGTATTATCGCCAAAAATGTATGATCAGCGACGATCCTGTGAGACGGTGCATTTGTTCAACAAAGATGAACTTCCCGACGGTCGATATTCCTACCTTATTTGAACGATTCTCTTCCACAAACACTCTATAATATCCGGATGATACTCACCAGTGACATTTTGACTCTGTGGAACGAATTCCCGAAGTATAATACCTGTAGAGTGGTAAAAACGTGGCGGGGCTTTGGGTCGGGTCCTCTGCCAAAACATCACCACCATCCTGGAATCGCTTTTGCCACTCGTGTATGGGATAAGCAATCATCACTATAAACTATTTCATCAACTTAAATGTTTCTGTAAAATTTTTACCGCGTTCGAAACAAAGTTTAATATTTGTTTATTGTTCCATCGTGTTGTTGTGAGGTAACAAAAGGTGACGAAGTGACGACGTGACTTTAAGCGTTATAACTTTAGACACCGTTGATCCATTCCAATCATAGAAGTATAGTTTTTTAGAGGATATATATATATATATATATATATATATATATATATATATATATATATATATATATATATATATATATATATATATATATAGCTTTCACACTATATATTGTTTGAATAGATGGCGCTAGTATTTTTTTAACAAGTTTCTATTCCAAAAAGTTTTTTATTTAATTTTTTTTATTTAATTATTACTTTTCCCTTTAATGTGTATTGTCACTATTGACAATTATCAAAGAGTTAAAAAAAAGACGTTTGGAATACTAATGTATGTGACACTGAGAGTTCAATAATGTCGATTTACTGTAAGTAAAGACTATTCAAGAACTTATTTACATATTTCTCTGCATAAATATAATTTAAAACAAGGTGTAGTAGCTGTATTTGCAAAAATTGTAGCATTGGAAACCACGATTAAGTGGAACCATCATGCATTCGCTGCTGTTCGGTACTGTGAAACACGGTGGTGGTAATGAATAAATTTGAGGTTGCATAGCTTGGAATAGCATTGGAAAATTATGTTTCAATTATGGTAGGATATCCAGGATAGAGGAGGTATAATTTATCTACTACAACTGAAAACCTGTAGCTTAATAATACGTTTATCTACCTGCAAGATAATGATCCTATGTATCTATAATGTTTCCGGTAATTTAAAAAATCCCCCAGTCTCCGGATGTAAATCCACTTGAATATTTATGGTATTTTTTTAAGCTTGAAAGTGAGAAAAAAATAAAACTTCATCAAAAATGTGTTTATTTAACTGAGGAGTCAATGCTGGATGGAAATTAATATTAAATAAACAAAATAGGACGTCTATTAAAATTATTGCTATATTTAAAACTTGTAGGTATTACAATTGTTTTTTTTTCCTTTATTTGGGTTTTTCGCCATCTAAAACTCAAAAAATATCAAAAATACCTGTTCTTATGTAAAGAAATAAAAACCAAAATAAAAGAAAAACATATATGAACACGCCACAATCATTCAGACATTACTTAGATTACAATCGTAAAACGAACTTATCCAATATGAACTACATTAAGTTAACAGTAAGAAAAGTAGTTACAACCTAAATTATCCATTGACCTAATAGTGGCATAAATGATGACAGTGGGGAAATCCATTTTTTCAATGTCTAGATGCTCAATATAAATTTAACAAGGGTGAACCATTCAAGTCTATCTGGTCATTTAGGTTAACTAATGTTCCTGAATATATCAGTTATATTAAGGAACAAAATAATCCTCATTATGCTAACAAATTAATGTTTGAAAATCACACTTTGAATGATAATTTGAAAATGTTACATAATGAAAAGAGATCTAAAAATCTAAATCCCCTAGAGAACCTAGAAATTTATAAAAGGAAAAATTAGGGTATTTTGCTAAACGACCAGGTAGACTTGAATAGTTCATCTTTGTTAAATTTATATTGCACATCTGGATGATAAAAAAAATGAATTTCCCAACTATCATTATATAGGTGTTACTAGGTCTGTGGACAGTTTAGGTTATAACTACTTTTAGTTTAATATAGGTCGTATTTAAGAAAGGCGCTGTGTGTCGAACCAATTGTAATACATACAAGTTTTAAATATAGTGAAAATCTAAATATAAACCATAGTTTGTTTACATACAGTTTTCAATCTAGTGACATTGATAATATATTCTTCTCAGTAGCCATTTAAATTGTTTATTTCTGTTTGTTCATTTAAAAAAGTTAGTAAATAAAACCAGGAAGACATCGTTAAAGCGGTCGTGTTTAAACGACTTGCATACTTTTTTTACGCTTGCGGCGAGTGTAGTGAGAAAAAGTTTCGAAAATCTATTCCTGAATTTGTGGAAAATGACTATTTTGCTGATTTTAACTTGACAGTCAAAGACTGAATCAAAAAATCAAAAATCATAAACTATAGATTCGAAATAATGTTTGCAAAATGTGTAGTGAATATTTAAGGTAATGGATGAATCATAAAAGAAGTCAATTGAAATTTGGTGTGCCTATGATTTGGAGGGAACCACAAAATCACTAGGATGACGTTTATTTTTGATTAGTCAAGGTATATGGTATTAATTTATAAAAACCCTATCCCGATCTGGTGTCTGCTAAAAGATCTGATTCTTATTCAGTAGACGTTCCTGTACCAACTTTTCGTGGCCTGTCTGTCTGTCTGTTTTGATATACCTATGTAGTACACCCGAAGATATGCAAGCATGTACTAGCGTCAAAACCACTGCTTTTTACTCAAGACGCTTTAAATGAGCCAGAGGCCACCTTTTAAAAGAAAGATCATAATTATTGGCTTTCAGACTGAAAGAAAAAAATGTACTTTCTCCAGGTACTGAAATTACATGTTATAGTAGTCGTTTTTTTAATGATGTCGGTGGTGTTTTATCAACAATGTGTTTTTGAATTACCAGCCAAATTAATGGAAACTTCTTTGTACAGTTCAAAACGGGGTTTGAAATGTGTTTTGCTACATAATGGCACGAAGGATGGTGTGGTCCCTCTCGCTCGTTTCACTAAATTAAACGAGTATAAAACCATATCTCTTGTATTGGTAAAACTCAACTCAGAACTCATAATGATAAGTGGGTTATATGCGTTGATTTAAAAATGGTAAACTTTTAATTAGTTCAACAAAGCAACTACACGAAAGATCCATGTTTTCTCTGTTTGTGGGACAGCAGAGCTATAACAGAGCATTGGATTAAAACAAACTGACCTGAAAGAAAAGACTGACAGTTTGGAAACAAAATATCATAAATACAGCGTCAGTTACTAGAGAAAAAATAATTTTGCCTACATTGCACATAAAATTGGGATATTGAGGACATGATGAAACAGTATGTCAAAGCATGAGATAAAAATGGTTCCTATTTTTAATTATATATCGAGAAAATTGCCTGGTTTGCTCAAGGAGAAGCTTAAGGCTGGCATTTTCGACGGACCGCAAATTAGACTTTTGATAAAATATAACAATTTCGTGAAGAACGTAAAAGAATTAGGCTGGTTTTCTTCCGCTAATGTTGTAAAAAAATCTAAGGAATTTTAAGGCTGAAAAATATCGCGAATTGGTTTAAAACATGTTGGAAAATTTCAGAAAGCTTGGATGTAACATGAGCATCAAAGTTCACTACCTCCAGAATAATTTGGATAAATTTTCGGGCATCCTTGTGTAGCCACCCTGTATGGTAAATAATGTAACCACCCTGTATGGTTAATAATATCAATATGATGATTCAGCATGGGGCCGGAAATGTTGTTTTTCTTGATGTCAGGTGACGATATGGGTCGGCTGACGAAGTGAGGCGACAGGTGATTCATTCACTATTCAAACTGTAACGAAGTCTAAGTGATTTAAATATATAATTGCTTTATTAAGAATAAATCATTTATGTTTGATTTATTCTTAATTATCGGTGTATTTTCAGGAGTGTTTACAGTTCAGGTGTGGGGTGAATCTTAAAGGCTCTGGACAAGGTGAATCCAAAAGGCTCAGTGGTGCTCTAAGTGTTAGTTCTTCGTTGCTACCGAGTAGTTACAAAAAAAAAACATAGCTATTACGAATGTATGTTCAGATTTAGTGTTTTAGTTAAATTAAGTTTGGCCGACCGCTGTGGTCTAGTGGATGAGTAGCTCGCTTGGCGATCGAAGGGTCCCGGGTGCGAATCCTGGTGCGGGCATGGATGTTTGTGTGTGTTTCGATGTTAGATGATGACATGAATAAGGCTAACTCTGTTGAGTAATACCGGTGCTGGCCAAATACTGTCTAGGTGAAAAAAAAATTAAGTTTGGCTAAACATTTTATGTAATTTTCTACGTGATGTGAATTAAGTGAATTGGATTTTTTTTGTATAGTATTGTGTTAAAGTAAACTACAGTAATATTTTTTTGTTATTACAAAAACATTGCTGTTACGAAGTCCTCGTTTGAATATTTTTTTAGTAATTTGGATATTTTTACGTAAGTTTCAAGATCCAGTTAAAAGCTACCGTAGTTCGTGATTTATATATATATATATATATATATATATATATATATATATATATATATATATATATATATATATATATATGTATATATATATATATATATATATATATATATATATATATATATATATATATGTATATATATATATATATATATATATATATATATATATATATATATATATATATATATATATATATGTATATATACACATATATATATATATATATATATATATATATATATATATATATATATATATATATATATATATATATATATATATATATATATATATATATATATATATACATTTACCAAGAATATTAATTGAAATTTCTGAAAATGGGTAAAACCAAGAGGTCTCGGGATATATCTAGTAGTAGCAGTAGCAGTAGCAGCTCCAGCTCAGTCAGACACTCAAGGTTTAAAAAATTACCCTTGTATGAATGGAAACGTAAAAGAAAGGTAGCGGATAATTCTTCTTCGACATCAGGGCGAATCAATCTACTACCTTCAAGAAATATTAGAGAATTTGAGTCTTCTCCGAACAGAAATCAGCACACATTGGTTCATGTTTCCAATAATGTAACGCAGTCAGATACGACGGGATCGGTGGATATAAGGTCTTCATACAAAAAACTCTGGAAATTCTCTCCAGAAAATGACAACATGACTGCTAACCATTGGCTACAAAAGATTGAGCAATTTAAAAATGTACGTGGTTGGAATGACATTACTACAATATATCATATGCAGTCACGTTTGGCTGGCATGGCTCGAACCTGGTACCACAGTCTGACATCAGTGAATCATATGTGGGAAGAATGGAAGTCTCTCATTACCAGGACATTCCCAGATCATGTGGATTATGTTTCATGCATTATAGACGGTATTCCAGACATAACTATTCAGAATGCCGTCCTGGCAGGCCATTACGAGACATCAGAAGCTCTTTTCGAACAGCATTTGTCAAACGTACTGAAATCTCTCTACCCAACAGAACCCATAAAGTTTGTGTTCCTTAAGACGGTCCCAAACAAAAAAACGACTCCAGTGATACATCTTCTAGAAAGTATAATTAAAACGTTTGGAGTACCTAGAAGATTTATATGTGACGGAGGTACTGCTTTTACGAGCACTCAGTTTACGACTTACTGTACAAATCTGAACTTTAAACAGGTTCTTAATATTATTTCTTTAAGAGAAGTTGGTAAGTTAAGAGAAGTTGATGCAGATCAACTTTAAAGTATATTAAGAATACTTAACTACTTGTTTAAGAGAAGTTCCATTTCAAAATTTCGAAAAATATATGTACCGTTAGAACCAGCATAATGAGCATATTCAAAAACAGTTTTAGTCTTCGGCAATAATTCACTGTAGACATGTGTCATTTAAACCAAGCTGAACCAACAAAGTAAAATTGAAAAATAAAACCTGCTAGTTTTATGAAAAAGCTATTTTGTGTAAGGAATACAGGTCGGTCAAAATTATTTCAATGTGATGCACTTATTGTAAATCTATTTAAGAGAAACATTCAGTGGCGGCTCGTGGTCTAAATAGGACGTGAAGCGCAGCACGAAAAACAATAGGTATATCATAAGCCAGCAAATCCAAATATGTATAAAAACATAACAATAACATAAAAAAAATTAGCTTACTCACCCGCACTTCAACAGCGACTAACGTAGGGGCACTGCAAAATCTGCAACCGCACATAATGTTTCTATTTTTTAAATGTAAGGTCAATTCTTCGGTCTTTTAAAGCTGCAAATCATTCAATAATGTCCTCATAAAATGGTTCCACACTTGATTCTTTTCAAACAGGAAAAACTACGTTCAACTGAGACACTAGTCGAGGGAATCGTCACAATCAGGCATAATAATCTGGAAGCTTCCTTGAAGATATTTCTATTCTCGTGTAAAAGTTCCAACATTCGATCCAATTGAATTTTGTGGTAATTTTCATCATTATAAATGAAGGTTCATTCATTTTTCAGCCTTGATATATCGGGACATAGGTCGGGAAAAATGCTTTTAAATTATTCACTGACTCTAAAGGAAAGGTTTTTGCATACTCTGCAAACCGTGCTGTGTCTATGAGTGTAACGAAAATAAGTTTATCCATGTCTTGAAATCGTGTGTCAATTTGTCCAGAGATAGTATCTAAAATTTCGTAATACAACACTTTGTATTTTTCAAAGATTTCTGTAGTCGTTAAAGTTTTTCGTCCCTCACGATAATTAGTTGGTACTGACACTTTTACACTGACTGAATCAAAAAGTTTTTGAAATTTGTATCATTTTTTTTTCCATTTAAAAGACGTTGAGTATTCCTAACTTGTGTTATACAAAGATTAATGTTAAGTGAACGTTTCTGTAACACATCAAACAGAATATCAGTCATTTTGAAAATGTCACTAAAAATAGCACTGAGTAGAGCAAATTCAAAATTATTGAGATGATTTAAGAAGCCCACACTTTGAGTTATTGAACTTTAATCCGAAGTTTTGTCGTCTCTAATTTCAGTAAAAACTGTTTTTAAACCGTTCCATTCATTATCAATCACATTCACTATCTTAGAATTCGATGTCCAACGGGTTGAAACAGATGTGGGTACCTTTTTTTTCATTATTGTGTCAGCTACTTGAGTTCTCTTTGTAGAATGATGAAAAAAAGTCGGGAAACTATTCACGTTTGCGAAAAAAATACGGCACTGTCGTATAGTACTGCAACTCTGCTGAAGCACTAAATTGAAACGGTAAGCTGCACAATGTACAAAAATGGCTTGTCGGGCTTCGGTTTTTTATTTTTGATTGGAGACCATTTATATGTCCTGACATGACACTAGCGCCGTCGTAGCATTGTCCTACTAATTTTGAACGGAAATCGTATTTTTCAGTATGTTTAGTCACCAAATCAAAAAGAGCATCCGCTGTTCGGTCGATACTAACATCAAAGAAACCCAAAAACCGCTCAACTAACTTTCCCGCACTATTAACGTATCGAAGTATAATGCTGCACTGAGATTTCTGAAGAATGTCCGTTGAGTCGTCGACTTGAATAGAGAAAAAATCACTGTCTTTTATTTCAGGATCCACATGTTCATCGATGTAATCCGAAATACAGTCTATCAATTCGTTCTGGATTGTTTTTGAATTTGCAGAAAAAATGGGGGATATCTTCTTATAGTGTTCTTGAATGTCCACACTGCTCACTGATATATGAGTCCAAAAGTTCTTTGAAATTCCCCCGATTATCCGAGGAATCAGATTCGTTGTGCCTTCGAAATGCTAACTCTTGTTTTCCTAAATAACCAGTGGCGCGGATGGGTAACTGCATGAATCTTCTATTTAAAAGCACATTGCCATTGAACATTTTTAAATACAACCTGGAATTTTCCTTCAACGCGTCTTCAATTGTGCTGAGGTTTTTCTTTAATTTGGCAAACGATAATGCACAGTGAATGTGATCTGAATAAGTGAATGTGATCTAATAAGTCTACTACAACCCCTTGTTACGTTTCCAAAATTGTTAAAACCCTCTTTATTCCACACACTTAATTTTACACCTACTGTCAAACAGGGCATACAAAACAGTTTCTTCAAATAAACACTTCCACACAACCACTTATAATCAGCATACCACTGATTGCGAAACTTTCGAACGAAAACTCTGTCTTTTGATTTTCCTTGTTTTTCTATTTCAAGAAAACGTTTGGTGTTAGGTCCCTCTGTATGCAGAAAGTCTTTTTTGTCATCGTTTTTCCATCTGGAAAAAGGTGTTTCCAACAAAATGCACACCGGATCGTACAATGGAAACATTTTCAAAAACTTTAACAGCCACCCGCACGGCGCGATACGATGTAAATTCACTGAATTTTATTCTTAAGGAAACGAAACGCGTGCAATAAAGCCTGCTGCAGAAGCACCCACGCGCCGCGCCGTTTTCTATTTTTAGCTCACGTATTTAGAAGACGGCTTCGTGCGTTATCATGGCAACCTCCGTAAACAATTCTGGAATTTGGCAGCGGTATTATCGATCGTGCTGGTTGCGCTTCCCAGGCATCTCATACGAGGTAGAGTTTTCCGACTGTTTAGTTAACTGAACAACGGCGCTCGCTGCTCGCCGCAGACGTCGCTCTATTCTTTAAGAATACGCTACGTTTGTATATTGTATAATTCATATAATTGTTAGTATTGTATTAATTTGGCATTAATTATTATAATGCTGATGTATTAATGTATACGTAATTAAATAAATTATTATACCAATTATGTTTTATATAAAAAATTAAATGTAAGTTTTTGTTTCGGAAATTGTGGGTGAAGCGGTGCTTCCCCCGCGACCCCTGATGAGCCGCCACTGAAAACAATGCCTATTAGCAATTATCTTGTAAGTAAAGTAATCGTATCTGACCAAAATGACTTTATAATTCTCCCACGCTAAAATTACACTTTTTTTGTGATTCTGTCTGCGATATATTTAAAGTAGGTCAAAGATCCGCCCGCCCACGGTCATTATCGGGGAAATACACGTTTTAATTAAATACACAACGAAAATATTTTTTACTCCATTTTGCTTTAATTCAACTCGCTGATTCGAATTTCTATATAAGAACTGTCAAATCAATCACGAAAGTTTCCTGACTGGACTTATTTATGAAATCCAGAAAGAAGTTTGTTATTATTTGATTAAATGAGACGAATGAGTTTTGTGTTTTTTTTTTCGTATTTCTTTTTAATAAGTTGATTTTAAAATACGCATTCCGTTCAAGAAAAAAAATAGCTCGGATTCCTGAACCTTTAAAGAATATGGGCATACAAGGGTATTGAAAAGGCTGGGCTAAAGAACCAGCAATAATAGAAAGAAGGATTTTAGGTTATTAGGGTATTTTAGGTCCGACCGGTACACTGTGTTTCGCCTAGAACCAGCTAGGTGGACAAGTCATTATGGAATTTCTAGAAAATAATGATAAAATATCACAAACAACCTTCTAAAAGTCACGTACACCTATTTACTGTGTACCTAATTAGTTCAAAAATGAGTCAGTGGAAGTGTAGGGGTAACTAATAAGAAAACTGCATAAACATTTTTATTCAGTTGTAATTTTGACACATTTTTGACGACATCTAAGGTTCAATTCTTCTTTGAAACACTAAACCTTAGACTAGATTAATTAATTTTCCTTTAAATAAATATAATTATAACAAAGAATTAAATTAATTAGGGAGGTATCTGAAGTGAATGGTTATAATAAGAACATTGTAGATAAATTAATTAGAAAACATAAGTTCAAAAAATTATTGAAAGAATCTTCGACTTTTCAAAAGGATCAGAACACAAAGAAATTCATGGTAATACCATTTGATGCCCAATTAACACGAGGACTAGACAAAATTTTGAAAAAAGTGGACATTAAGGTTGTGTTAATAATATTAAGGTTGTGTTAATAATAATAAAAGTGTTAATAATAATAGGGCTTTGGATGCATATGAAATCATTCAAATAGAAAAATGTTAGAAAATCATGAACCGAGATAAAGGACCGATTCCTTTCAGTCAACTTTTTCAATTATTAATGTAAGGCTTAGTACACTTCACGGTTCATGATTTTTACACGTTTCGTTAGGTATGGTTTTCATATAAATAGAACACGTTTTAGTATTAGAATTAGATTAAATCATCTCCTGATGATGTTAACATGGTTAGCGAAATGTGCGGCAAGAAGTTCAAAAAAGTGTTTAGTGGTAAATCTCTTGAAGTTTAACATCTAAGTTATTTACTAATCGTTATATTGTGTAGTGTAATTGATCATACTTTGGAAGGTATGCCAAATCGCCCTCTTTCTGAACAGACCTTCCGAAACAACCAGAGTTTCGGGTAAATAAACAATTTATCTATCTTAGACACCTCTCTATAGGTTCAACCTAAATCTTTGACTGCTTTTGTTGGTTTGCGATCGATTTAAAAACATATTTGCTTTAAATTGTTATTTAGGCTTTCGGTGCTGTTTTCGAAGTTATTCTCATATATCTTTACACAATATGGAGGCTCAAAGGTAAGTTCAGAATGAAATCAGATTAGGGTTCCTTTTGTTTTTTGCAATCGTTTTTATAACTTTTATTTATAATATTTAATTCATGTAGGGATAACAAATTAACGTGCCAAATTTATAAGAAGGAATATTACTGTGTGTCCGCAAAGAATCTAGATGTAGCAACAAAACTGAGGGTAGTAACAATAAAAAAGCCCTACAGGATTGTCAGTTTTGTAGGATAGGAACAATAGTATTCAAGAATTAGACGAGAATAGACAAGAACAAAATTCGACTACCTATTTGGAAGGTAATCAATCGTATTTGAAAAGTCTTATACTTATGAAAGTTAAAATATTACATTTATATATACATATATATATATATATATATATATATATATATATATATATATATATATACAGTTAAAATATTTATAGGGTATATACAACATTTGATACGGTATGTTTAAACAACCAAGGTTAGAAATTTATTATAGGCATTGACGACTGATAGTAAGCTGACAGTAGGTTTTCCAGTGGGTAGACTTTAACAGGAGAGTCCCACACTTTGACTATAAGTTTTTCACTCAAAAGAAAAAAATGGTTTAGGTGCATTCTCTTATTTGGGAAATCTCTAGCTGGTCATGCATGACACTTACCAGCCAAATTTATTTATATTCACAAATATTATTAAATCAAGAGTCTAATGTGGTGGTTTGTAAAACATGTAAGGTAAAAAATCGCCATCGTTTTAAAAATAGTGAAAACCTTAATTAAAGCAATAATGTAGTATGGGTGGGTTTTTTAAAAATATTGTTAATAGAGTTTAGTGTGATGGTTTGAAGAATCTGTGTGGTTTAAAAAGTATTGCAAACTTCAATGAATACAATCAAACAAATAGGTATATAATTTTGGGTAATGATTGTTTTATTCTGAATTGATTATTAATATAGTTTACATATTATAATCTACTGTAATATATTATTCATATTATCATAGATGGGTGAAGTTTTATGTATATCGAGCAGTGTATTTTTTTATTGAAATAAAATTAGTGATTTAAACAGTATGTATATGTTTTGTTTTCCTAATTATGATTTGTATTGTTTTCTTTTTGCTGAAAAAATAATTACAAAACTAGAAAATATCTTTTGGTTACTCAATATTTAACATTTTTCTTCAGTGGGTGTTGGATCTTCACTTCTTCGATGTGTCCACATCAAGTATATACAAAATATTACTGTTTACATTATATTATTTTTTTGTTTGAGTATTGATTACCTGCTGAAACTGTACAATCGTGAAATTTTGGGTTTCTTGGATTTTTCTTAATTTCTCATTATTAATCAAGGTAACTGTATAAGCTTTACTCTGAACTTTATGTTCTCAACCTACACGTCCTTTTACCCTACAAATACCATTTTTACGTTTAAGTTGAACAAAACCTATATCCTTGTCACCGTTACTTTCTCGTGATACCCTATAAATAGTTTAATTATATTTAAAAATTAATTAATTACATTTTAAAATTAATAGAAATATTTTGTTTCTTATTTACATTTACATTATTATTTTTTAAAAAACTTACATCTATGCCTTAGCACCTCGAACTTCAGCTGAATTGAACGGAATGTCTTTTTTTAGAAAATCTGTGACCATAAAAAAATCCACAGCAGGTACATTATCAGAATTTGCCTTTATGAATCCTTTGTCACACATTACTGAACTAAATTAGTAATCAATAATATTTTATTTTGTACTTAACCAACAACAATTTTGACAGTATATACACGAATAGAAACCGTTGACAGTACTGATGTGAAAACACACTTCTGACGTTACAAACATAGCAGCCAGTCGCGGCGCGTTCGTAGTCCCGTGATTTTATTTAAAATTTTGTACATTTTAATCCATTTATAATTAATTGTAACAAGTTTTTAAAAAGATTCTCGCTTGATTATTAATATTATTTATGATAAAGTCTTAAAATAAACTAAAAAAATCGATAATTATTTTTTATTCAAAAACCCAATTGAGATGATCCCCACCACAAAGGGTATTGTCGGCAGTAATTATTTGTTTGTGTCAGTGTGTATATTTAAATATTTTTTTTTATTCTGTATGCGAATATTACGATATTCTACTTATTTACGGAGAAGTTTACTTTTGCAACGTGCTTGGGAAATGGGTTGAAATGATGTCAGGCTTTCATAGACTGAAATGGATATTTATTATCAAAGTCAACTAAGATGTTATCTAGGGGTTTAAGAAAGTTAGGAAAAATGTCAAAAAATCCAGAATTTTCAGTTTTCCCGAAAAGATGCCCTTACGATATTTTTTTCAAGTGGCACGACGGTGAGTGTTATATTTTTTAATTAATCTATCAATGAAAAAAAACGAATTTTAGAATTTAAGAACTAGGGGGGTATTCTAGTACAGAATTTTGAAAAAATCGATTTTTTTGTACATTTTCAACTTAAACAATTAAAAATAAGAGAATTTTTCGAAATTCCAATTATTTTCGGAGATATAGCTATATTAGTGACACGGCATCTAAACCGGTCTGGTGTCGGAGCGGATCAAATAATAGACGGTAGATATTCTCCGTCTACCGGCGGTCGTGTTCCCCCATAAAATCGTTCTTTGTTCTAGGTAGCGGAAGGTCCATTGTATGGAGCAGGAATCGTAAATTAAAATAATGTAAGTATACATTATTATACTATGATATGGATTAGACTGCGCGAAACTTTGCCCGAAACTTTAACGCGTTTCTCGAAACTACTTTTTTAAGCTGTCGTGCATGATATCTCAAATTCTACTGAACCGATTTATTTGAAATTTTGTGTGAACCTTCTCTATACATCTCTCTATGTCGCTTAGTAGATTAAAGTCAAAAGTTTTAATTTTTACGATTTTTAAAAAATTTGAAACTTAAAAAAAAACGAGTATTTTTTTTTCAAACGGCCACCATTCTGTGAAAAACAAAAAAAAACTTCCCCAAGGTAGGGGCAATAGAGACATCTTTATTGATTAAGAATCCGTTGGATTTTTTTGTTTCAAATGACCAAAATGGTTGGAACCATGCACGCCAGGATATCCTTTTTTTTTTGGACTCCCCCACTTTACCAGCCGATAACTTAAAATTTGTTATGTATTTTAAAATATAAATAAATGAATGATAAACAAATGGATGATAAAAAAATTCTATGTTTTTTTACAGAGCTCGAAAAAACGCCCAAAATTCGTGCCTCTAGACTAGAATCCCCCCTTTTTACATTATTTATTTAATAACGGAACCGCTACTTTAATCAGTGTTTATCGTTTCACAAAAAAATACTAATTATTACAAAAAATGACTCCCGCACATGAATCAATAAAAAAACTTATATAAAACTTTATCAACCTTTGATACACTTAAAAGTAAATAACACTTTTACTTTAGGAACAAAAATAGATCACAAATTAGGTATTTCAAAAGACATTGAAAATTACTGTGTCATAAACAGTAAAAATCAAACAGCTTATGAACTAGTTATGCTTTGAGATGATGATAGAAAGACGCCGCACTTCGAACATTCAATTATTAACCTGACGTGGCATCTCTCGTACATGCCCATCCTAGGTGCCTTTAAATCATCCAATACAGCGAGGTTGTCATATCCGTCGAATCTTTTGCCTTCTGATGGGCATATGGGTCTGTACTGTTTATTCCTAGGAGGAGGCTCGTTTTCAGAATTACTGTCAATGTCGCGACATTTTTTTTCAGGAAAGTTTACTAAGGCGTCAGCAACGCGGAAACGTAGTAGTGTTAAAGTGTCCTTTCTTGAATAGCCATTTACCACACAATCATTTTTGTATAGTCTCCAGGAATTAACAAACGCCAAATCCAAAAAGTAAATTAGGACTTTCAAAGTCCATTTTCTAGTTTTGATGAAGGTGTATTGTTGAATAAATTATATTGAATAATAATGTAGCTTTTTTGTTTTTTATCCCACTGTCTGACAGTAGAGCCTGTGCAGCTTGATGCCATAAGTACTGACTTTTTGTCCTTTTATTTGACGATGTCGGACGAGTCTCTGGTGTAATTTACACTTTCGCCGCGAACCATATCAGAATCTTTCTTGAATTTACAAGCAGCTCGATCTATCTTCCTATCAGTCCTATCTTCACATTAGTTCGCCAGTACATCGGCAATTATGGGTAAGGAAGACATCAACTACTACTACGTACTGGTTCAGGTTCCACCTCATTTTTTGAACACTCAGATGTAATATTATCGCCTAAAAGGTCTATAAAAATGCATAATTCCACTTCTAAGTCTTCTTCGTTACGGAAATCTTCAATGTCAGATTCGATTCCATCACTTAGTATTGCCAAAACAACTTCTTCAGTCACTAAAATAGAAAAACTAACAATAATTTAGTTAGTTTTGTGTTTTTAGATAGGCTCTTTTTGTTGTAAATATGTTGTGTAAGTCTCAGTGCCGTTTCCCGTTTTTTGACATCTACCCTTATTGGCCGCTTTTTCCAACCCTTTTTCCATGATTACTTCAGCCAAATATTTGAATTGAGAGACTCGTCTGATACCATATTTGGTTTAAGAAATGGTGTTCTTAGTCTGTTGCAGGTCATGTATTGTGTCTTTTCAAAGGAAATTTGGAGTCCTACCTTTTCTACTGTTTCTTTTAGGATTTTAATCTGTTTCTGTGCCATTAATACATCTTGAGCCAAACTAGCTAGACCATCAGCAAACGTCAGACACTCAGTTTTGATGTTGGTTCTCCCCAGTTTAATGGGCTGGTCAATATTCAGGGCCGACTTTTTTCACGCCACTCCTGTATTACTTTTCCTAGAACACAGTTAAATAAGAGCGGCGAGAGTCCATCTCCTTGTCTCACTCCAGTTTTAATTTCGAAGGGCTCTGAGATGTCACCCATGAATTTAACTTTTGACCTTGTGTGAGTTAGTGTTGCTTTAATAATTGCCAGCGTTTTCAAATCTAGTCCTTGTTCTTTCAAGATTCGGAATAAAGAGTCGCCATCAATAGAATCATATGCTTTTTTGAAATTTACAAATATACAGACCAGATTTTTATTGTACAGTTTTTGATGTCTTAGGATCAACTTTAGATTCAGGATCTGTTCAGGGCAGATCTACTCGGTCAAAAACCTTGATATTCACCAATTTTAGATTCTAACTATGTGCTCTGTGTGTGCTCTGTCTAGTAGACGTTGAGATAGAATCTTGTAACAAACTGGGAGAAGAGATATCCCTCTGTAGTTGTTTACATCCGTTTTATCCCCTTTCTTGTGTAGGGGATGGATTAGAGCATCTTTCCAATCTTCCGAAATCCGTTCGGTTCGCCAAACTTCTTGTAGAATTTTGGTTATTTCCTTGATTGTACCTGGACCAGCGGATTTCAAAAGTTCAGCAGTGATTCCATCTTCACCAGAAGCTTTGTTATTTTTAAGGCGCTTGATTTGCCTAATTATTTCCTCTTCATTCGGTGGTAATGAATCTGGGTTTGTTTGTTTAGGGTTTAGTGTTGCTAATTTGTAAAGGGACCAACCTGAAAGCTGTTTTAATAATTTTTTGTTTCAATTCTTGCCAGTTCTGTGCTGGTTGTTTATCAAGCTCTTCTGTTAAGGATGGTTTTATTTTCGTTGGGTCAAACTTTGGTATTAGTAGTCTCTTTTGAATAAGTTTTCGAGGTTTTAAGCTAAGTTTGATTCTAGTCAAGTAGTGATCCGTGTCTATGTTAGCTCCATTCCTGACTTGAACATTCAAAATCTCTTTATAATTGGGGTACGAAATGGCAACGTGGTCAATTTGAAATTCACCTATGTAACTAATCTTCTACCATTATGGTTAGTCCATTTGTGAGCGGGAAAACTGCTGACTGTTTTCCTGTACTTTTTTTTTCCCTAGTTGGGCGTTGAAATCACCCAATAGGATTTTTACATGGTTAGAGGGAATTTTAGAGATAGTCTTCCAGAATTTCCTAGGACTTATTTACTTTTTCAGGATTAGATTTATTTTCTTCATTAACTGGGAGGTGTGCATTGATTAATGTATAGTTTTTGTTAGCACACTTGAGGGATAGTGTCATAAGTCGATTATTTACTGGCTGGACATTAGTTGTAGAACAAACAATGTTTCTTGAGATAGCGAAAGTAATACCGAGATGTGGTGAATTTTTGAGTATTCTTTTGTCCGTTTTACTTTTAAAAATCTGTAGTTGCCGAATTCCAAGGTGTTATCATCTATCAATCTGGTTTCTTGCAAAGCTAAAATTTGGATTCTTTGTTGATTCAATGTTCGCCCCAATTCGTGTAGTTTTCCTGGACGCAGGAGAGAATTGATATTTACCTCTCCAAAGAAAGTTTTTGTTTTCGGTTTCAGACGTTGGCCAGAGGTCTCCGACTCCCTCTGAAAGATTTTGCGTTTAAGCCAGGATGCCCCAGAATCCGAAAGTCCGGTTGTACCAGCAAAGCTGGTAGAGAATTGTCTACCTCCTGGGGTAATTTTGTAATTCATTTTATAGCTATTAAATTTATTTTTATTTTTGAAGCTCTACAGGCCTTATAGGCGTAGGGCTATTTACAGTTTATTATTCAACTATTTACATACATTTAAGTTTTATAACATTAAACTTTAAGAGATTTACCACTAAACACCAAAACACTTTTTTGAACTGCTCGATGCACGTTTCGCTAACCAGGTTAGCAACATCAGGAGATGATTTAATCTGGCTCCTGATGATGCTAACATGGTTAGCGAAACGTGCGCCGAGCAGTTCGAAAAAGTGTTTTGGTGTTTAGTGATAAATCTCTTCAAGTTTAGTGTTTCACACCAAAGGTTTCAATAGAAGAATTGATTTTATAACATTGTACAAGCAATTTGTAAATATACGCTCATTTCATTATTCTTTCTGTTCGCCTTCGAAGGTCGAACAACATCGGAGGCAAAAGAAAAATTTGATATCCAAAATCGTGCCTTTCTCTACCACGCCCATGTTCTATCAGCATTTAATATAACATAATAAGGATATAACAAATGTTGTTTTATGTTTATATTTTGCAGCGAATTCCCTACTCTGCTATTATAACATCAACTTTATAACCCGATCTGTCGATTTTCAAATAATTTACTAAACACTAGCTATTGACGATAGTTTCGCAATTATTTCATATTGTTTGAGATAATTAGAATTTCCACTTTCTATAGATTCAACATTGTGTGTGTGGAATAGCTCTGTGTAAATTCTAATTACAAGACTATTAAACCGTTCAACTGAGATAATATTTTTCGTATTATGTCACGTAATGAAGGCCTTTGAACTAATCTTTGCAAGAGCAGTAAGCTAATTACGGCTTTAGTACAATATGTTTATAGGTAATTGGTTAAATGCATATGAGAATATTAATTGTATTATGATTTAAGATCAAAGAAGAGAATATTTTTTATACATTGTGTAGTTGGTAGGTCAGAAGTGAAGATCTGAAAAAGTATGGGACCCAAGACCCTACCTTCAGGTACGACTGATTTTATCGGATATATGTTAGTTATTTCTCCTTTATATTTGACAGTGAAGTATCTGTTCGTCAAGTATGACAAAAATACCTGATAGTACGATGTAGGAAATTTTGATTTAAGTTTGTCTAGTAGGCCTGAGAGCCATACTCTATCGAAGGCTTGTGCAATATCCAAGAATGCAGCCGAGCAGTACTGCTGTTTTATCTTCAAAAGCGTAATTAATAATTTTCACTAGCCTGTGCACTTATTCGATTGTTGCATATCTTTCGCGAAATCCAAACTGGTGTTTTGGAATGATATTTAGATCGTCAAACAATGGCTTCAATCTCTTTAGTAATAACTTCTCAAAAAGCTTTGCCAAGACAGGCAAAACTGTAATAGGTCTATATGATGATGCCTTCTCCGTCGGTTTGCCAGATTTTGGAATCAATATGATTTGTTCTGTTTTCCACTGTGACGGATAATGCCAACTCTAAGTATTGCATTATACATTTGTGTAAGGGCAACTAATGCTTTTTCCGGAATTGTTTAACGGCTTGCCCAGTTATAAGGTTAAATCCTGAACATTTCTTTGGGTTGAAGTTTCTATGAATTATAGCCTTAACTTCACTAATTTTTATGGCTTCAATTGAAAGTGCCATTTGGAATGGTGTTTCAAGGTATGATATTATTTCTTCCTCTTCATCTCGTAAAGTTTTCATTGGAAATGGCTGAAAAACATTAGCTAGATGCAAAAGTTTCGCCCAAGTTTCATCCTGTTTGCTGACTGGTGGTATGTTCTCTTGTGTTTTATTGATTTTACTGTATCCTTCCCTTAAAAGTAATCAGTAGCTTTAATGGGACTAAGACTTTAGAGGTAATTTTGAATTGGCTCATTCTTTTCATTACTGAGTAATTTTTTCTCATCTTTCATTACTCTATTAAATCTTGTCTTGTCTTCCGGAGCATTAGTTATCATCCACCTTTTCTGTAGTCGTCGTTTTAGTAATTACATATTTTCTACCACAGAGCAATTCTGATTCTGAATTTGGCTTGATGTGTTGTAGCAGTTAGATCTTCTACAGCCTAACTAATTAAATGAAACACAAAAGAGCATTCTTATCAATATTACAAAAATCATGTCGACCTGTGTTATTTATATAAGTAAATTCGAAGAGATTTATCGTTAAAAACTTATTATTTTTTAAACTTTTAAAATATTGAAAAAATAAATGTTTAAAAAATGACTTTTAAACCTCCCAACGTGCGTTCGCTAACCATGTTAGCATTTAATTTAATTAGATCATCTCCTGATGACGCTAACATGGTTAGCGAAAAGCGCGCCGAGAAGTTTAAAAAATTGATTTGGTGTTTAGTGATAAGTCTTTTCGAGTTGAGTGTTTCACATCGAAGGTTCCAATAGAAGAATTCATACTTGAAAGATAATGACATAATTATTTTTAATAGCTGGGATATTGACTTATATATTAATTAGATAACTTTTTTAAACATCAATAAAAGGAAACTCATTATAATAATACCAGATCACGAAATTGGCTACAGGACGTAAAAATAAATTAACATTTGTTATTTCCTTATGTCCCATTAAATTCTGAGATAATTCAAATGATCTATGTTATTCGTTTTGTTAGATTTGAATCAAGCTAATGGGGAGAACCAAATTGCTTTTTTATGACAAAAGGTTGCTTGATTTTCAATTAAGATGACAAAAACGTCGTACATTTGACTTTTATTGCTTTATATTTATGAATTATCTTTATTTTAATGCCTATAAAAATATTTTGTATTTTATTTTTTTTATAGCAAATTGCATCATCTATATTTATTTGTCTTTTACCATAAATTCTTTATTTATCATTTATGATGTCGGATGAATCAAGCGATAGAGAACTCTCCATTTTGCCACTCCCCTCCCCCCCCCCCTCCTGTATCTCGTTTGCGAGATTTGTGATATTCAAACTGTTCTATTTGTGTAAATAATTGATTGATTTGTCCGTTGCTTTATGATAGTTCAATTTTAAATTGTATAAAACAATTTTTTTTACTTTGTTATCTATCATTTATCTGATTTTTAACTTATCATGTGATTGTAGTTTCGTAAACAATGTTACATTATCAAGCAGGGCTTTAAAACATTAATTTTAAAATTTATATACAGTTATTTTTGCAATTTTTACCGTAAATATTCCTCCAGTTATTTTAAATGTTGATGACATATCCACTTCATCATATTTGTATACAAAAGTAGAATGTAACGGGTGGGGCAAGTATCGCAATATTATTTTAATTATTTATAACTTTTAAAAGATATATTATTTTTTTCTATATGTTTATTTTATGTATACATTTCATAAATTTCATGGAACTTTGTGCCTTTTTAACAAATTTTATCCAATTTATGTCAAGAAATGTGGTGTTTATTCAGCGATTTCAGAATCAGTGGTGGCTCGTGAGTGAGTGTGTTGGGCGCCGCCCCTCTAGCCTTTATCACAGTAAACAATTTTTCAGAGCAAAACACCATATTTTATTTCCGTCCAGTTTCTTTCCTTTAACTCGTTTTAAGATCTTGTTAAAGATTAAAATCTCCAAATGTAGAAGAACGTCTATCGACCCATCACACCAAATAATTGTGGATAAAAATTCCATCCTCTCGCTAAAATTTTTACATCGCTGGTCGGACGTTTACCTCCAACGACCGTTCGCCACGTCATTTTATATCGTCGTTGGCGTTACATGTTTTGTTGGTTGCCGAAATTCGGGGGTTTAAATGCTTTCTAAAACTTGTAATTTAGACGTAGATTCCCTGCGACCGAACATATCAGTAATTAGTTTTAAACGCTGATTTGACGGTCATGGAGCGTTTAATATGTCCCGCGTCGTGTATTTCTTTTGTGTGTAGTACTTTTGAAATAAAAATAATCAACTTTTGCAAGGTGTCTGATTTAAAACAGTTACTGATGACTAATTTTAGTTTGGAGGAGAAAGTTGAATTAAAAACTAACAGTCGTCCCATGCCTGTGTTGAATTTGAATCAAGTTCAAAAAATATATAAAAATAGGATAAGTTTTACGCGAAAATTTGACAGTATATGTGAACATTTTTCGACGATAGAAAAAGAAGATTTATAGAAAGACCGAATAGGACATTTTTTATTCAAGGCCTGAGGTTTGTCAAAATGAAGACATTAAAGGCTGCTTAAAGACATCAAATTTTATTTTGAATATGGGACTGGATACAGTTTTTAAAGAAATTACTAAGGCATTGAGGATACTAGTGACTATACCGATGACCACAGCTGAACCCGAAAGGTTTTTTCCGACTTTGAACTTAATTAAAATATATTAAAATAGAAATTCAATGGGAGAAGATAGACTAAATGCTTTAGATACGTAATTTATTTTGGACAAAAACGGGTGAATTCACACGGTATTTCACTTTAAAAACTAGGAAAGGGCGTGGTGCTATTCACCGACTAAAATGTGTACAATAACACTTTTTTGTCGTAAAACTTTGATATTTTTTGGACTTTCCGAACTTTTCATGAACTTTTTCGAATCTTCTCTATTAATTTGCAGTTACAATAAACCTGAATGGTTTACTCTTCGGGAAACGGTAAGTACCTTATTCATTCCTTTATCTGCGAAACAAGCAAAAACCCATCGTCTAATGTCCTTGTAATTAGTAACAATAAAATTTTTTAATGTTTTCCTAGTTCACCTCCTGTATAGGGTTTCAATAGCACGAAAAGTAAAAAGGAGGAAGACCACTTTAAAGACCCACGAGCCGCCACTGTTCAGAACGCTTGTTGTCTTTGAGTTGATGTATGGTTTGGAGCTAATTTATATAAACCTTTTACTTCAAAAATCTTTATAAGTTATAATTCGGAGCCATCGAATCAATTTTGCACAAAAATGGGCAATTTGATAGAATTGGTTTATGATGGTATTGCAGCATTGTAATCACGATTATTGTCTGTAGGCCAGACTCGTAGCCTTTGGGATGGCGGGATTTCCTGAAACTAGAGGGTTGAGGCAATAAGTAGAGAGGGTTTCGCGCCAATTTGGACTGTCACGTCAGTGTAACCTCCCACTTAGTTGTGGTTTTATAAATACGTGGTCAAATGAGTCTTATATTTTTTATCGTCCTAGATTCCGGACAAAGGTTTCGAGGTAAGTGACTTTGTTTCATTAATAGTAATCTTCCTATGAATGTTTCAGTTCATTTCTTTTTAGAAACTTATTAGTTTTGGCATAGTTATTTAAAACATTTGTCAGTGAAACATTGCTACGAAAATTACGTATCTTTGTTCCAACCTTCAAAGTGGAGCAAAGTTTATAAACCTTCTTGCTTATAAACCCAGTTTGTATTGAAACTAAATGTTGCTTCTCATAAATAAAATACAATTTATTTATTTTTACAATTAGACTAAAAATCCTATGACTTCCAAAGCAAAAACTTGGCACCTCCCCCCCCCCCCATATGTGATTAAACGTTGACGGAAAACTGAAAACAAGAGGGTTGGAATAAAACATTAATAAACATTAATAAATAAATGTTTCAGTTTTGCAGACTTACAGCCAACCACATCCACTGGAGAAAAGGAAATAAGTTTCAGAACAGTTCTTTAGATAAGATGAGATGCACTTCAATAGGTGAATCTGACGAAGACATCGTCATAAAGTTTCTTAAGAAAAATGGAGGAAAAAACCAACATTAACCAAAAATCACCAACATTAACCAACAACCAACATCACCAACACATTTATCAGCAGTGGGCACCGAGTTCTTCAGAGTATTCTGCATGTTCATGTGACTAGAAATTTGAAGATTGTACATCTCGTTCAAAATTCCAATAAAGAGTGTGTTGTTAAACAATTATTAAGGCGAGAGTAATGGACGGAATGCTTATTTATATTTCATTGTAGGAATGGGTGAACTTATTATAGCTCGTCATAAAAATTGTTTGAATAGAGCATGGCTTCAGACCATTCTGGCAGCACACAATCCTTGAAAATGTTAATTGAAATATCGCTATTATGTTAGATATTTCGAAAAACAGTACCGTAGCTCAAGGGTTTAATAATCTTGTAAATACAGTTCACACAAATCTATTTCAAGCGTATAATACTCAATAAACAGAAATTCTAAAATATAATTATATGAAACAACGTGAAATAATTGCAAAATGATTGTCAATAAATCGCGTTTAGCAAATTATATGAAATCTAATTGTTGGATTAGGTTATGAAGTTGTTTTAACCACAACAAATCACGAAATTTGTTAGAGAATGTAAACACAGAAAATGTATTAAAGCCTTACTATGTTCTATTAAATCTTAAGATTAGTTTCAAATTATATTTGTTACCTTATTACTGGATTGGAACCACAGTAATTGTATTTATATAGTTGCTTGTATCTTTCGACAAAATATTGTTTTTCAACTATCGTAAAATGTATGTTTAGTAAACGAAGGTGGAACGAAAATGTTACGATTCTTATTCTTTTTTATCTTTATGTCGCCCTATACTGAGTATAGGCCTCCCTCAAAAACTTCCACCTATAACGATCTTGTGTGATTATCATCCATGAAAACTTTGCAACCCTCTTCAGATAATTATACCATCTTCTCCTTGGTCTACTTCAATTTCTTTTTCCCATCTACGGGTTCTATTGAAGGATCTTAACATTTCATCTACTATCTGTTGTTCTTGCCATATAGCCTGCATAATACCATTCTTATTGTGTCTCTCTTTTCACGACTGTTCGCCTTGTTAAGGTCCATGATTGAGCATCATCTATTAGAAGGGGAATACGCACCTCTCATGTACTTTAAATAGATTTTTGTTTTTAAGAACATGTAAAAGCTTTCCAAAAGTCGCCAATAGTAAACATCTTCGTCAGTTAATATCAAGATCTTTATTTTTCTAACCCAGACTTATCATTTGACCAAGATACATATTATCAATGTTTTCTAAGATTGTTTCAACGACTATTTGCAAGACACATGGTCTTGGTTTTGGTTAATTTGATGTTAAGTATTTTTCCCGAGATGCCTTTTCTAAATTTTGTATCCTATCCTGGATATCTTTTATATTTATATTATTTAGATAAACGTGGATCCTCTCATTTCAGTCCCTTGATCTTATTCTGATTATCTTTTTTCATATATTGATATATCAGTGCTGATCGATATTTGTTTTACATCTAGCGTAACATAATTGGAATTGTACGTATAATGTAATCAATGTTGTATCCTGTGCATGTTCTACTGGCAATAAACTTAGAATCTCGCGGGTCAGTCGTGATGTATGTCGCTATCGCAGACTCTCCCACAAAACTATATGCATTAGCAAATCTTAAATGGTCCAATCTCTCGTCGCTAATGATGATCCTCTTGTCTGACCGGTATAATTTTTAAAGACTCCATTGGTTGAGAGTATATCTCCCTGTCTAATATCTTCGAAAACTTTTGGTAGACTCGTGTAGTTTCACCATTGTTGTAGCATGTTCATTGATGTTTTTAATCAGCTTTGTGTATTGGGAATCTATCAAGCATGATCAAGAAACCCGCTTCATTATCTCTCATTATTCAATGGAATCAAAACCTTTCTCATAATCGATAAATGCCATATATGAAATGCCATATATTTTGACAGTTAGTGGGTGATCAGAAGTGCCAAATCCGTTCCGAAATGCCCCTGTTCTACTGGTTGGTAGAAAAGTTAGATACTTTTAAATACAATTACATAGGTCAACCAAGTAAACGTTATTTGAGGTAACATTGATGAAAATAGATGAATATGAAATATTTTGTGGGGTCGATGGTGGAGAAAAAAAGGAGATGGCATATATTTACAATCGAATACAACATGTAAAACGTGTTACATCAATGCAAATATATTACTGAGGATTATGTAAATAAAAAATATAGTACATGAGATATCATACATGGACAAAAACTTTCATTTTTTCCTTTTTTTTTCTGTAGCATCATCTCCTTTTAAAAACCAGTAGCAGTCCCTCAACATAGATGGATTCCAGCATTCCTGGTATATTACCTTCCGTCGTTCTGATATCCTGGTTGCTTACTACAGTTAAATTTTCCAGGGTAAAAAATGCATTTCTAAAGATATACGACACTCTAGTATTTCATAGGCTATCAAGAGTTCATCTACGAGGTTTTCATAGTTTCGTAGGTTAGTAGGTCCTCTCCACATTATAGGAACAGTAAACGGCATACCATTTCACTTTTTCTTGCGATCACACACACACCAAACATGAGGATGAACTCACACACCAAACATGAGGAGCCCAACTTTTATCTTGATCTCCAATTTGGCACTTAAAATATAAAATATAACGTTTTTTGACTTCCACAGATGTAGATATAGCTTGCGACTTATCTAGATCTTGTCATCTATACTAATATATAAATCTAGAGTTGTTTTTATGGATGTTCCGTTATAACTACTGAACTATGCATCCGATTGACTTGAAACTTGGTATCCATGTAGAAAATACATGTACTTGATGGATAGGCTAATATTTACATGAGTGTTGGACTCCCTACTCCAGTTGCGGGAGCGTTAATGATGAGAATCGCTAATTATCTGATTTTATAGCTTTTATAAACTTATTATTAGAATGAAAATTTGAAATGATTTTTTTCTTTCTTGGGCTATATTAAGACTAATTAAGAACGTCTGCAACGGAGTTCAAACTCCTAAAGCAGTTGTGAGGGCGCTAATGATCAAAAACGCTAAATTTAAAATTTCAGCTTTTATCAACTTATTATTGATTATTATTATTATCATGTACATTAACTACTATTATTATTAATTTTAATAAATTAATATAAATTAAACTATTAAATTAACATTTTTCTGTAGCATTAAAACTTTGTTTTTTTCTAACTTAAATGAATGTTTACCAAACGTCAATTGACTGATTTAAAAATATATTAAAAATATATATGTCTATGTATATGTATATGTTTATATTTATTAATTAAAGATAAAGAAGAAACGAAGGAAGGGTGGAATAATTAGATTAAAACGAAAAATTAGTTTCCCAGCATTAAATTAGTAAGATATTTATTTCAACTTTTTATATTGAATTTTCGGTTCTCGATCTCAAGATAGTTTTTAATTATTTCCAATTATTTGTTGTAGTCATAAATGCCTAAAAGAGGAAAGTCCAAATGAAATTTGGTAACGTCTAAATCAAAGTATATCGAAGCTAAGCGTGCATGTGAAAGTCAAGATGAAACGGAAAATAGATTACAAAAAGAACAAAAAAGGAAAGAAGATTTACGACGTATGAAATTAAAATTTCCTTGGAAAGTAAAAATAAATTCAGGTTTTTTCGTATGATCCTATAGTTGGTTATAAACAAGAATCGAAATTAAGTTCAATGACAAAAATTTGTAGTTATTGTAAAGCATTAAAGTAGATTGGTGAATGTGAAGGTTTATGCTGTTCAGCTGGCAAAATAAAACTATAACCTTTGCGACAACTTCCAGAGCTATTAAAATCGCTACTTCATGGAACACATGTAAAATCAAATGCATTTTTAAAATCTATCAGACCTTGCAACAATGCTTTCCAAATGACATCATTCGGTGTAATGAAGAAGATGTCGTTTTAACTAATAAGTACATGGGGCTCATGAACGATTTGCGGCCAATCGAAACTATCATCGAAGAAGATGAGATAGACGATGAAGATTAAATGTTAGGAAGGTTAAATACTATATTTGAGGGCACTATATGTAAGCTTGATTTAATACGGGAAGGGAAAACAATATAATTGCTCTACGGTCTTGTGATAATTCTTACTTTGTCCAGTACAGGTCAGTCAGGTACAAATAATTTCGATGATCCCAAGATATAAAGAAGTAGCAGGTATTTGAAAATGGGACGTGCTATGCCATTTCTGTGAAAATGTGTTTTAATAACTACCTAAATGAAACGCAAAAAGAGTATTGTCATCAATGTTGCAAAAATCATGTCGATCTATGTGTTTTTTTTGGTCGAAAGTATATTAATTTTTTTAACGCAGCTCCATATACTTCGTCCAACTACTTTTGAACTTTTTGTGCCTTCCACAGGCGATCTCTTCACTTGAAGTGAAATTCTTTTCAGGCAGTTATTTCTTCTCATTTGGAAAGAGAATAAAGTGGGAAGGGACTACATCCAGGAATAAAGGGGTTGGCGCATTAATTCTTGGCCCAAATTGACCAAGTTCGCTTGTGTAGGAGCGGCCATTCGACCATTAGTGCGGGCGTATAGTCGTGGTAAAATATAACTTTTTCTTCGATAAATTCATAACATAATACCTTTTCAATCGCCAACGTCGGTTAAATCGACAAAGATAGTGCCTTGGGAATTCCAGAAAACAGTGGCCACGATCTTTTCATCCGAGGGGCACGTTTTCGCCTTCTTCGGGGCACATTCCCTGAGTAAAACCGAATATTTTCAATGTTTCTTCAATTTTGGTGTGTAGTAATGAGTCTAATTTTAATCAATAGTCAGGATTTGCCGCAGAAACTCTTTCGGATTTCAGTTATACTTGACCAAGGCAGTGAAGTGCTCACTCGAATCCGGTTTGAGTCCCCAGTGAGCAAGCTTGAGGCCTATCGCGTTCATAATTTTCTCAAGCCTAAATCCACGCCTAGGGTGTTCGTCATAAATTGTACTGATTTTTTTTTATATACTGGTAGACTGTGACCGGTCTTTGATTATGTTCAAGATTGCATAAATGACAATTCAGGCTAAGATCTGAATAAAGGATAATGGTGTAAAATTGAGTAAATTAGATGAGTGAGGAACCTCTCATTGTTCACTGACTCACTGGCCATCGATATTTGTAAACTATATAATATAATTAAAAATGAGTTCAGTATACCTCGCCTAAGGTACTGGACGGGTCACGGGTGGTGGATAGTGGAAGTTCCATTAGATATTAATGGACAGCTGCGAATATCTCAAAATAAGCAGCCCCGAACCAGGGCAAAAAAAAACTAAATCCACTTAGCGTCTGACTTGTATCAAGCGGTTGAGCGGTCAGCGTCTGTTCACTAGTGGTGCGGCTGATATTTAAATTCTGGAACTAACCCCTCCAGTCTTAACCTCTGAACCGTCATGGTTCAAACAATTAATTCAAAGTACAAGATGAAGCGTTCTAGTAATTACAAAATTACCCCAGGAGGTAGACAATCCTCTGCCAGCTTTGCTGGTACAACCGGACTTTCGGATTCTGGGGCGTCCGGGCTTAAACGCAAACTCTTTCAGAGGGAGTCGGAGACCTCTGGCCAACGTCTGAAACCGAAAACAAAAACTTTCTTTGGAACGGTAAATATCAGTTCTCTCCTGCGTCCAGGAAAACTACACGAATTGGGGCGAACATTGAATCAGCAAAAAATCCAAATTTTAGCTTTGCAAGAAACCAGATTGACAGATGATAACACCTTGGAATTCGGCAACTACAGACTTTTTAAAAGTAAAACTGACAAAAGAATACTCAAAAATACACCACATCTCGGTGTTGCTTTCGCTATCTCAAGAAACATTCTTGGTTCTATAACAAAATAAATCTAATCCTGAAAAAGTAAATAAGTCCTGGGAAATTCTGGAAAAGACTATCTCTAAAATTCCCTCTAACCATGTAAAAATCCTATTGGGTGATTTCAACGCCCAACTAGGGAAAGAAAAAAAGTACAGGAAAACAGTCGGCAGTTTTCCCGCTCATAAATGGACTAACCATAATGGTAGAAGATTGGTTGAACTATGTTCGCAGTTTAATCTAAAAATAATGTCAACACATTTTAAGAAGAAAATAACAAAACAGAAGATCTGAAGGTGCCCAAACACGTACATAGGTGAATTTCAAATTGACCATGTTGCCATTTCGTACCCCAATTATAAAGAGATTTTGAATGTTCAAGTCAGGAATGGAGCTAACATAGACACGGATCACTACTTGACTAGAATCAAACTTAGCTTAAAACCTTGAAAACTTATTCAAAAGAGACTGCTAATACCAAAGTTCGACCCAACGAAAATAAAACCAGCCCTAACAGAAGAGCTTGATAAACAACCAGCACAGAACTGGCAAGAATTGAAACAAAAAATTATTAAAACAGCCTTAAAGTTGGTCCCTTTACAAAAACGTCGAAAACATCCATGGTGGGATGAAGTTTGCGAGCAAGCAGTATTAAGCCGAAGTAAAGCATTCAAAGATTGGTACAGTCAAAAAACAGCAATAAACTATAGCATCTTTTTGGAAGTAAGAAAAGAAACATCGAAGCTAATTAGACAAACTAAAAGAAAATATGAAAACAATCAACTTAATGAAATAGAAAAAGATTTCCAAAAAAATAACACCCGAAACTTTTACAAAACATTTAAAACTAAATTAACAGGCTATCAACCCCAAAGTCTTTGCTTCCAAAAGGAAAACGGTCAATTAGCTCTAAATAACCAAGACAATTGTAAAGAACTTGCGAAATATTTTGAACAAATACTAAACTGTCCTGAGCCTTTAAACAAATTACCAACACTAAACCCTAAACAAACAAACCCAGATTCATTACCACCGAATGAAGATGAAATAATTAGACAAATCAAGCGGCTTAAAAATAACAAAGCTTCTGGTGAAGATGGAATCACTGCTGAACTTTTAAAATCCGCTGGTCCAGGCACAATCAAGGAAATAACCAAAATTCTACAAGAAGTTTGGCGAACCGAACGGATTCCGGAAGATTGGAAAGATGCTCTAATCCATCCACTACACAAGAAAGGAGATAGAACGGATGTAAACAACTATAGAGGGATATCTCTTCTCCCAGTTTGTTACAAGATTCTATCTCAATGTCTACTAGACAGAGCACAAGGACAGTTGGAACCTAAAATTGGTGAATATCAAGCAGGTTTTCGACCGGGCAGATCCTGCCCTCAACAGATCCTGAATCTAAAGTTGATCCTAAGACATCAAAAACTGTACAATAAAAATCTCGTCTGTACATTTGTGGATTTCAAGAAAGCATATGATTCTATAGACCGCGAATCTTTATTCCGAATCTTGAAAGAACAAGGACTAGATCTGAAAACGCTGGCAATTATTAAAGCAACATTAACTAACACAAGGTCAAAAGTTAAATTCATGGGTGACATCTCAGAGCCCTTCGAAATTAAAACTGGAGTGAGACAAGGGGATGGACTCTCGCCACTCTTATTTAACTGTGTTCTAGAAAAAGCAATACAGGAGTGGCGTGAAAAAAAGTTGGCCCTGAATATTGACCAGCCCATTAAACTGGAGAGAACCAACATCAAAATTGATTGTCTGGCGTTTGCTGATGATGTAGCAATTTTGGCTAAAGATGTATTAACGGCACAGAAACAGATTGAAATTCTAAAAGAAACAGCAGAAAAGGTAGGACTCTAAATTTCCTTTGAAAAGACACAATACATGACCTGCAACAGACTAAGAACACCATTTCTAAAAACAAAATATGGTAACATCAGACGAGTCTCTCAATTCAAATGTTTGGGTGAAATAATCATGGAAAATGGGTTGGAAAAAGCGGCCAATAAGGGTAGATGTCAAAAAATGGAAACGGCATTGAGACTTACACAAAATATTTACAACAAAAAATGCCTATCTAAAAACACAAAACTGAGACATTACAACACAGTTATTAAGCCAGAATGTCTATATGGGGCAGAAACGCTCATTTTGAATAGAAAGAGAGACATCGAGGACATTGAAAAGAAGGAAAGAAAAATCATAAGAAAAATCCTAGGCCCCAAACAAATAAATACAACAACATACCGACTTCGAGAAAACCAAGAAATCAAACAATACACAGATATACATAGCGATATGAGAAAAAGAAGACTTAAGTTTTACGGACACATAAAACGGATGAATCCAAATAGGCTAACTAGATAAATAGTCGAATTTTATGAAAATAGGAGTAGAGCTAAAGTAGAAATAGTTAAATAGATTGCTGCAATTAAAGATGACCTAAGATCAGCAAATATTACACAAAGTGAATTTCAGGATAGAGGCTGTTTCAGACACAAGGTTAACGTTTGGAAGGTTGGTTAGAGAGAAAAATGTAGGAAGACTGGAACAACTTGGTCTGACGAAAGGAAAAAAGCTCATAGCGAAAGAATGAAATTAGTATGGGCGCAAAGGAAGGCTAACAACAACAAACGCCTTTAATTGTACTTCGCGTGGTCCACCCGGGCCCATACGTGAATAAAAATAATAATAAAAATGAGTTGCATTGAACTAATTTTGTAAATTCTGATTCGCAATGACAGAATTGTGTAATATATTTTGTAATATCGATCTCAATAATTGATGTTTTATATTATGTGGATGTTCCATCGCCAATATACCTAGAATCTTGATATGTCGATATCGTAAACTCTTCCAAAAAACTGTAATCGGTCTGGCCTAATCTTCCTGCAAGGTGAGATTTGGCCAAGTTTGTAGATATTACCTAACAACATGCTGCAATACATTCGTTTACATAACGGTCTGAGTTTTTAAACTGCGTCTAACAATTACTGCAATAGAAGGATAACGGACTTTTTCCGGATATTTTTTTCTTGATTTCGTACGGTAAGAAGTTTTTCAAAATTTTTCTTTTTTTTTTTGTAACGACGAGATGCACGAACTCATGGTATTTTAGTACGTTTAATCAACCACAAGAAAACTCCTAACATTTTTATAACCGTGTACTTTGCCATAGTTTTAGCAATAGCATACGGAAACATAAAGGTTAAAAGTTAAAAAGTTTATATTATACAGCGAGTATATTTTCAGTTTGATTGAAATATGTTTAGTGGATGCTGGACTGTTTTATTACCCATTATATCAAGAGTTTTCCAGTAAGAGTATCAGAACTTTGAATCATAATCAGTGGCGTCGCGTACCTATACCATCTGAGGCCCATGGCAAATTCATTGGATAGGGCCCTCTCAGTAAACATCGTCACATTGTAATTTAATTTTAATAAATCACTTAGGTGGTCACGCAACAGTATTACTAATATTTACTTAAATATCTAATAAACTTTTCTAATCTACTTTTTTCATCAATAAAGTCATCATTCTTAAAGTACTGACTAATTTTAGGTAATTTTTTATTTCTTCTTCAGACTTCCTCTTTCTCTTTTGTTTTTCGCTCCCACTTAGATATTTTCTAAAACTAGACATGTTGAATGTAACTTTCACAATTAACTTTAGTTTGCCTGTATTTGCATCAATAAAACAAAAACTACGAAAAATCAAAGATATAAATGACCAATTGCCATAACAGTGAAACGAAGAATGCGTAGTAGAGCCCTCCGTACTTAAAAAATATAAATCCGGGATTCCCCTAATATCGTGCGTCGCTGGCCCGCCAGCGCCACGAGAAAAGTACTTTCCTGGTTAACAAAATGCGGGAATTCCCCGATCATCACTAGCTCGTCCTCGACACCAAAATACAGCGACAACAAATTAAACAACCAATGGATGCGTTCTAAAATTGATCGACATCCTTTTCTTACGAATGCGTTTAAATCTAAATAATTTATTTGAATTTGTACATGGTCTTTAGTTGGGTCTAACTTTAATTGATTTTAAGTACTTATATAAAATTTATAATTTTTACTAAATTTTATTAAAGATATTAGGTTACTTCAGAGCTCGCGGACTGTCGGACCGGGGGCCCCCGTCGGGTCGGAGGCCCGTGGCATTTTGCCAGCTCTGCCACCCTATAGTTACGCCAATGAACGTAATAGCGGTAACACTTGTTGAAATGTAAATGTCACTTATAGACTGTTGTGTTCAGTAAATTATGTCAATTCACCTTGTAAAGATACACGGTTAAGAAATTGGGTTCTAAAGCAGTTGCAAGGTGACTCACATTTTGTCTTGAGAACCAACATAACTACGAGATTTGGGTCGATGAAAATCCTCATTTCATTCAGGAGTTACCTTTTCATCCTCATAAATTTATTGTTTGGTGTGGTTTTTGGGATGCCAGAGTGAAATAATCCTAATTTTTTGAAGACGATAATGGAAATCGTGTTAATGTTAACGATGAAGGCTATAGCAATATGCTAACAGCATCTCTTTGGCCCGAAGAGATACATGTGGATATAAGCATTGGTTTTCTTGTACAAGATGGTGTGATTTGTCATACATCTCACCAGACAATTCATTTATTGTAAAACATATTCCTGGGAGAGTTATTTCGCAAAATGGTAATATCACCTTGGATTATTTTTTGTATGGTTATAATAAATCTTTACAGAAATAAACTCCTAGCTATTCTTGATCTCAAACGTAACATTCAGGTCACTATTGAATTTACACCACACAGTATGTGTGAAAAAGTAAGTGAAAATTTGGGTCTCCAGACAACATTCCACCGAAGTCGAGAGCGATATTAGAACGGTATTATTTGCAAAACATGATGTCATTATCTTTTCATCAAGGCAAAATATAATTTACCAAATTATTTCTTATAGCTGTTATTGTGCGTAATGTTAAAGTTCTGAGACCTTTATTGTAAAACCCCTTAAATACTTTTTATTTTTTTATATTATAAAAATATTATATTATAAGATTATATCATACGGAATACATAAAATACATAAAATTTACCAACTAATGGGTTTAGGTTAATACTGTCGATTTTGTTAAGTGATGGGGTTATTAATACATTTGTTGGTATATAGTGTCTATAGCGTCCATTGTGCAAAAAAAAACATAGTTTTTCATAGCTTTGAATATGTCCAATTATGTATCAGAAAAGGACGTTTTGCCTTGAAGTTTAATAACCTTCTTTTATTTGAAAAAACGGTTGTTAAAGTAATCGATTATTTGTTGAAGCTTATAGTGATCATGCTCTAACCCAAAAAAAATATGAACGATGGTTTAAAGGTTATAAAAGTGACAACGAGCGTCCAGGACACCCGAAAAAGTTTAATGATGCATATTTGCAAACATTATTGGATGAAGACTCAGCTCATACGTTGAAACATCTGGCAGAAGCATTGAATATTGCCCATTCCATTTTCGATTATCTGCACGCATTGGGAAAGATCCAGAAAGAAGAGAAATGACTTCCATGGCGCATTTCACGTGAAGCGGACAAATAAATAAAAGTGAGGGTCTGAAATTTGTTCATATTGGGCATATTTGTAGAGGATATGAACGTGTACACATAATATTTTTTTTATTTGAGGTTTTGGCTGTTAGGATATGGGATTCTATAGAATTCACCTGATTAACGGAAGGGTTTCTTTGGAATTTTATTTTCATATAAGTAAATTATAATAAAATATTAAATATAGTGTTTTGTATAGAAATTTTAGTGTTATTTTTGATTTTCAAATCAGATTCCAATTTTTTTTTCTGGTGTTAAACCGGAAGTAAATATTTCATATATTTTTTTTAAATAACTTCGACCGTTTTAATTTTAACTTTTTTTACTACAAAATAAAGCTTAATATTTATAAATTTTACCATTTTCCTTTTCCAGTTATTTCGACCTATGCAGCATGGACTTTCAGAATAACAGTTATATTCTTACGAAGAAGTGAAAAATTGGCCTGATGAATTGTTGGCCTCAAAATACAAAAAGTTCTTTTGGCGTGAAATCCATTATTTGAAATAAAAAACCAAGATTAATATCTAAATTTCTACTATATTTAAAACTTGTACGAATGACAATTGTTTCGACACACAGTGTCTTTTTTAAATACACACTAAATTAAACTAACAGTAAGAAAAGCAGTTACTACCTAAACTAATCTAATAAAACCATAAATGATGATAGTGGGAGTCCCGCGTCTCAATATCTAGAGTAATATAAGTTTAACAAGGGTGAACCATTCAGGTCTACCTGATCATTAAGTAAAATACCCAAATTTTTAAAAAAGGGCAGCATTTAATTCATTCATACACAGATTAATAAATACCCCAATGTCAATAGATAACTATAACAAAGAATTGAATGCCATCAAACAGATTGCAGTGAATAATGGTTATGACCCAAACATTATAAATAAAATAATTTATAAAAAATGTTATAATAATACCATTAATTTTTATATATCCTGTCAATAAAGTCAAGAACACCGCATACAAAACAATTACATATATAGGAAAAGTCACCAAATTAATTTCTAAATATTTGTCAAAAAACAAGCGATATAAATATTGCATTCAGAACAAACCATAGTCTTGGACGCTTAATAAAAAACAATAAAAGTCAAACAAATAAACTTCATAAATCAGGAGTTTATTTAATTGAGTGCGGTTCTTGTCCAAAAATCTATGTTGGACAAACAGGAAGATCCTTTTCCACCAGGCTTAATGAACATAAAAGAAGTTATATTAAAGAACAGACTAATTCTCATTATGCCAATCACTTAATGTTAGAAAAGCACACTTTCAACGATAATTTCAAAATGTTGCACAACGAAAATAAATCTAAAAAACTAAATCTTTTAGAGAGCCTAGAACTTAATAAAAGAAAAAAATTGGGTATTTTACTTAATGATCAGGTAGACTTGAATGGTTCACTCTTGTTAAACTTATATTACTCTAGACATTGAGACGCGGGACTCCCACTATCATCATTTATGGTTTTATTAGATTAGTTTAGGTAGTAACTGCTTTTCTTACTGTTAGTTTAATTTAGTTTGTATTTGAAAAAGGCACTGTGTGTCGAAACAATAGTCATACGTACAAGTTTTAAATATAGTGGAAATTTAGATATTAACCTTGGTTTTTTATTTAAAATGAATTTCCATCAACTATCGGCTACCTCAGTTAAATCCATTATTAGACACAAATATGGAAAAAAGTAATAACTAACGATGGCTAATACTTTGATTATTAATATAATTTATTTTGTTATGTAAATAAACGTCCAAATTTTGCGAAAAAATATTATCCAAAACACCTATTATTCGTAAATTAAAAGAAAAGTCCTATTTATAGATCCGAGAAAACAAAAAACGTAATTTAAAAGAAATGACAGAAAGTTTTTATGGATATTGAAAATAAAAATGAATCTACCTGCACCTCTTAAATCCAACTTAATTAAAACTCTTATACAGCTACATATAAAAAGAAATTATTTTGTTTTCATTATCTTGGTACAAATTCGACTAAACGAATAACATAGATCATTCGAATTTTCTCAGGATATAATGGGATATAATAAGGAAATAATAAATTCTCCATTATGTTTACGTTTTCTAGCGATATTCGTGCTATGCCGTTGTTAAACCGAGTTTATAACCTGACTCAACGATTAATTTCCAAATAATTTACAAAACACTAGCTATTGACAATAATTTTGCAATTATTTCACTTTGTTTCGCATAATTAGATTTTAGGTTTTGTATAGATTGAACGTTGTATGTATGAAATAGGTTTGTGTAAGTGCTAATTACAAGACTATTAAACCATTGAGCTGAGGTGATATTTTTGGAATTATGTCACATAATAGAGGCCTTTGAGCGTATCCCTGCAAAGGTTGTGCACTAATTGCGAACCTTTGTATAAAATGTTTTTAGATTATTTGTTAAGTGCATACAGAATTATAATTTACCACTCGAAAAGCTGTTAAAGATGATGAAAGATGAATTTCTTTACATTATTTATTTAGCCATATTTCAAATACAATTTCAACATTCCAGAAATTACTGTAGAAATTTACTGGGTAGTTTTAAAGCTCATTGCTCATTGCTTATCAACATACTAGGGTATGTTTATATATATCATCATCATCATCATCAGCCTGTGTCGATAAACTGCAGGATGAAGGCCTTTTCAGCATGATTCCAACTTTCACGGTCATGGGCTTTCCTCTGCCACTCGGGTCCAATATACTTAACGATGTCATCAATCCATCGTGCTTTCAGTCTTCTCCGCGGACGTTTGCGATCAAGCGGTATCCACTCCTGGATTGCCTTGGTACATCTGTCATCACATCGCCTCGCTATATGGCCTGCCCATCTCTATTTCAATTGCTTTACTTTTCCAATGATGCCACATACTTTTGTTTATTTCCTGATCCATGCGGAGGACTTTCTGTCTCGTCTTGTAATGCCAAGCATACATCCTTCCATTCCCTTCTGTGCCACCCGAAGTTTTTGAATTGATTGCGATGTGAGTGTCCAAGTTTCACTTCCGTATATCATAACGGGTAGAACGCACTGATCGAAGACTTTTCTTTTCAGACAAAGTGGGAGTTTGCTCTTAAGCACTATGTTGAGCCTACCAAATGCATGCCAGCCACATTTAATACGCCGTTCCACCTCCCGGGCAGTATTCCCCTCCATTGAAATCCTCTGCCCAAGATATATAAAGCTGTCCACAATCTCTAAATCGCTTCCTAAAACTGAAATCTTTCTGTCCTGAGCGAAGTTATTGAACATAACCTGACTCTTTTTCAGGTTTATTTTCAAGCCAAATGGTTTCCCAGCCCTTTGCAGTTCTTGTATGTGTCTTTGCAGCTCCTCTGGGTCTTGTGAAAGGCGAACAATATCATCTGCAAATCTAAGATGGTTTACGTTTGCTCCATTGATCGTTACACCATCCTGTTCCCAATTCAGTTTACGGAATACTTCTTCAAGGCCAGCCGAGAAAAGAATAGGCGATATTGCGTCACCCTGCTGTACATCTCGTTCTACATTAATTCCCACTTCAAGATCATCAAGGTGAATTGTGGCTGTAGCTCCATCATATATCGATCCTAATAGGTTTACATATGCTTTATCTACCCCTTGGCTAAGCATTATCGCATGCTGTAAGATGGAGTCAAATGCTTTTTCGCAGTCGATAAAAGCCAAGCACAGTGGCATGGTATATTCGTTGTGCCTTTCTTTGGCCTGCTGTACAACCTGCATGTGATCCATTGTACTGAATCCACTTCTGAATTCTGCTTGTTCTTGGTGGTGCGTCATTCAGTTTTTTAAATATTCTTTTAGGCTGATAGGAGGCTTATTGGACGGTAGTTCTTTAAATCTTCCTGTGCTCATTTTTTATTGAAAAGGATCACTTCTGCGTTTTTCCATAAGTCAGAAACTTTTTGTTCTTTGAGGCATTTTGAGTATAATTTTGCCAGAGTTTTATGTAACGTCCGACTACCAGCTTTTAGCATTTCGACAGTTACACTGTCCTTTCCTAGAGCCTTGCCGTTTTTCATCGATTCTATAGCACTTCATATTCTCGTCCACTAAGATATCTGACATTTGTTCTTCCGTGGCTATTGTTGTCTTTGATTGGTTCTGATCTTCATATAGCTGGGAATAAAATTTTCTGACAACCTCTAACATTTGGGTACGCGCCCTGCACACTGTGCCATCCTCCCGCCTTAAGCCATATATTTGCGTTCTTTTGTGTCTCAACTTTTGTTTAGCCTTGTTAATTCCTTTGTTTTCTTCCAGGGTTTTTTGCCCTAGCTGCATGTTGAAACGGCGCGAGTCCTCTCTAATACGTTTCCTTATAGTTTTGCAGAGCTCAGTGTACTCGACCCTGCCAAAAGGACTACCTGCATTTCTCATTGCCCGCCGTTTCTTCATTAAATCAATGGTCTCACTGGAGATTTTTGTTTGTTTGAGACATTTTTCTTCTGGTGCTATTGAAGCAGCCGTTTGAAGCACATTGTTGGCGATTTCTTCATATTGAACTAATAGTTCCACTTCCTTCGGATCTTGTAACACAGCAAACCGGTTTAACAAAGCTATCTCAAAATCGCTTCCTCTCTCCAGAAGTTTCCCAGAATCCACTTTGCCCTTCTTTGATCTTACCACTCTTTCGTGCTCTCTTCGACAGTCAATCCAAACGCTTGCTTATACCATTCGGTGGTCACTTCCAACATTAAAATTGTTAAGGACAGTACAGTTGGTAAATATTGTTTTATCGTTGGTCATGATGTAGTCAATTTCATTTGTGAGCCCAGATGAACTTTTCCATGTCCATTTTCTGGTGATATTTTTCTTATAGAACGAATTTCAGCAAAATCAACTAATCTCTCACCTCTATTATCTCGCTCACTAGTTCCATATGGGCCAGTTGGATTTTCGTCAGTTCTTGTTGTTCCAATTCTGGCATTCAAATCACGCATCAGTATATTGTACCTACATTTCTCCTTGTCTAAAAGCTGGGTCATATCATCATAAAATTCCTCAATTTCCTCATCCTTATGGCTTATAGTTGGTGCATAAGCTTGGACGATTTGAAGCCTAAACTTTTTATTCAGCTGAATGACGCATTCGGCTAGTCGGTCGCATGTACTTTCAAGTTTTACTACACTGTCCTTCAGCTTTCGATTGATGAGGAATCCAATTCCGGATATTCTTAGTCTTACAGAACATTGCATGTACAATACATATTTCATTTGTATGTGAGCTCACATCATCATCCATCCCAATTAAATTCGATAGTCAAAACTGTAGTCACGAGATCAGTAAGATTGTCGGAGAGGGAACATAGGCAAACAGAACTTAATTCATTAGAAACGGCACTAATTCAAAAAGGGCTATGGCATGCGTCAAATAAAAAGGCATATTAATAAAGTTCAGGCAACTGGTCATACCAACCAATCTACTAGAGAATTGTCCCAAAATCCCAAAGTTTCAAAAATCAAAAATATCCAAATTGCCCATCCGAAATCCTTCTAATCAAACGTCCACCTCCCGTCTCACTCCCACCCCTGAACTGACCGCCACACCTACAACCTCACTTATTAATACAGAGGTCGCGCCGTCCACCTTCTTTTCTGGTTGTGAACTCTGGGGAGTAGGCAGATTGAGGCCTCGGGGTATATATGTAAACTACAAATTTTCTGGAAGTGGTGGCACCAGAATTTGCACCAGCTGCAGGGTTTTACCAGCAAAAGAAAAAATCAGAAAATATATTATGAAATTCATCTCGAATAACCCGACAATGACCCATTGCGTCTTTCATTTACTTTTTTTAATTACGCCCTTTCGCGCCTCCATGATTTTTCTTGGCATTCGGTTTTCTTGCCACGTATCCCGAGTCACTGAACTCTTACATAGTCTACAATATTCAGATCCTTTTACAATTGCTTCAACATGGGACTCGTAAGGTTCAAGTGCTGCTATTAAATTTCTAATTCAATACAAATTGTTGAGAATAAATACTATAATTATGATTTCGTAATAATACTGTTTTCTAGGGGGTGTTTGCGAGGATGGACTGTGGAGGCGCCGCTACAACCACGAACTATACTACCTGTATACCCACTCAGACCGCTCAGAAGGTCGGAGCATGCCATCAGAATAGATGTTAATAGAAGCAGAATATTGTTCTTGAAGCCAGATGATGAAAGACCGAAAAAAGCTGAGTTCAGATGTCAGTTCAGTGTCAAGCATGATACCACAAACATCGGTCTACCAAATTGGAAAACCGTAGTAGCTGACAGGTTCATATGGAAGAGGATAATTTCGGCGGCCGAGGCCCATAGAGGGCTGTTTAGCTAAAGATGCTTAACCATCCTTTCAACAAGTTGGGTCTGTGAGTCCACGACAAAATGAAAATTCTTTATACTTTTTTTACCTATTTTTTTTTGAAAATTCTGATATTTGACCTTTTAATAACATGGAAAGTAACTATTTTTCAATATAGAAATTATTTTAAAAAATGTCATGCTTTCATGTGATATTTTGTTCTGGTAGACCCCACCCGTTTGAATGTGTGAAAAAAGCGTATTCCCTCAGTCGATCAGTTCGAGGTCAAATAAAGGGATCGTATATCATTTCTAGTGTGTTTCTATTGATATTGAAGTAGTGAAGCGAAAATAATATTTAATTGTATTTACATATTATGAAAACGTAAGTTGTTTAAAACTTTAACAACCTGATTTCTCGTATCAGACGTTTGGTATACGTTTTAGTATTGTGAAATTGATCCATATGAAGAGGAAGTAAGGAAGCTAATCCCACTTAATGAAAAAATTCCAACGGACAGTGAAATTAATGACTCCGACAATGATTTAATGACAGATTCGAATTTTGTTCATCCCAGCGATCACGATATGGACTCTGAACAGGAAATTTTGAGTGAAGAGGAAGAAACCGAGCAAGAAGCGGATGAACACTTAGAAAATATTGGTACTTATAGAAGCTTATATTATCAAAGTAAGGACGGAACTAAATGGAGAAAATCAATTTCATCGTGAAGTATTAAAAACCTCAAAGAAAACATAGTCATTCATTTTCAAAGGGTTATAGGCGACGCGCGATATGCATTGTCACCAATTCAATGCTGATTGTACATGTTTGGAAACTGTATAGATATTGTAGTTCAAAACACAAACCTATACATAGAAAAGATTTCGGTTACATACAAAGGCAAGAGTGACTGTAGGCCTACAGACTCTATGTAAATTAGGGCACTCATAGGTTTGCTATATTTGGCTTGACTTCAAAATGGATCGCGAACATATCTGAAAGAGAATTGGTCTTCAAATGGTATCGAATATAAAATATTTCTTGCCATACGGCTCAACATAGGTTCGTGTGTTTATTATAATGTCTCCGATTTGATGATACCACGACTAGAGGTCAGAAAAAGCAGGTAGATGAACTTGCTGCAATTCGTACTATTTTCAATACGATCAGTAAAACTTATAAAAAAATACACAGTAGGAAATTACATGACATTAAATGAAATGCTACTTGTATTCAGCAGTAGATGCAGTTTCCGTATGTCCCGGTATATAGCAAAAAGTCCAATAAATATAGACTTAAAGTATTCTGTTTTGTTGGCTCTAGAACATTCTACATTCTACATTCTCCTACCATTACATCTACACATGGAGATATATGTTAGATCTATGTCCAATAAATATAGACTTAAAGTATTCTGTTTTGTTGGCTCTAGAACATTCTACATTCTACATTCTCCTACCATTACATCTACACATGGAGATCTATGTTAGTGTTTAACCTGATTTAACCTGATGTCCGAATAAAACTGATAATTCTAGCTCTGCAGTTTCTAAAAGTATGTGTATCAAATTCAAATGAACCTAATTATTAATCCTTACTAGCTAATCCATTGTATATTTTGATGGAGCTAGGTGTGTATATAAAGTAATGAGACTGATGACATAAAGTTCGAGCATGCAGGACTGTTGGTTTTCCTTTGGAGGAAAGGCAGATATATTTGATATATCTTCAGTACAAGTTTGAAATTCTTAGTGTAATTGGTGGTCGGTACCAATACTTCTGATTGCTCTCGATTGAAAAAATCTGAGGAACTGTTGTGTGAGTCAAACTCAACACTTCTCCGATCATTTTGACCTTTAATTGACGATCAGAACGTACAGGATTCCGGATTATATGGATATTTTCAACACTTGTTAAAGGCCTTCCGCAGTGAAGTTCAACTTTAATTAAGTTTTTTCTTCTGAGAATGTTTTAAAATGCTGGAAAACAAAGGCCCTGTACGAAATATTGTTTCTATAGCACTGTTGAAGTTTTGCAGACGTTTCTGTCGCAATGTACCTAAGTCTGAAACAAAACTTGAAAGCACAATGCCTCAAAATTGTTATCATTAGTTTTTTAAAGCATACTAGAAAAATCCGGTTCGCGAAAAGAATTGTTCCAGATCATCATGTAACTCTAAGATGTTCAAATTCGCACTGCAAAAGCATCAAATGGTGTAGTTCTTCCCTTCCAATGGGGAAATCAACAGTGCTGTAAGGTCGAACGCCACATCACCAGTGTCACTATTTTATTTACACGCCTTGAATCTTTACCCACCAAAAAATGGATAAAATCGTTATAGATAATTCTTTGTGCTCTTGTTTCCATGCCAGTTAACATAACTTATGGATAAATAAAAAATACATTTTAGTAACAGCATTTTTTTATTCGTTCATTTTATTAACCAGATATTAATTTTTTTCTGGAAATAAAAAAACCATAATTTTCCAATATCGGTCCTTCAAAGAGGAAATATGAGAAATCTTTTTATTAGAAACGCATTCCCTGGGAGCAACTCGCAAAGAGCTACAAAAAATTGTATTAAATTTGTCAATTTACTATTAGAAAGCAGTACAAATATTTATATCAACTACCTTCAAGATGAAAATATCGGAAACTTCATATATAACTTTCAAATTCAATATATTTTGTCGAAACCAAATTTCACAAACTCCATTTTTGTTATTTAACTACAAGAAGGAATTTTTTTAATGTTCAATTGAAAGTCATTTTTTATGGCGACTGGATATTCGTTCTTTTTCCGACTTACGCGATTCTGCAAACTTCTTATCGATTTTCGTCGGTGAACGATGATAAACTTGAAATCAAAGAACACATGTATTTTTATTGAAAATTCAAAGGACACGTACGAAAGTCGAAGATTGAAGCTGACTGACAAATTGCATATACAAGCGCATGCATAGAAAGAAAAGGAAATACTACTGGTAAGGAAGAGAAATATACGATATTGGAAACCGAACGACACTATCCGGTTGATAGTGAAGTTCCAGTGAAGGGGAACTCTGAAGATAGTTTTTTCGCAAAATTTTCGAAACGAATTATGCTAAAGTCGTGAAATTCGGTATATTTCAATAAGTTTGAATGGAAAAACGTTTTTTGTATTAATAATTGAATATTTTAGTCAGACGCGTCACATACAGGACCATAATATTTTTTAATTTTTTAAATCAAATTATTGAATCGCAAAGATTTTTAGACAACAATACACACAATATCTGTAATAAGAAATGCCAATCCACACACGCAAAAATATGACACTACAACACAGTAATCAAACCAGAGGTACTATATGCAAGCGAGACACTTACACTCAAATAATACAAAAAGCGACATAGAAAACATACTAAAAGAAGAACGCAAAATTAGAAGGAAAAGTCTCGGCCCAAAACTGACAGAGGAAGGATACAGACTCCATTCTAGAAAGGCCACAGAGAGAATGTCCAATGTAGCGGTGGACATAAAAAAAGAAGGTTGAAATTCTATGGATATATCAGTAGACTCCCACTGACAAGACTCACTAACAGAATTCATACATACATACAAGGATTCAAGTCAACAGTACCATGGATCGCGCAAGTTAGAGCTGATCTGGGAAAGGCACAAATGGGCCCGACAGAGATTGAGGATAGAAGAACGTACAGAAACAAAATACATATGTGGAACGTTGCATCCGAGAGCGAAGTCTCGAGGAGATCGGCGATAAGGTGGACGGAGGAGAGAAAGAGAATCCACGGAGAAAGGATGAGAGAGGTGTGGAGGATCAGAAAGAACACTCAAAACTGAGTCAGAATGCTTTGCGTGACCCAACAGTGTCTATATGCACCAAGTAATAAATAATACATACATACATATATATATATATATATATATATATATATATATATATATATATATATATATATATATATATATATATATATATTTATAATTATTACAACATTTGGAAATTTATTTAGCAAAAAAGATGGCGACCTTCGCGGAGCTGGCATTCTTGAAGGTATGATCGAAAATGTGCTATCACCCTGCCGCACGTATGTCTATCGAGTGAATCTCATGAACAATATTCTCCTTTAATTGCAATTTAGTACGAGGTTTATTTTCATAAACTTTGTTCTTGGCATAACCCCACAAAAAAAATGAAGTGAAGTTAAATCTGAACTTCTTGGGGACCAATTTATGTCATCTCTACGGGATATCACTTTTCCTGGGAATAATTCCTGTACAGTCTCCAAAGAATCACGTGAGGTATGACTCGTACGCCGTCTTTTGTTAAAACCAACTCTACTTGTTATATCCTTCAAATTATTGCAGTGATTGGTGGAAAAAACCTCGTATCATCTCACAATACATAGCTGAACTAACATTGACCGCTTTACCTCTGCCATCTTCAAAGAAGTATGGGCCAATAATGCTTCTAGCTGACATTGCATCCCATACAATGCAGCCCATACAACAACTTTTTATGCTATGTAATGATTTAAATGTAAATTAGCCTCGTTACCGCAAAAAACATTGTCAGAATAGTTAAATCTTTCCAACATTTCATTGACAAATGTCAAGCGCATAATAAAATCAGTTTCTTTAATTTTTTGCACAATTTGTATTTTATTGGAATGAAGACGAAGATCTTTTTTTTAAATGATCTGCAGTGAAAATTTCTTAATGTGTACCTTGCTATTTTGCTTCCGTACGGATTGGGATGGATTTTCTCTAATGGACTAACGCACATATTCAATGACGTTTATACCTCTGCTTCACCTTGAACCAAACCAAACCAAACAAAACCGGACCAAACTAAACCCGTAGATGGTAAATTTAGAGTTGATTCTGTAGTTTCAAACTTTTTTTTATCAATTTCTTTATTTTAAATTATTACTTGGTGCCTCGTTTATGCTGTGTAAATTATACCCTATAAAGACGACGACCCGTAATAAGCGAATTGTTTTGATAATTCGCGCGAACATGGAAAACAGGTTGTGAAATGTTTCATGGCAACTAATTTTCCCTGAACCAAGCTTTGATGTAAAGTCAACACGACCAGCGCGTTCTGCCCTACCTAGGAGCAAACAACTAATTAAATAAGAATGTCATTTCTGGACACCTAGTATCTCAGCTCGAACTAAAATTGTATTAATTGAAATAAAAACCATTGCAATCAATACAATTTTGACAATGAGAAACAAATTTATTGGTTCTTGAGGCGACGAAGTCGTTGAAGACAGTTTTTATATTATTTTGATTTTTAAATAATTTCACGCGCTTGTCGAGATGCTTGAAGAAGTGATAGTCGATAGGCGATAGGTACGAGTTTCGTAGCCCAAGTAATGCAGCTTTCGTCGCGTGATTTCTACCTTACCTTTCCACAGTACTTCTCCGCTGTTATCATTTTGCTCGGGTTCCGGAAGCTGTAATGAATCAGACCGGCCGCAGACCACCAAACAGTCACATTGACCTTATTTTGGTGCTTTTTTGGCTTTGGGAAGTGTTGTGGAGTTTCGCCCCAGTCTAACTACTCATCCGATCATCGCCTATTGTTGTAAATGATCGACTTTTCACCGCGCAATACAATCTGTTCGAGAAACGGATAATGTTTATTGGGCAAAAAGACAGACACACTTTTTTGATTTTTATTCAATTCGTGCAGCACCCATTTATCGAGCTTTTTTGACTTTACAATTTCTTGCATATGACTAGAAATCATCACATGTCTTGCGTCTAATTCAGGGGCAAGCTGCCGAACAGTTGTACGTGGATTGACTTCCACTAAGGCCCACAATTGGTCGTTGTTAATATCTGATGGCCGACCACTACGGTCTCTGATCATTACACATATTTTAAACCACCATTGGGTAGTACGTTCATTAGTGGTTTCTTGGCCAAATGCATCGTTAATATATCGTTGATCGTGAGTTGTTTCAACCTAGTTTCAAATGAAACAAATCAATAGTGCGAATTTGCTTTTTGTGGCATTTAACGCTCTGAAAAAATTTATTTGAAAATACTGAATCTCAAATCAAAAGATCAAAAACCACAATAACTTTTTCAACAACCTAATAGATAGAATAAAAAGGACATTAAAGAATATTTACAGTGGGCTTTGTAAATGAGAAAATTCGAGTACTTTTACACAGAAAATATATATTTATATAAACTATTTACGTTTCTCTTTCTTTTAAAAAATCCGTACAGACCTTCCAGATGACCCAATACCGCTATAATAATGTTAATGGCCCTAATTAATATACTTTTTCGGTACAAAATTTAAATGAAATATTTTAATTTTTGAATAATAAAACAACATCTTTAGTGTATATAAAAATTATTAAATTAATCCAATAAAATATATTTTTCATAGTACTGCATTTTTTTATTCTTCCGTGTATATTGACTATAAGAGCAAACGAGTTTCCTATATTCCTATCTTGTACGTAGATACGACATATGAAATAGATATTTGTATTGCTTTCCAATAGCAAACTGGCAAACTTAATTCAAACATTTTAGTCTCTCTTCTTTCCGTTTGGCTCATAAAGAGTCTGATTTTAATAAAAATGCTTCTCATATTTCCTCTTTGAACAAACGGAATTGGAAAATTAAATAACTATATATATGAGCTAGCTCCTTTTTGAAATGAAGAAATCAATATTTTATAAAATGTCACGTTCAGTTGTTATTTGTACATCATATACAAAGTGAAAAAATAAGGAAATTACTTGCGTAAATTTACCGATTCTTCATATCATGTGAAAGCGAAAACTTCCTTGCAACAAGGGTCAAAAACCTAAAGGTTTCCTTTAAGAAAAATTGCAAATTTATTAAATCACCAATCGCAAAGCTATGATAAAAATTAACATTTTAAGCAAATATGTGTAAAAGCATATTTATATAAAACATTGCTAAAACATTGTTAAAACATTGTTAAAACGTTGTGAAAACATTGTTAAAACGTTGTTAAAACATTGTTATATCATTGTTAAAATATTTTATGAAATTAGAATCACACTATATATCTGCCAAAGTGGAGGTGACAATGTCGTCTTCACTAATTGAGATGATCCCCACAAAAAAGATGATCCCTCACATCCTTAACATTTTAAGCAAATATGTATAAAAGCATATTTGGCAAATATTAATTAGTTATTATCTAACAAATTGATGAACATTTTTAAAACACTGTTAAAACATTGTTAAAACATTGTTAAAACATTGCTAAAACATTGTTAAAACATTGTTAAAACATTGTTAAAACGTTGTTATAATATTGTTATAATATCGTTAAAACATTTTATTAAATTAGAATCACACTAAATGTCTGCCAAAGTGGAGGTGACAATGTCGTCTTCACTAATTGAGATGATCCCCACAAAAAAGTTTAAAAAGGCGACAATTATTTCAAATTTTGTCATTTAACTTTCATTTAAAATAAAAAAAATGTATTCTGTATGCGAATATCACGAATATAACTGGTTAAAACAACGCTAGGTTTGGATAAACTGAAATGGTGGACAATTTTGAATATTTAATTTGTTAAGATAATTATTCGTGTGTTGCTTAATGTTATATGAATCGTTTATAACGTGTTCCGGTGTGAAAAATGAGTGCTAGTCATTTCAGCATTGACACTAAACGATAATAACGTGTAAATTTTCTTATTATTGTAACAAATCGAACCAAATTTATGCGACGTGTAAAATGGACAATACCACATCAATTTTTAAGAACATTTCAAAAAATCAGACCTATTTTCTGCGGAGATAGTTTCATTTTGGATATATGTTTTAACGAAACTTTTTGTTCAAAATGATGTAAATAATCGTTGGTTAAATTTACAAAAGTTATTTCCCTTACACCCTGTATATTGCTATACAGTGAGAATTTGGGAGTAAGGATTTTTCATTTTATGTTCTGTTAACACTTGAAAACAAAAATCTGTGTTAGATTAGTAATGTTTATTTACATATTGTTAATTCCTGCGATATTTACAATGTTTACTTTCAGATTCGCTTTGATTTTTCTTCAGATAGTCAAGTTTCTTCAGATAGTCAATTAGCAAGCAGGTCGTGTTTCATTATGACAATGCACAAACACACGCTTCAAATTAAATTGGGATATTTTGCCTCATTCACCTTACTCACTGGACATTGCACCTTTCGATTACCATGTATTCCGGCCTCACCAAAAATGTTGAAATGGGATTTTTTTTTTAAATGGAAGAAGACGTGAAAAACAACCAGTTAACGTTTAATATGCAATAAAGAAGCTAATTTTTGACAAAAATATATTAGGGAGCTACCACTGTGTCGTTAAAAAATTGTAAATAATATTAGGAATTAAATAAATATTTACATAAACAATTTGAGTTTATCTTTCTGTTAAAAAGAATTACAAACTTATTTACGGGTTATTTTAAATATTACTACCGATATATTTTGTTGCAAGCAAGATGAGCAAGTGCTATGGAATAAGAAATTATTTTAATGTTGCTTTTAATGTATTTCTAAAGATGTTTGGTTTAAACTGTTTTGGTTCTAATTATGGAAGTGGTATTCGTGAGGAAGTCTTAGTTTTGTATTAAAATTATAAACTTTAAACAAAAATTCAAATGAATTTTTATTGAAAATAGACAGGGAATATATTAAAAATGATGATATTGTACATATTGACAATTTGTATATACATGAGGAAAACGTCTATTCCTGATAAGAACGAAGTATATTTTTCGATATTGTTTTCCATAAGAATACAAATGCTTGCTTTACCAATATGGAAAGTTATACTATCTGGAACAAAAATATTCATAGTCTATAACAAAACATTGCAAACTTTATGTAAAAACTATTTATAATATACTACCTGACATAGATATTACAACACCTAGAAGATTAAATATTTTCTTGGCTATGAAATATGTCTTTCAAATTGAGCGGTTTCTTAAAATTTTGAATAAAACACAGATGGAGCTGTGAACTTGCCTAAGTTTAGTCTCATTTTAGAAGTGTAATGTATGCATGCCATTTATAAAAATGGAGCCATACACAAGACATGATCAGTGAAAAATTAATTTCGAAAATTAAATTATTTTAACGGTTTGCACAATCAATTCACAGCAAATTTGAAGAAACTGGTTTTGTCGAAGATAAAAGAAAAGCAATATATAGTAGGAGTGATAGTTCGCGGGAGCATATTAATTTGGTACGTATAAGTGTGGCTAAAGATCCTGAATTTTCCTTAGTCGACGTTCACAACAATTTGGACATAATGAATCAATAAGATGACCTATTTTACGAAATGATTTAGCTCTAATTACAGCAACTGGATCATTCAAAACGTCGTGGAGTAGTCACGGCAACATTCGCCGATGATACTGCTTTATTCGCTACTAGAAAAGAAATCCTGTCAGCTATAAACAAACCCCAAACAACCAATAACAATGTCATCAATTGGACAAAGAAATGGCGCATCAAATTAAATGAGGCGAAGTCGACCCACGTCAATTTCACCAACAGAAAACCAGTGACAGTCAACCAGAAAAGAATCCCACATGCCAACAAAGCAAAGTATCTGGGCATGACTCTGTATGCCAAGCTAAGATGGAAAACGCATGTGAAGAAAAAACGTGAGCAACTGGGTCCCAAATTCAGAAAAATTAAATGTAATGCGCTTCTTTATAAGTAAATCCTGAAGCCTATATGGATTTATGACATCCAACTTTGGGAATGCACCAAGAAATCCAATGTAAAGATTATTAAAATGTTTCAAAATAATGTACTTTATAGTATTGTCAATGTCCTGTGGTACATCCGAAATGAAGATGTTCATTGAGACTTGAAAGTGCCTATGGTCGAAGATGATATCAAGGAGTTTGCAAGCAAACACGAGAAGAGGTTGTAAAGCCATGAAAATGTCGAAGTGATCTCGTTACTCGACAACAACGGACTTATTCGGCGACTGAAGAGTCGAAGAAGAATTAATGTAGTGACAATGAAGGAATTTATTCTGTGCGTGTGTCAATCACATGAAAAGATTGATTAGTGTATTGTGGAGCATGTCGCTGAACAAGTATCTACCAAACAGATTAAGATAAAGATAAGTTTTTAGTTTCGATAATAGAAACATATTGTTAGGTAGGTAGATTTAATCTAATCACAATTTGTAATATCTATATGATAGAGTTAGAGAATTAAAAAAAAAATGATGGAATTTCTGAAGTTGCCTTTGTAGTAATCATGACCACTATTTTCGTATTTTTAAAATCAAATTACCCGAAATTTTTTAATATTTTTCATTCAAGTATTTTAATAAATTTATTTAAACCTCTATATAAGTAAAATTATTTGTTTTCTGAATGGTGGATAATGTAAAAGTCTTCGTTCATTCGTTGGTATAATAAAAAAGGTCATCATTAAAAAAGCTGGATATATTTGGCGCTCTAATTTCATCCAGAAATTTTCTAGAGCTCATTTTTCTGGCGTTTCGTCGTTCGCATTAACATAACAGAGGTCGATGGAAACACTGTGGATGTTATAGAGGCGGTAAACAATATGTATTTTTGCCAACCGGGTTTCTTTATATTTTTCATTCCAATTTTGTTGGTGGGACATTTTAAATAGGCAGGTTGCAATAATTGCCACAGCGAATGAAAAAATGAGAGAGATGGCAAGAGCGAATAGCCGTGACGACAAAATTAAACCGTTTTTACAAGAAGCTTTGATAGATATACTGATTTTATACTGACTATTTGTGCTTGTTTGCCTTTATATTTCTCGTTGCTGTAAGGTAAGTAATATTGTTGATGGTACTGCTAATACTACTAAAATACTATAAGTTTATGCAAAATGTTGTTTCAGAGACAATTATGTAATTATTGGAAATATTATTAATGGTAAAATGGAGTAACTGTTTGTGTGATAAAAAGTTACTTTAAGTTTTTGCGAAATATCGAAACGATTGAATATTGCTGTGAATGGTATATTAAACACCTTGATTGGTGGATGTCTGTTTAACACGGTATTGACCAAATGATCTGCAAAAGAGATACAAACGTAATTGGTGTTTCCGATAATAATGTCTATTTTGCTAAGAGATGGCGTTAGTAATACATTTGTTGATATAGACCAGGGGTTTCCAAACTACGTCCCGCAGGTCAAATCCGGGCCGTCAGTGTCATCAATCTGGCCCGCGACTAGCGAATTTATCAAGCATATGCTCGTTTAGGGCGCGTACTCGGCCACTAGTTTAGAATTTATAGATAATGGCAGATAAATTAAAACGGTTTTGGCCCTTGGAAATTACTGGAGAAATCAGTATGGCCCTAGGGCTGGAAAGTTTGAAGACACCTGGTATAGATTAATGATGTCTATGGCGTTTTGCAGGGTAAGCGTGCCTCATCATCAAAAGCTTGTTCGTTAATAATTGTCACTGTGCAAAAAAAATGTAGTTTCTCATACCCAGCTATGAATTTGTCGAATTATGTAGCAGAAAAAGACCTTCTTTCATTTGAAGAAAGCGGCTGCTGAAAGTTATCGAGCCAAATAACCCAAAAAACCCAAAACACTTGTGAACGATATTATTAAAGGATTACATTTGATAAATGAAAAATATTATTAAATACAATGTATTAATTAGTAAACAATGCAAATTATTCATATTATCGATTTTTTAGTGGTTAATTATCTTTATACGACAAATTGGAACAACAAAACAAATTGGAAAACAAACAAAATTTGGAACAAAATTTGGAGAGAATTTTATGCTTTACAATTTTCGTAATAGATGCAAATATCTTAGAAACTATAGGACGCGAGATATTTGCGATAAACCGATTTTTTTGAACTTTGACCTTGAATATCTTAAGACACGGACACGATATTTTATGAGACTTTTGAGACAACTTTTAGAATATCAAAATAATGGTTTATACAAGTTTACAGCTTAGTATCTCTCATTCCGAGGTCAGCCTTCTTTTTTGGCTTAAGCGACTGTACTATAAAGTGTATATACAAAGAAGAGCTACGATGGTGATCGTAGCTAAGATATTTATTACCTTCCGACAAAACTAAAAAAAAAATTAGGGACTACTTAAACATAAGTGACTGAAACTCATGTATCAAATCAGGCACAAGTTCCAGTCCATGCAGAGGAAGCTGCAAAATATGTCCTGCTAAAAAAGGAGACAATCCAAGACACATTGTGTAGCTTGTCTGAGGAATATTTGCCGATACTACACATTTCGATGCATTGAATGTTACCATGATGAGGAGATTGATGATAAAGAATACTAAACCTACGATAACGAATTAAATACAGTGAGAGAACGTGGATCCCAAGAGAACGTGCATACGTATAACTAAATTTAAGAGAGACAAATACAGGTGCGTAATAAAAACTGCTGTTTTTTATTACTGCTCTTAGTAAATTCAATTTTATTTTATATTTAAGCAACGTTTTTGTTATTAAATTGTTTCCTAATTTAAAGTTAATATGTCTAAATAAATAAAGCGTGATAGAAAAACAATTTTTTTTTATTTGTCTTCCAAATCTTAAAAATCTCTAATAGGTTACTCTCTAAAAGTTACGCGTGAGCACTGCCGTAACAAATGACGACCCTTCTGCTTGTAGGTAAATACATTTGTATTATTATTCACGTATGGGCCCTGGTGGACCACGCGAAGTCCAGTTTTTTGTACAGTACAGGCGTTTGTCGTTGTTAGCCTTCCTTTGCGCCCATACTAATTTCTTTTTTTCGCTATGTGCTTTTTTCCTTTCGTCAGGCCAAGTTGTTCCAGTCTTCCTACATTTTTCTCTCTAGCCAACCTTCCAAACGTTAACCTTGTGTCTGAAACAGCCTTTATACTAAATTTCACTTTGTGTAATATTTGCTGATCGTAAATCCTTTTTAATTGCAGCAATCCATTTAATTATTTCTACTTTAGCTCTACTCCTATTTTCATAAAATTCGACCATTTGTCCAGTTAGCCTACTCGGATTCATCCGTTTGATGTGTCCGTAAAACTTAAGTCTTCTTTTTCTCATATCGCTATGTATATCTGTCTATTGTTTGATTTTTTGGTTTTCTCGAAGTCGGTATGTTGTGCTATTAATTTGTTTGGGGCCTAGGATTTTTCTTATGATTTTTCTTTCCTTTTTTTCAATGTCCTCGATGTTTCTCTTTCTATTCGAAATGAGCGTTTCTGCCCCATATAGACATTCTGGCTTAATAACTGTGTTGTAATGTCTCAGTTTTGTGTTTTTAGATATGCATTTTTTGTTGTAAATATTTTGTGTAAGTCTCAATGCCGTTTCCATTTCTTGACATCTACCCCTATTGGCCGCTTTTTCCAACCCATTTTCCATAATTATTTCACCCAAATATTTGAATTGAGGAACTAGTCTGATGTTACCATATTTTGTTTTTAGAAATGGTGTTCTTAGTCTGTTGCAGGTCATGTATTCCGTCTTTTCAAAGGAAATGTGGAGTCCTACTTTTTCTGCTGTTTCTTTTAGGATTTCAATCTGTTTTTGTGCCGTTAATATAACTTGAGTCAAAATTGCTAGATCATCAGCAAACGCTAGGCAATCAATTTTGATGTTGTTGCCCTAGTTTTATGGGCTGGTCAATATTCAGGGCCGACTTTTTTTCACGCCACTCCTGTATTACTTTTTCTAGAACACAGTTAAATAAGAGTGGCGAGAGTCCATTCCCCTGTCTCACTCCAGTTTTATTTTCGAAGGGTTCTGATCCATGAATTTAACTTTTGACCTTGTGTTAGTTAATGTTGCTTTAATAATTGCTAGCGTTTTCAGATCTGGTCTTGTTCTTTTAAGATTTGGAATAAAAATTCGCGGTCAATAGAATCATATGCTTTTTGAAATCCACAAATGTACAGACGAGATTTTTATTGTACAGTTTTTGATGTCTTAGGATCAACTTTAGATTCAGGACCTGTTTAGGGCAGGATCTGCCCGATCGAAAACCTGTTTGATATTTACCAATTTTAGGCTCTAACTGTCCCTTTGCTCTGTATAGCAGACATTGAGATAGAATCTTGTAACACACTGGGAGAAGAGATATCCCTCTCTAGTTGTTTACATCTGTTCTATCTTTCGGAATCCGTTCGGTTCGCCAAACTTCTTGTAGAAGTTTGGTTATTTCCTTGATTGGACCTGGACCAGCGGATTTCAAAAGTTTAGCAGTGATTCCATCTTCACCAGAAGTTTTGTTATTTTTAAGTCGCTTGATTTGACTAATTATTTGATCTTCATTCGGTGGTAATGAATCTTTGTTTAAGGGCTCAGGACAGTTAAGTAGTTGTTCAAAATATTTCGCATGTTCTTTGTAATTGTCTTGGTTATTTAGAGCTAATTGTCCGTTTTTCTTTTGGAGGCAAAGACTTTGGGGTTGATAGGCTGTTAATTTAATTTTAAATGTTTTGTAAAAGTTTCTGGTGATATTTTTTTGGAAATCTTTTTCTATTTCATTAAGTTGATTGCTTTCATATTTTCTTTTAGTTTGTTTAATTAACTTCCATGTTTCTTTTCCTACTTCCAAAAAGATGTTATAATGTATTGCTGTTTTTTAACTGTTGTAATCTTTGAATGCATCTTTAAACACATTTGGTTATTTATAAGAAACAATTTTCGTTATTTACATTTCATCAACATTAGTTTTCATAAAAAATTACGATATGCACTTCTCTTCTTTTTCCCTTCAATAACATCTGTTAAATAATCAGGTTGGAAGCAAAGTAAGGAAGAACTGGTCAAATGTCATGTTTTTGTTTTTGTAATTAGTGCCAAACTGTGAATAGAACTCAAAGAAAAATATTTATGAAAATCGAAAAATACTTCGTTGAAGCTTGCTTCTTCTTTGAAGCCGTTATTTTGTGCTATTAGTTTTATTTTTACAGTTCTATTTTTCTATTATTTTCAGATAGTGCAATTGTGAAAGCTCCGTGGATCATAGACTAATATGCAGCATATTTATGTGTAATGGGGTTGTTTGATTGTTTTGTAATTTTTATATCTGAGTATGTGGGTTTTTTATAGAAATTAAATTCTAGTTTATTATTTTGTTTGGATATTGAAAGGTCCAGAAAATTTATGGTTTGATTTTGTTATTTTTCAAGTGTAAATTTTATTTTTGGATGGATACTCTTTAAATGCTTTAATGTTCCTTCTATTTGTCTGTCATTTCCAGTAAAATAAATAAAAATGTCGTCTATATATTTAAACCAAAACAATATATGTTTTGCTTTATCCGTTTTTATAACATTATGTTCCAAGTTTTACATAAACCGTTCTGATAATAAAGGGCTTAGTGGGGAATCTATTCCTAGACCATCCTTTTGTTTGTAAAAAACGTTATTAAATTGAAAATAATTTTCATTAATGCATGAGTTAAAGAGTTCTAAAATATCTTGCTTAATAATTGAATTGATGTTATTTTTTATGAGTAAAATTAATTTAAATTAATTTAAATTAATTTAAATTAATAGTAGACAATCTTCGTTCGGAATATTCGGGAACATGTTGCTAATATCAAAGTATGCTAGAAACCGGTTTTTTGGTATAGTTTGCTAAGCTTTTTTGTAAGGTCCACTGAGTTTTTATTGATTGTTTTGTCACACAAATTAAAAAATAAAAGTGATAGATAACAAAGTAGAAAATTGTTTTAATCCTTTTATATTTTTTTTATTTTGATAAATTACCAGCTATTCCCCCAGGTACCCTACTAAACTCCTGGTACTATTGAACTTATTAATCACCAGGCTTATCATTCAATTGGTGTATCTATTTCATCAATTTATTGATGATGAATCATAGTGAACTTCATCTAAAATTCTTTTAGATTATTAGTTTTTGAACTGTATACGAACGAGGTAGTATAATTTTATTAGAATGTTATGCCTATGTTCGGAGAGATTGATGAAATAATAATTTTAAATGGTAAAATATTATTTTTACTCTTTGAAGTTATCACTAAAAATTATAGTGAAAAATTAAATGCTTATCGTATTTCTCAAGATTTCAGTACAGTAGTAGAGTGGTTAATTCTAAAAATATAATTTTCCCAAATAATTTATCTTCTTTTAATGTAATGGGTAGGGCAAAGTAGGTACCATTAATTAACCAACAGCGTTCAGAATTTTATGGTTAAAATAAATATTACATTTGTAATTTGCAATGTTAATATTAATTATGTAATAAAATTCATATTTTTCTCCTTGGAATATTATCATAATATCACTTTTTTTAACTTCTCGACGCACGTTTCGCTAACCATGTTAGCGAAACATCAGGAGATGATTTAATCTAATTCTAAAACTCATCTATGTTCTATTTATATAAAAACCCTAAATAACGAAGCGAGTACAAGTTATAAACTTATTAATAATTGAAAAAGTTGACTGAACGGAATAGGTCCTTTATCTCGGTTCATGATTTTCTTACTTTTTCTATTTGAATGCTTTCATATGCATCCAAAGCCCTATTATTATTAACACTTTTAAGTAGTCTTAAATTACTAATATTTATACTGTGGTCGTATTCGATTGCGTGTTGGGCAACACAAGATTTTTCATTTTCTCAGAATTTCTTTCATTTCAGAAATGGTAAACTATCTTTGTTTTCGAGTTCATGAGTGAATATTATATTTTGGGATTTACTATTTAATTTCTTAATAAAATCATCTAAGTTTTCATTTTTCGAATCGAAAATGGCAAAAACGTCATCCACATATCTTAACCATACCTTCGGAAAGTAACTGAATTCATCTTTTGCCTAGGTTTCAAATTTACTCATGAATAAGTTGGCTAAGAACGGTGACAGAGAATTGCCCATTGCCAATCATTCTTGTTGTTCGTAAAACCTGTTATTAAACTGAAAACAATTTTGCTTCATACATAATCTTTCTTCAATTATTAATGTAAGGCCTAGTAAACTTCATGGTTCATGATTTTTACACGCTTCATTACGTAGGGTTTTCGTATAAATAGAACATAGTTTAGTTTTAGAATTAGATTAAATCATGTCCTGATGATGCTAACATGGTTAGCAAAACGCGCATCGAGAAGTTCAAAAAAAAATTGGTGTTTAGTGATAAATCTCTTCAAGTTTACACGTACCTGTGTCAATATTACACATTACACCTGTCGATATAACCCGTTATGTACTAAAATGGGTTTTTTTTTAATACGGTAAAAAGAATAAACCCATTAACACGCATCGAAATAATATGGCTTGTAGGAAGCTTTGATTTGCAGTGTACGTGTGTGTATTTTTCAATCGACACTCTGGTAGTTTCGTATGGTTGTATTGCACCGTGGATAGTGAATAGTGAGTGTTTTTGCAGTCTATCACATTAAAAATCGTAAAACGAACATTTCTGCGAAGCTATTAGATATCTTTTTAATATATCAATACTATTTTATATAGAAATGTCGTATATTTTGATGTCAATATTAGTAAAATGTCAAAGCTAAAGGGACAGCTCGATTATACAGGATGGCGCAGAGGAAACGCATGTTTTTTGAACGGTTAGTATTTCAAAAAGTTAGGGGTGATGACGGCGCCGCACCCTCAAGGACAAGCTCAGGTAATGCAGTTTTAACTATGGCACCGTGGGTCTCGAAGTATCGTGTGTTTGCCGCCGAGCAGTTTTTAGAAACACTGATTCTACAGTTACCTTGTAACATCTTTTTCGTCGACAGTTCAACGTTAAACGCCAAAGGCCAATTACAGATCGAAACACGATACTCCTGTGGGTTGAAGCATTTCAAACGACAGGATTTGTGATTAAGAAGAAATCACCTGATCTTTCCGTGTCGTTCGGACACCAGACTATGTTGAAACAATGAAAAGAGCGGTTCTTGATAGTCCTCAGCGTTCCACTAGGCGCCAAGCTTCAGATCTGAGTATGTCCCGTCGATCGCTACGACACATTGCATATGACGACGATGGTTGTGTTGAACCGTGGATAGTAAATCTGTAGATACCGAGATTCTGCTATTTTTTTTGCATTCTACCACATTAAAAATCGTAAAATGAACATTTCTGCGAAGCTATTAGATATCTTTTTAATATATCAATACTATTTTATATAGAAATGTCGTATATTTTGATGTCAATATTAGTAAAATGTCAAAGCTAAAGGGACAGCTCGATTATACAGGATGGCGCAGAGGAAACGCATGTTTTTTGAACGGTTAGTATTTCAAAAAGATAGGGGTGACGACCGCGCCGCACCCTCAAGGACAAGCTCAGGTAATGCAGTTTTAACTATGGCACCGTGGGTCTCGAAGTATCGTGTGTTTGCCGCCGAGCAGTTTTTAGAAACACTAATTCTACAGTTACCTTGTAACATCTTTTTCGTCGACAGTTCAATGTTAAACGCCAAAGGCCAATTATAGATCGAAACACGATACTCCTGTGGGTTGAAGCATTTCAAACGACAAGATTTGTCATGAAGAAGAAATCACCTGATCTTTCCGTGTCGTTCGGACACCAGACTATGTTGAAACAATGAAAAGAGCGGTTCTTGATAGTCCTCAGCGTTCCACTAGGCGCCAAGCTTCAGATCTGAGTATGTCCCGTCGATCGCTACGACACATTGCATATGACGACGATGGTTGTGTTGAACCGTGGATAGTAAATCTGTAGATACCGAGATTCTGCTGTTTTTTTTTGCATTCTACCACATTAAAAATCGTAAAATGAACATTTCTACGAAGCTATTAGATATCTTTTTAATATATCAATACTATTTTATATAGAAATGTCGTATATTTTGATGTCAATATTAGTAAAATGTCAAAGCTAAAGGGACAGCTCGATTATACAGGATGGCGCAGAGGAAACGTATGCTTTTTGAATGGTTAGTATTTCAAAAAGACAGGGGTGACGACCTCGCCGCACCCTCAAAGACAAACTCAGGTAATACAGTTTTAACCATGGCACCGTGGGTCTCGAAGTATCGTGTGTTTGCCGTCGAGCAGTTTTTAGAAACACAGATCTACAGTTATCGTGTAACGTCTTTTTCTTCGACAGTTCAACGTTGAACGCCAAAGGCCAATTCCAGATCGAAACACGATACTCCTATGGGTTGAAGCATTTCAAACTATAGGATTTGTCATGAAGAGGAAATCATCTGATCTTCTCCGTATCGTTCGGACACCAGACTATGTTGAAACAATGAAAAGGGTTTCTTGATAGTTCTTAGCGTTCCACCAGGCGTCAAGCTTCAGATTTGAGTATGTCCCGTCGATCGCTACGACACATTGTGCATGACGACTTAAAATGTCATCTTTACGATACAGGAATGAAAAGGAGCTATTCATCTTTTAAATTGTAAGAGTAGCAGAAAAAATGATTTTGAGAGTGATGCTCCACTTTCAAGAGAGATTGCAGTTGTGTGATCGCGAAGAAGGGCGATGATTCAGTTATCTGTAATTATAAAAAAATGATCTGGAATCGCCTTGTATATATTTTTCAGTGAACTACGTATAATATCAAACAATAGCAAATTTATAACTGTGTTTTTAAAACAAAGGTCTACATCATAATTGTGTTTTTGACATACATGTCGATAGAATTTTTTTTTCAATATATATCGTTATTCTATAAAGATTGAAAATTTTCAACATCCATTAAAACAAAATTGGGCAATTTAGGAAAATAAATTGTTCCAGAATGACTGGCTTAAAGTGAAAAAATCAAGTATGCGTTACGAAAAGCTGTTATTCTTATAATAGACGATATTCTTAAATTATAGCATGAGCAATGTAAAAATGACAATGTTATGATTTTGTTTTCTTGGTGCAGTCTGTTTATTTTCTACCTTGTCCAAGTTTTGAATATTTTATTTCATAATGGGATTGTTTTAAAATATTTAATTTAAGAATTTTTAATATAGTTAGTTTTAGTTAGTTCATAGACCAGGCCATGTTGTGACGTTATGGTGTCAACTGAACGTCGCAGTATTGTCAATATTTCAAAATCATTCCAGTGTTCCGGTATATATTCTGAACGCGAATATTATTACGGGTAACCTCCCCGAAACTCTGAAGGAGCTAGATCTGTTTACGAATAAAAATATCTTGAAAGGCCACTTCTAGCACGGCAAACGTTTGTCCAAGTTTCTCAATGAATGTCGATATGGGTAGTGTAGTTCTAAAATTTCAAGAATGTGGTCGGCAGCTGAAAATAGATCCGGAAGTGGAAGAACTTCAGTTTTACAGATATGATTATTGAAAATTATTGTTGAAGTTGTTCTAGTATAAAAAAAGAGTTCTACATCACAACCAGTGCGCTACATGCTTGGAAGGAAGGTTTTGCTGTGTATCTGGTGTAATAGTAAAGGAGCTGTGTATTAGGAACTACTGAAATGATTACTGCCAATCGATACCAACAACAATTGATAAAATAGAACTGACTATTGAAGGAAAAATGACTAAAATATGGTCCAAGATATGATAAAGTCATTTTTTACCATTTAACAAGCTGGATTTTTTTCCATTGGATCAGCTGATGCATCTAGAGTATAAGTGTAAACTCCCTAGAATCGCATGGTGATAAGTAGCAATTCTTTTCTTGAAGTGAGTAAATGACAGCAATTTCGAAGAACGGTGCGGTATCAAATTATGTTTCAAACTTGGGCATAAGGTAATAGAAACGTTTAAAAATATTTAACGTTCAAAATGCAATCATTTCCGCGAAAAACATATTAGATTTATTTTTTTCACAATGGCAACATTGTGTTTGTTTCGACAACACCATCTCATCGTCTTTTTTATTTGGATCTACCGGAATTTAGTTTTGGTTACATTGACTTCTTAAGGAATTACCTCAAAATAAAATATAATATTTTTTAGTAATATATTCCATATATTTTCGAATATATTTCATTTATTTTATTACAAAAAAAAAGACTTATACATTAGTGTTGTTTAATTTCAAAGTTGAAATTACTAGCACTATTTTTTCACACTATAACACGTTTTAAACAATGCATGTAATATTACAAAATACATAATTAATTGTTTTATTACATTAGCAGTCCAAAATATCAACGATCCTCTTTCTTGTGAAATAATGAACAACAAATTTTCATTCCTTTGATTTTAGCCAGGAAAATATTCACAATATTTTTGCCAGTGTAAAAAATCAGTTGGAAAGAGTGCTTGTACTTTTTATGCATGATAAAAGTAGAGTAATTGCTCTTCTAGTGTTCTATGTACAATCCGATGGAAAAATCCAACATATCGTACCTCGAGTACTCCTGATAGAACCCTCTTCAATAATTTTCAATAATCACATCTGTAAAACTGAAGTTCTTCCACTTTCCACAAACACAAACGTGCGTAATAGAAATGACCTTTCAGGATATTGATATCTGTAAATAAACCTAGCTCCTTCAGAGTTTTGAGGAGGTTATGAGATCTGCAATGTTCGCAGACGTTCAAAAATGGTGGATTGGCCAATATTGTATGTATGAGTTGAGCCTTCATGCAAATCATCTTCAAAATTTTTTCGCTTTCCTGGTCGGTCTTTGCCTTTTATATCAAAATCGCCACTTACAAGTTTACCAGTTTTTTGGGTTAGAGCATGTTCATCGTAAGCTTCAACTAGCAATCGAACTTTCAGCAGCCGTTTGAAGATAATAACTACTCAAAAAAATAAACCTAAAAGTAAAAATTACTTACCTTTATCATACATACCAGAAATAAAGAATAAAATAAAAAAAGTGCACATAATATAAATATAGCAGAAATACCCAATAATAACACTAAACAAATATTTACAAAATTAAAACCACAAACACCCAAAATGGAATAAACAAATTTCATTTACAAAACCGATTGTTTAAATTGCCGAAGTTCATATATTGGCCAAACTAAACAATATTTAAAAACAGAATAAATGAACATCAAAAAAGCATTAGAAACCTAGAACCAAACGTAGTTGCCCTTTCAAAACTTGCTATAAACAATGAACACAACGTTAATTTTAACGACATAAAAATTTTAGATTATGAAAAACAATATAAAAAAATAAATGATTAAAAAAAACATAATACCAGTAATTTCAGAAATGATACAAATAATTTAAGTTGTATATATAGTGACATCATTAAATAATAAATTTTCATACATATTTTTTTATTTTTGCATCTAATACCATTACCCACAAAAATCCAAAATGGTTAGGTTATAATAAGAAACAAAAAAAATGTCTTAAATATGTCATAGTCAGAAATATGTCAATTGAAAAAAAAATGTTATTTTTTATTTTAAAAGTTTAGGAAATTAATTGTTTAATTAGATATTGGTAGGTTTTTAGATATAAATTTGTATTTTTTATAAAAATAAAGTATATTGTAGTTGTTCTGAATATGGTTTTTATTAAACTGAAACGTACGGGAATTTCGGACTGTTAATAAATTATAATTTTTGTAAATATATATATATATATATATCTTCGTTCTCGGGTAAAACCGCATTTTAGATTTATGTTTATAAATCTAGACGATCTCGACGTTTCGGCTTCCACTTTGAACCCATTTTCAAGATAATCTAGTTGATTTACTCCGGGGCCTCAATCTGCCTACTCTCTACTGGCGCGTTGATTTTTCCACAAGCGGTTGTGGAGTTTTCGCTAAATATCTTGCTAATTTGTGAGTTAGTGCTCGATATGCGCTGACAATGGGACGAAGAGGAATGTCAGTTTTATGGATTTTTGGGAGACCGTACATTTTTGGGATACGAGAAGATTTTCCGCGTGGTTTTAAAGCCTTTTTATCATCTGAAGGAAGACTAGAATTGTTGATGACAATGGTGCGTTTCCTTTACTTGATATGTTGTAGGATCGTTAGGAATTTGTTTACGTAGTTGTAAATGTAGTTTTTTGATTTCTTTGGACTGCGTCCAATGAAGTCAAATGTCAAATCAAGTCAATGAATGACTGTTCCCCGGATTTAATGCCCTATGATATTTTTGCTGCGGGACTATTTAAAAAAGTTAGTTTATCGCGAAAAGTAGATAGTGTGGAAGAACTCCAACAGCACATCGAAAACGCTTGTGATGTTATTCGTGGACGCAGGGATTTTATTTTTGACGTCTGAAGTGACGCATGAGTATGCCGAGCAAGATTTTGTATTAAGCGAACAAATGGTGACAATTTGGAACAATTTTGGTAACATGTAACATTTTTATTTTTGTTATTCTGCAACTTTTATATAAAGGATTTTTGCAAAATTCTCTTCGCGAATTCTAAAATGCAGTGTTCGAGAATATCAAAAAGTCAGGTCCGTTTTCAAATATTATAGCTGCTAATAATTTCTTTATTTTGCAACTTTTATTTAAATAATGTTTGGTAAAAAAACATGTGCCCTCCAATGCAAGGGATGGGTGGGGTTTCCTCCCGATCAAGGAACTAACCAATGCTCATATATATATATATATATATATATATATATATATATATATATATATATATATATATATATATATATATATATATATATATATATATATATGTATATATATATATATATATATATATATATATATATATATATATATATATATATATATATATATATATATTTTTTTTTTTATTATTGTCCAGTATACCTAGCTAGCCTAAGGTACTGGACGGGTCACGGGTGGTGGATAGTGAAAGTTCCATTACATATTAATGGACAGCTGCGAATATCCCAAAATAAGCAGCCCCGAACCAAGGCAAAAAAAAAACCAAATCCACTTAGCGTCTGACTTGTATCAAGCGGCTGAGCGGTCAGCGTCTGTTCATCAGTGGTGCGGCTGATATTTAAATTCTGGAACTAACCCCTCCAGTCTTAACCTCTGAACCGTCATGGTTCTAGTAATTCTAAGTAACGTCTAGCGTTCTAGTAATTACAAAATTAGTCCAGGAGGTAGACAATCCTCTGCCAGCTTTGCTGGTACAACCGGACTTTCGGATTCTGGGGCGTCCGGGCTTAAACGCAAAATCTTTCAGAGGGAGTCGGAGACCTCTGGCCAACGTCTGAAACCGAAAATAAAAACTTTCTTTGGAACGGTAAATATCAATTCTCTCCTGCGTCCAGGAAAACTACACGAATTGGGGCGAACATTAAATCAGCAAAAAATTCAAATTTTAGCTTTGCAAGAAACCAGATTGATAGATGATAACAACTTGGAATTCGGCAACTACAGACTTTTTAAAAGTAAAACGGACAAAAGAATACTCAAAAATACTCCACATCTCGGTGTTGCTTTCGCTGTCTCAAGAAACATTCTTGGTTCTATAACAAATGTCCAGCCAGTAAATAATCCACTTATGACACTATCCCTCAAGTGTGCTAACAAAAACTATACACTAATCAATGCACACCTCCCAGTTAACGAAGAAAATAAATCTAATCCTGAAAAAATAAATAAGTCCTGGGAAATTCTGGAAAAGAGTATCTCAAAAATTCCCTCTAACCATGTAAAAATCCTATTGGGTGATTTCAACGCCCAACTAGGGAAAGAAAAAAAGAACAGGAAAACAGTCGGCAGTTTTCCCGCTCATAAATGGATTAACCATAATGGTAGAAGATTGGTTGAACTATGTTCGCAGTTTAATCTAAAAATAATGTCAACCCATTTTAAGAAGAAAATAACAAAACAAAAGACCTGGAGGTGCCCAAACATGTACATGGGTGAATTTCAAATTGACCATGTTGCCATTTCGTACCCCAATTATATAGAGGTTTAGAATGTTCAAGTCAGGAAAGGAGCAAATATAGACACGGATCACTAATTGACTAGAATCAAACTTAGCTTAAAACCTCGAAAACTTATTCAAAAGAGGTTGCTAATACCAAAGTTTGATCCAACGAAAATAAAACCAGCCCTAACAGAAGAGCTTGATAAACAACCTGCACAGAACTGGCAAGAATTAAAACAAAACATTATTAAAACAGCCTTAAAGCTGGTCCCTTTACAAAAACGTAGAAAACATCCGTGGTGGGATGAAGTTTGCGAGCAAGCTGTATTAAGTCGAAGTAAAGCATTCAAAGATTGGAACAGTCAAAAAACAGTAATACAGGAGTGGCGTGAAAAAAAGTCGGCATCGAATATTGACCAGCCCATTAAATTGGGGAAAACGAACATTAAAATTGATTGTCTGGCATTTGCTGATGATCTAGCAATTTTAGCTCAAGATGTATTAACGGCACAGAAACAGATTGAAATCCTAAAAGAAACAACAGAAAAGGTAGGACTCTAAATTTCCTGCAACAGACTAAGAACACCACTTCTAAAAACAAAATATGGTCACATCAGACGAGTCTCTCAATTCAAATATTTGGGTGAAATAATCATGGAAAATGGAGTGGAAAAAGCGGCCAATAAGGATAGATGTAAAAAAATGGAAACGGCATTGAGACTTACACAAATTATTTACAATAAAAAATGCCTATCTAAACACACAAAACTGAGACATTACAACACGGTTATTAAGCCAGAATGTCTATATGCTGCAGAAACGCTCATTTTGAATACAAAAAGGGACATCGAGGACATTGAAAAGAAGGACAGAAAAATCATAAGAAAAATCCTAGGCCCGAAACAAATAAATAGCACAACATACCGACTTTGAGAAAACCAAGAAATCAAACAATACACAGATATCATAGCGATATGAGAAAAAGAAGACTTAGGTTTTACGGACACATCAAACGGATGAATCCGAGTAGGCTAACTAGACAAATAGTCGAATTTTATGAAAATAGGAGTAAAGCTAAAGTGGAAATAATTAAATGGATTGCGGCAATTAGAGGACCTAAGATCAGCAAATATTACACAAAGTGAAATTCAGGATAGAGGCTGTTTCAGACACAAGGTTAACGTTTGGAAGGTTGGCCAGAGAGAAAAATGTGGGAAGACTGGAAGAACTTGGTCTGACGAAAGGAAAAGGGCTCATAGCGAAAGAATGAAATTAGTATGGGCGCAAAGGAGGGCTAACAACAACAAACGCCTCTAATTGTACTTCGCGTGGCCCACCAGGGCCCATACGTGAATAATAATAATAATATATTTTATTGGTGAATTAACAAAAATTTAATACCTTGTTCTGTCTCTTGTAAATAATATGCCACTTGGAAAATATTAGACATTCCTCCTATATACTTTCAATAATTAATTCACGTTCTAAGCTAGAACGAATTCTCCCTATGCATCTCATATTTCCTCTACACCAGCTCAATATCCGTAGCCCTTCCGACATTTATGTCGTTAGCTTTATTAGTTTATATGGTTTTCGCCTGTGTCCGCCATATTTTATACTCTTTCCCATTGAACCGGCCACTTCCGTCTAATCCGCATATCCTTGGGGCGACTTCGTGTACCCGTAAACCCTCATTGAGTATTTATGGGTTTAAGTGGTGTTTATATTTAAGGGTCCTTTAACCGGGATTTCGATATTAAGCCCTTTTTGTACAATAAATAATATTTTCCGAAGGTCGATTACCTAAATCTAAACGAAAAAGGTTTTACGTTGGGTCATCCTGTGCGAAATGAAAAATTACTAAATGAAAAACATATGCAAATAGAGGTATCGCCCAATAAACTTTCGAATATCGAATATAAGTGATTTTCTAAGGATATGTCCGTGCAATAATAATAAAAATGTATATATAATTATATACATGTAGTAGGTCTATAGCATATAAGCACATATTTTACATGTGCTCTTAAGAATAAGCCGATTTAAGTAGGTTTTAGTGGAATTTAATTTCAATTGTGTGAGTGTGTACAATCGCATAAGTATTTTCGATCATAGTGAAGTAAGAAAATAACAATTAAAACCTTTCAAAAAAGCAATTACAAGAATGTTTTGCCGAAATATTCTATTGCAGTGATAAGAGAAGGGACTTTGACGAAACAAACAATCTACAATATAAACGCGTCGACCAGAAATAAATATCTATAATGGCAGATGAATATGGTAAATGTGGACAAAGAATTAAAAGAAATGAGTCTGACACAATTCAATGTGAGGATATCTGTAAACAAAATTTTCATTCTGAGTGTGTTTGAAACAACACGTCAAATGTGGATATAATAAAGAATTTACCAGGTCTTAAATGGTTTTGCCGTGGTTGTGTCGAAGTGGTTAATTGGACTGATGGGTTTAAAAGTAAATTTGAGCAATTCAAACATGCTATAAAAAGGGAGCTAGAAAAAGTTATCAATGGAGAAACTATCACAGCAGAAAGTCTAACGCGAAACTAACGAAAAGTCAATAAGTACGTATGCAGAAATAAGCAAAAAATCTAAGGCTGAAGTATTAGTTATTGAGCCCAAGGCAAGACAAGACAACAAAAAAACCAAAGAAGCCATAAAACATGTCGTCAATCCCACAGACCTTGAAGTTGGTGTCATTCAAATGGCAGATGTAAAAGAGGGCGGTATTCTGATGAAATGTAATACTAAAGAGGAGATTAGCAAACTAAAAACCATGGTAGAAAAAAAACTGAAAAGCAAATACAATATAAAAATGCCTAAAAATATATATCCAAATATAAAGATATTAGACATAGAAGAAAATATCAATAAGGAAGATATAAAGGCCCATTTACTTAATCAGAATAAATTCATTTTACATGAAAACACTGCTCTACAAGTAAAGGTTGTGAACAAAATGAAGACGTATTACATGTCCATCGTAGAATGTGATCCAAAAACATTTGGGTTCATTATGGAATCGAGACGAAAATTGTGCATAGGTCTCTCAGTCATGTTATAAAAAATTTTACAAACCTTTAACGTTAACGTTTCGGAGGATCCTCTCCCACCGTTTTCAAAACAAACTAAAAAATTAATCTTCATTTTGTTGTATTATTATGTTGTCAATGCAAGTATCGTTGACATACACAAAAAAAATATATTTACTTTCACTCGTTACTTTATATATTACAAATTAATATAAGTTATTTTTTAGTTTAGTTTTGAAAACATTTTTATATCTTTAAAATTTTGTTCGTTAGGCAAATTTATTACAAAAAAGAATCACTGAGAAATTTGTCTCCGTTTGGTTTTTTGTTTTTACCCAGTGATTCTTTCTTTACATAAGAACAGGTATTTTTGATATTTTTTGAGTTTTAGATAGTGGCGAAAAACCCACATAAAGGAAAAACATATATGAACACGCCACAATCATTCAGACATTACTTAAAACACTGGTAAGATGAAGAATGCGAAAATGTATCACAAAGGAAAAAAAGGTTAAGGCTCCTTTTGGTGTTTAATAATAATGAGGAAAATAACCAAAACTACAAAAAAAAAATAAGGAAGGATATGAAAAGGTTATGCAGAATGAAAAAGCGACAATATAACTAAGTAAAACTAAAATATATTGAGGAAAGGTTCCAGATTAGAGAAGTGAAATCGTTTTACGACGGTGTAAAAAAATAGAAAAGAGTTACCCTGGAAGAAATAATTATTTTAAAACTGAAGATGGAACATTGATAGCTGATTAAAATAATATATTACACGAATGGAAGAACCATTTTGGTAAATTGTTAATGATGGAGGGACCGAAGAACAGGAGGAAGAGTATTTACGCGACGAAGATGGAATAGTGATGGATGAATCATCAGAAGAAGAGATAAGGGACATTATAAAAAAATTATAAAATAATAAAAGCCTTTGCAACGATGGCATTACGGCTGAGATCATAAAGGCAGGAGGAGAACAATTACAGAAGATAATCGGCGTAATAATAAAATTGATATGGACAAAAGAGAAGATGCCAGTTGAATGGTCAAAAGCCTTAATCAATGCTGCCCAATGTACAAAAAAGGAGATAGATTGCTATATTTATAGAGGTAGAGAAATGTTACAAAGTACTGGGTCAAATAATAAGGAGAATATTAAATATCTATGCAGTAAAACTCATACGTGAGGACCAGGCAGGGTTCAGAAACAACAGATCTACGGTAGACCAAATATTTACCCTAAAAGGGATCCAAGTAATTTGATATGAATAATTTGCTATAAATAGATCTGAATCCCTCTTTATAGAGGGTATGCAGCTGGTGATGGAAGAGAATATATTTCCAAAAGAGTTCAAAAGTTCAACTACCTAGGAATTACATCCAAGAGGGTGGGTATGAACAGCACAAAATACAGGTCAGGATAACAAAGGGTGACCGAAGGCACTGAAGCAGTCCAACTATGTGTCCAGGAACACAAAATAAAGAATACAACTTACTTAGAACAACTTACGCTTCTGAAATTGGAACGCTAAACCGAACGGAGAAAGAGAAACTGAAAAGGTGGGAGAGGAAAATGTTACGAGGAAAATGTGGAGAGACTGGGTGGAGGGAGAATGACAAATCTAGTGTTATGAAGAAGGCCAATAGGAAAGAAGGGGAAGGGTAGGTAAGGAAAAAGATGGATGAGCCAAGTGCAGGAAGATTTGGTTTGGCCTTCAGGGTCAGTAGAGCTTTTAAATATATATACAGTTTGATGCACAATTAACACCAGGACTACACAAGATTTTGAAAGAACTGGACATGAAGATAATCTACAAATCGTTTCATAAATTAAGTGAAGAGCTTGGTAACCCAAAGGATAGGGTAGATCAACATGAAAGATCTGAGATTTATGAAATTAATTGTCAACATTTTGATCGAAGGTATAGTGGGCAATCCAAAACATTCATACTAACCACATATAAGAAAATATTGTTCACATTAGATATAGAAGAAATGAAAAATCGAGCGTTCCCCAACATAAACTTCATCTTGACCGCAATATAGATATTAATAATTTTTGAATTTTTGAATTTGACATAGAAAAATGTAATAAAACCATGAACCGGAATAACGGACCTATTCCATTTAGTCAACTTGTTCAACTGTCTCATTAAGTATAAAACTGTAAAACGGTTTGAGATTGTCTTACTGCAATGGCTGATCACGCTGTGTCTATCTTCTATCAGAATACCAGAGGCCTATAAACAAAATGCGCTGACTTCTTCCAAGCAATCTGTGACGCTGATTAGGATATTATTTGCATAACAGAAACGTGGTTAAAACCAGAAATTTCGCACAGTGAGTTATTTCCTCAGAGATATTCGGTCTTTCGATTGGACAGAAATTCTATAACGACGGGAATTTCCATAAATTCCAAGTTGGACGGTGGTGGAGTCTTGTTGAGAATTTGTGAATCATTCAGAGGTAACACCTTAACATATCTGTACGGCAACGATAATATTGTGGAGGACTTATGGATCTCTATCGCTTTGAGGGGAGAGAGGAGGCTCTTGATATGTACTGTTCATATTCCACTGTATGCCTCTTTAAATAATTATACAGCATTCTTTACCAAATTGGAAGGAGTATCACAAAAGTTATATACTTGTAGTCGGTGACTTTAATTTGCCTCATCTCGGATGGACGCAAGCTTCCAGTGACTTGCCTCTACTGCCAGGCAGCGCGAAGGACCCAGTGAGTTTAAGTTTTCTTAACTTCTACTCTAGTAATATAAAACAGTTTAATAGTATTCTTAATGTAAATGGTAGGGTTTTAGATCTAGTTATGTCACATTCATTGTCAATGACAATCAAAGGGTGTGAAGTTCCCTTGGTTTCGGAAGACCACCATCACAGGGCTCTTGATATAACTTTAGATCTAAGTATTGTGCGATCTAGATCCTCTCAGAACTATACTCGAGTTCTGTTTGACCGGGCTGACTATGCTTCTGTAAACGCTGAATTGGGGGACTGCCGATGGAGTCAGGTTTTAAAATCAGACGTTGACGGTAATGTATCCTACTTTTATAACTTCTTAGATGACCTTATAAACAAGTATATCCGCTTAAAACAATAAAAAAATCTCAATATCCGGTTTGGTTTTCTAAAGAAACAATTAACGGTTTGCGTGGCCAGGGTAAATGGAAGAAATTTCGTAATGACTCCGATTATCAATTATTTAGCGATTTGAGACGTAGATCTGAAACACTCATTAAAAGCGATTACCAAAAATATATTGAGGTTACTGAGAATAACATTTCACAGGATGTAAAAAAATCTGGTCGTTTGTAAATAATAAAAAGTCCAACAATTCTTTCCTGAAAACTATGTTCTTAAACAACGACATCTCCACTGATGGCGATGACATTTGTGAAATGTTTTCCGACTACTTTAGTGGTGTATTTGTATCTTCTAATTCACCTGTAAGAGTAGAGAAGACTGTCTCTAATAATGCATTTAATATCCTTTTGGTTACTGAGTACAGTATTTTAAACGCGATAAACTACCTCGACGAAAGAAAGGGACCAGGTCCTGATGGGCTCCCTTCTCTATTTCTTAAGTCTTGTCCGGATTTGTCTACACCGCTACATATAATATATAATCAGTCTATCTCAAAGGGGATCTTCCCATCACGTTGGAAAATTGCGCAAACCAATATATAAATCTGGTGATAGAGCCAACATTCAAAACTACCGTCCTATCTCCCTGCTAAATCATTTCGGTAAAATATTTGAATACCTAATTTGGCAAGAATTACTGTTTAAAGTTAATCCATGAATTGATCCTGCTCAGAATGGTTTCTGCAGAGGTAGGTCCGTATTGACTAGCTTGGTGCCTTTCGTACAATAGGCATTGGATAATATGGAAAATGGTCTAAGTCCTTGTGCAGTCTATACCGATTTCTCAAAGGCTTTTAATAGGGTCCACCATTCTACCCTTATCACTAAATTGATGAACTTTGGAATACACGGCAATCTCCTAAAATTGATTGAAAGTTATGTAACTGATAAAAAGCAGTATGTGGCCGTCAATGGATCGAAGTCTGGCTATCGGTCTGTATCTTCAGGAGTACCTCAGGGGTTTCACTTGGGACCGCTTCTTTTTAATATATTCTTGAATGATGTCGGTAGCTGCATCTCTTACTGCGATTACTCTTTATACGCCGATGATCTTAAAATGTTTGGTACTGTGATGCGGCCTTCTGACGCTGATTCAATTCAGAATGACCTTTCTAGACTGGGCATTTACTGCCGCCACCATAATCTAACATTGAATACCAGCAAATGTCAATTGATTATTTTTTCACGGAGTACATCTCCTTTCAATTTCAATGTAATATTGCAAGTAGATGGGGCGGTGTTGGGAAGGGTGGATTCGATCAAAGATCTGGGTGTGATCCTCGACTCCAAGCTGTCTTTTGAACCCCACATAGCTTCGATAACCAATCGTGCCAAAAGGTCTTTGGGTTTCCTAATGCGCACTACCAGGGACTTCTCAAATAAGTCTTCTCTGATCCTCCTATACAATAGTTTGGTCAGACCGATTCTCGAATATTCATGTACTGTTTGGAATCCCTTGTATGATAAATATTCCATGGAGATAGAAGGCATTCAAAGGAAGTTCCTGAATTGCATTAACTATAGATTTAATAAAAATAGACATTATTTCAGGTATAATCAAAACTTAAAATTTTATAGCATGGAGTCGTTGGAAGATCGAAGACAGTTGTATAATATTGTTTTTATTTACAAAATAATGAAAAATCTAATTCACTCTCCTTGTTGTAACAGTATGATATTTCTCAATTCTTCCCCTTATTCACTGCGCAATAGGATAATATTTAGAGTTCCCCATTATATGTCAAATTATTATAGTAACTCTCCTTTAATTAGATGTGTCCGAACTTATAACAATTTGAGCTTGTCTGATCAAGAATTGGGTCTTTTTTTCTGACAGTTTACTTAGTTTTAAGAGAAGGGTTAAGGCGATATTGCGCGATACTTACCGATTGATGATTGTGTTGTTCTTCTTTTTTTTCCTGTGCTCTCAAAGTATATTCACTTCACTATTTGTATTATGACCTGCATACTGTGTCTTGCAATTATTTAGGAATTAAATGGTTTGGTTTTTCGATTTAAGTGATAAGAACTTGCTATGTTCTGTAGGTTGGGTTAAGCTTTGTTAAATTGTGTTATCCTGTAATAGGACAGGTCACTTGCCTGTTGGATAAGCCTATTATTTAAATAAATAAATAAATAAATAAACTATTAACGTAAACCTTAGTTAACTTCACGGTTCATAATTTTTCATTAGGTACGGTTTTTATATAAATAGAACATGGTTTAGATCTTTTAAATTAGATTGAATCATCTCCTGGTGATGATAAGATGGTTAGCGAAACGTGCCTCTAGAAGTTTGAAAATTCATTTGGTGGTGTTTAGTGATGAATCTCTCACCGAAGTTTCCTATAACCGAGTTTTACACCGAAGATTCCTGTAAAAGGACTGATTGAATTTATGTGGTGTAACAGTTTATTTAATTAACCTTTGGATCAGGTTATTTATATTTTTATAATGTTCGAAATTTGATTCAAAATTTTTCTAATTTATTTTTCCACTTTAATCTCGAAAAAAAATATTCGAAAGATCGAGTAAAATCAAATCAAATAACAAAAAAAATATTTCTATTTACTTTATTTCCAACAACAAATGATAAATTAATTCTTTATTCGCAAATAACAAATAAATTTCATTTATTCGAAATTTTTATTCATTATTCGAATTAATTTTTTGACAACACTGATCTTAAGCCACCATTTTGTTAACTCGGTGTTGTTCTAATTCAAAAATTACACAATCCGTAAATGACTTAAATAAATATGAGCTGTTTATCTAAGAAATTTCTTAAAGAAACCCAGACGGTTACTAAAAAAACCGTAATTATGTTTGGTTTCAGCCAGACGATTCTGAACAGGCACGAAACCTGAAGATTCTCGTAATAAATGTAACATTAAGCTGATATTTTCCGACGTTTCCCGCCCACAAATGCCATCGCCCTAATTAAACACTAAACTAAACTCGGTATTGTTAGACACCCTCTACCCCTCGTGGAACGGAAAGGAACACCGGCGGTAGGGGGAGGGAATTTCGCGGGTTGCCTAATGCGATGCGCGGCTCTGAGAAATCGTCGAGCCGCCCGTCGCCATTGTCTGTCCGACAATAACAAATGTCGTTAAAGACACACCGAGTAATAAATTGAACGCTTGTCTTGATTAAATTTCGGCAAATTGTTTTCCCTTTTTCTTTTCTCTTGTCTGTTGGGGTCAAACAAATGGTCTTCGTATTGTGCAGAAAGCTGGAAGGCGAATGTTAGTGTGAAAACACCTTTTTAATGGTTTCTTTTTGCCTCAGGGCGATTTTTAATTGTAGAATATGATATTAATGTGATATATGAGTTCGTGCGTTTTTTTTTAAGCGAAAAATTTTAAAATAATGATTGTTTGATTTTGCAGGGTGAAGGAGCGTCCTTTGGATATGGATAAAGCGAATATCTCCTTTGTGGATCAGACCTTGGTATGGTAAAGGGGCTTCAGTAAGTCAATGAAGCTTTGAGATTCAGAGATCAAGGCAGAGGCCTCAGACTAACATGATCCAAAATCTGCCAACCCGCACTGGACCAGCTGATCGACTAGCCCAATGCGCCATTCAACTGAATAAAAAGTTTAAGCTTCAAATCATCCAAGCTTATGTACCTGTAAGCTATGGTGATGAGGAAATTGAGATATTTTATGATGATCTGGCCTAGCTTCTGGACAACGAGAAGTGCAGGTACAAAATTCTGATGGCAAAAAACAAGAACAGGTGAAAATGTAACTGGTCCATATGGAAGTGGTGAGCGGGACAATAGAGGTGACGGATTAGACGATTTTGCGGAAGGACAAGAACTGTATATTATGAATTCGTTTGATAAGAAAAAATAGGCAGAAAATGGACATGGAAAAGTCCCATTGCTTTGTGAAAAGACTAAAAAGTAAAATTGCCTACATCATGTCAAACGATAAAACAATATTTTGTAATTGTACTGTCCTTAACCTTTTAATGTCGGAAGTAACCATATAATGATACACGCAAAGGTTAGGATAAACTGTCGAAAAAAAAGTATAAGAATGGTAAGATCGAAGGAATGTAAAGTGAATTCTAGGAAACTGCTTCAGAGGGTCAGCGATTTTGAGATTGCTTTGTCGAACCGCTTTGATGTGTTGCACGATGCCCAGGAGATGGAAGTAACAGAGCAGTATGAAAAAATAATCGACAATGTGTTTGAAATGGCTGTCGAAATAGCATCACCAGAAAAAAGTTTTAAACAGTCAAAAATCCCCATTGAGACAATAGATTTAATGAAAAAACGGTGTACAATAAGGAATGCAGGTAGTCTTTTTGGCAGAGTCGACTACGTTGAGCTCTGCAAAACTATAAGAAAATGTATTCGAGAAGAAACGCGTCGATTCAACATGCAGCTAGTGCAAAAAACACTAGAAGAAAACAAAGGAATAAACAAAGCAAGACAGAAACTGAGAAATAAAAAGACACAAATGTATGCCTTAATGTTTAGAAATGGCACAGTGTGCACGGACCGTACGGAAATGTTAGAGATTATCAGAAGATTTTATTCTAAATTTTATGAAGATTAGAACCAGTTAAAGAGAGCAAAACCTACGGAAGAGCAAATGCCAGATATCCTGTTGGATAAAGTGACAAATGCTATAGAAGAATGGAAAGGCTCCAGAAAAGAACAGTGCAACAGTGAAAATGTTGAAAGTTGGCGGTCAAATGTTACATAAAATACTGGGAAAATTGTACTCAAAATACCTCAGGAAACCTAACGCTAAAAACCTAAAAAAACTAAACCTAAAAAAAAATACCCAACGTATCGAAAAGTGCTCGAAGTGATTCTTCTTCTACCGAAAACTACCGCCCAATAACCCTCCTGTCAGTATTGTACAAGGTTTTCACCAAGATAATATTTAAAATAATATTGAGAACATCGAATGACGCACAACCAAGAGAGCAGGCAGGATTCAGTACAATAGATCATATCTAGGTTGTCCAACAGGCCATAGAAAGGTACAATGAATACACCATGCCACCGTATTTGGCTTTTATTGCTGTGAAAAGGCATTTGACTCCATATCAAAGCAAGCTATAGGGGATGCATTGCGAAACTAAGGAACAGACAAAGCCTATGTAAACCTACTGAGATCCATGTATGATGAAGCAACAGCGACAGTTCACATGTATGATCTTGAAGTTAAAATCAATATAGAACGGGGTGTACGGCAGGTGAGTCAATATGCCCTGTTCTTTTCTCAGCCTGCCTTGAGGAGGTATTCCATAGTCTGGATTGGGAAGAGAATAAAATAAAAATAAATGGTGCATATTTCAGCCACCTTAGATTTGCAGATGATATCGTTCTCCTGTCACAAGACCTAGATGATCACAATCAATTTAAAGCCTTTGAGTAGCACAGAGAGGAATGCAAAGGTGTATGCTTGGCATTACAAAGCGGGACAGAAAAGCCTGTACATAGATCAGAGAACAGACCAAAGTATGTGACATCATTGTAAAGGTGAAGGAATTGAAATGGGGGGTGGGCAAGCCATCTGGAAGGCGAGGCGATGTGACGACAGATGAACCAAAGCAATCGCGGGATGTATACTGCTTGGTCATAAGCGTCTACGAAGAAGACCTAAAACACGATGGATCAATGACATCATCAAGTATATTGGACCCGAATGGCAGAGAGAGGAAAGCTCAGGTCCACGCGAGTTAGAAGCATGCAGGGGAGGCCTTCATTCTGGAGTGGATCGACAATGGTTGAATGATGATGATGATGATTGTATTTTTCTTTAAATTCACTGCAGATCTATGAGTTTCATTTACAAATTTCCTGGAACATTTTCAACAGATACACTGAAATGTGCCGCGAATAATTGAATTAAATTTTCATTTTCCTTGAAGTCCTGAAATCTTGAAGTAAATTATTTTTGTAAAGCAGTTATTGTGGATATATATTTGTCCACCTCACTACAATTACAAGTTGACAAGTTTGGGAAGTGCGTGACATCTTTTTTCTGAAGCTGTATTTTCCATTAATTGATTTATGATTCAAATGATGACATATAGTCACACATTGTTTATAAAGTTTTCCTTGCCTTGTAAGCCACCCAATCAGTTCGTTCAAATGCCTTAAACCCAACAAATCTACGCTTCGCGGATGATATAGCTTTGTTGTCTGACAACCTACAAGATATCAGGAAAATGCTGGAAGATCTCAAGGAAGTATGTGCTCAGGTTGGGCTAAAGATTAATATATCAAAAACGAAGTTTATGACGAATCTGGTCCCTAGAGGAAATATTAATATTGGTGATTGCGAGGTGGAGCTGGTGGATAGGTACACATATCTTGGTCATGAAATACAGATCTCGAGAGACAACCAAACATGCAAATTAAAAAGAAGAATCTCGCTCTCTTGGGATGCATATGGCAGACTTGGGGAGATATTTAAGAGTAATCTCCCAATTTGTCTAAAACGAAAGGTTTTTAATCAGTGCATTTTGCCGGTTATGACCTACGGCGCCGAAACTTTAACTCTGGCAGTCACATCTGCTAAGAAGCTTAGAATAACACAAGGTAAGATGGAAAGATCGATGCTTGGTGTGTCACTTCGTAACCACGTTAGAAATGAGGACTTACGAGAGAGAACGGGAGTCACGGATTTTATCTATCAGGTGGCTAAGCTCAAATGGAATTGGGCTGGACATATGGCCCGCATGACAGATGGACGATGGACAAAGGGGCGCTCGAGTGGAGACCAAGAGCTGACAAGAGAAGCAGGGGAAGACCTCCCACGCGGTGGACGGACGATATCAAAAGAATAACCACAAACTGGATGCAAAGCGCTCAAGATAGAAGACGGTGGGTAGAAATGGGGGAGGTCTATATCCAGCAGTGGATGCAGAGGGCTGATTGATGATGATGATGATGATGTATGACATGTGGTCCTGTCGGAACCACATTTCTAGATCAAATTTTCCACGTACTCGGATAACAAGTCCAACTTCCGAACGGCGACGAACTGATCAATTTCGATCTTCATCAACACTACCAGGAAAAACGGCGATATTTGTGCGGAACGCACCGTTTTTGTCTTGTTATTGTTTTAACACCGAGCAGCGTGATATGCGTTCGGAATTTGTCGATAACTTGGCGAATACATCGCTCGGTTAGGTGATTATGTGCACCATAAAATTCACCAAGTGTTCTATAAGGTTCGCATACAGAACACTGATTTTATTAATAAATTTCGTCAATTTACAAGCGTTGCTCTAATGTTGAACGTCCGATAATAATTTGCCAGATTATACTATTATACTGAATAGACGCGCAAACACACACTTCGTTTAACAGCGAACCTTAGTGGAATTTTCGACACACTAAAATAATCATCCATTAGAATCATGGCGTACGTGATCATGAACGAGTCTTATACAATATCGTCAATTACATCTTGAAGATTCATTCATATAGCAAATCCTTTTGCGTTTTGCTGCTTCCCTTTTAGGAGTCCAGAATTGAAGGATTTGAGATTTCTTTATTCACCATCCCGTTAATCCCTGTTTTTCTTCAATATTCATTTTATTTCATTTTGTTTAATAATATTTATTTATGTGGATTCACCTTACGTATAATACGGGTATAAAATAATGGCTAGATTGCATCACAAATCATAGATACATTGTCGGATTTTATCCTCCTTTTTTTAATCCAGGAAAATATACTGGCTCATAATTTAAGACCGACTACCGCGCTCTCTGCACGAACTACAAGCGACTTCCCGCGGGGAATTTTTAACTTTTTGTCCAAGTTTAACTTTTAATACTTTCCGTTTATTTCATAATAACATCGTCTTAGATAAATCACGCTCTTTTTTCCGGTCTTTCGGCGCGGAACTTTCCGCCGTAATTAAATTAAATAATTCGTAGATAATGTGCCACTTTTCATGAAGGATTTACACAACGGAAAACAAACTTTCCCCAGGCCATTCGAACTTGTTTAACTCAGTAAATTGGGCAATCGTGGTTATCCACCTTTAGATCTGTAATTGCAGTTTATTTTAATTATTTATTTATAATTGTAAACCATGCACGAAAATATTTTAGACAGACAACTATACAACTTTGCTCCCGCCGTTTTCTTATAGATGGCGTTAAGTAATCGTCGAAATAACTACATCATAGATGGCATGCAGTACCTTTGGGCATTTTATAAACATAACCCCATAGTACCAATAGTCGATTTGTGTTTATGTGAGCCAAATTCTCGTCATTTGCGAGAGGTGTTAATTTATTTCTTTAATGTGAAGAAATCTGCACCTGAGGCTCACCGAATACTCTCAGGGACTTATGGTGATGTCGTTATGAGAGAAAGAACGTGCCGTGAGTGGTTTCAACGCTTCAAGAGCGTCGATTTTCAAGTCGAAGACCGGCATAGCGGTGGAAGAGCGAAAGTTGGATTGGGAGTGACTCAACAAGCAATTTCAAAACGCCTCAAACGCCTGGGAATGACCCAGAAGCAAGGATATTGGGTGTCATACGAGTTAAACCCGAGAGTTGTTGAATGCCGTTTGTTTGCTTGTGAACAGTTGCTTGAAAGGCAAAAACGGAAGGAATTTCTGTATGGCATTGTGACTGGGGACGAAAAATGGGATTATTACGATAACTTCAAGCGTCAAAAATCATGGGGGTATCCCAGTCACGCTTCCACGCCGACGACCAAATCGATTATTCACGGCGCCAAGGTCATGCTTTATATATGATGGGACCAGCTCGGTGTAGTGCATTATGAGCTGTTAAAACCGTCTGAAACAATCACAGGTGATCGTTATTGAACGCAATTAATGCGTTTGAGTCAGGCATTGAAGGACAAACGGCCGCAACACAGCGAAATACACGACAAAGTGATTTTGTAGTGACTATGCTCGGCCCCATGTTACGAAAGTGGTCCAAACATATTTGGATACGTTGAAATAAGAAGTCCTACCCCACCTGCCCTATTCTTCAGACATTGCTCTCTCTCTCTCACTATCACCTGTTTCGATCGATGACACACGGCTTAGCTAACCAGCACTTCCGGTCTTATGAAGAAGTAAAAAATTCAAAAGATGACCAGTTTTTTCAATGCGAGATTCGAATGTTGCCTGAAAGATGGGAGAAATTAGTGGCCAATGATGGACAATACTTGGGGGTTATACAATAAAAATGTATAACCAGTATTTTACAATAAAGCCTTGAATTAAAAAAAAATGGAGGCAGCATAGTTGTATACCTTTATTTAAAGAAAAACCATACATCTTTTGGGGTGGTCCAGTTATCAAGCCATTTTTCGATATCTCGCCATCTGTGGAAGTGCTTCAAGGAAAGTGCGTGTGACATGGCACAAACAAGTGGTGACCGGAAAAGGCTAAGTCTGGTGAATACGGTGTGTGGGGCAAGAGTTTCCAACCAAGTGCAGAAATGGTGTCTGACCGCTTTCGCTGTGTGCGAAGAGGCGTTGTCGTGCTGCAAATACACTTTTCCCTGCCTTGTAGCCCATTCTGCTCTCTTTTCCATCAATGCATGGTTCAAATTGGTTGCAGAAGCTTATAGTAGACGACACACTTCAGATTGCACCAAATTTATAGTATTGTCTTTTTTTTTAAAGCTATTTGGTTTTCTAGTGGATGGTTGTCAAAAATGTCTTTTTTTAAGCCGAGAAAACAAAAACCTTGCACAACGTTTTTCGCTTCTACATTTGTGTGTCGTTCAGCTGTGGTATCCGTTTTAGAGATCGATTAATGATGGTTTAGTTGCATGGAAGAAGCTGAAATTATATTTATTCTTTGTAATCCTACCAAATGCAAAGCATAGTTTCCTTTGGATCAAGGCCATCTTTCGCTGTACATTGTGTAGCTACATGTGTAGGTGAAAATCATCGAAAGCGAATGATCGAAATAGAAACACAATTATGGCCTCTATATTTTGGGATACGAATGGAATATTGTTTATCGGTTATGTCGAGGCAGGTAAAAACCATCGATAGTAAATATTACATAGCGTTATTGGTGCGTTTGAAGGATAAGATCGCAAAAAAGGCCCGAAATGAACAAAATAGTGCTTGTTCACCAAGTTAATACACCGTGTCATCAATCCTTGGCAACGATGGCTAAATTGCATGAATTATACTTCGGATTGCTACCTCATCCACCATATGTTCCAGATCTGGACTCCAGCGACTATTTTCTATTCTCAGACCTCAAAAAAATACTCTCTGGAAAATAAATTCACCCCAATGAAGAGGTAATTACCGACAATGAAGGATATTTTGAAGACAAAGAGAAATCGTTTTATAAAAAGGTGTAGAAATGTTAGAAAATCGTTGGAATGATTAAATTGGTCTACAAGAAAAATCTATTGATGAATAAAGTAAAAATTTGCAAAAAAGTGTGTTTTGTCAGTCTGGAGACTTATGTATTAGACCGATGTATTAAATGCACAGGGCATGATTCTCAATAAAAAAATGTTTTAATACTGATAGTTAGCTTGTTTACAATTTATTCATTAATTAATATCCAATTAATATTTGCCAAATATGCCTTTACACATATTTTCTTAAAATAATAATTCTTATCATAGTTTTTCGATTGGCGATTTAAATAATTTGTAATGTTTTTCTCAGGAACTCTTAAATTATGGCTCATGTTATAACGAACTTTTTTTCTTTAAAATGATGTAATACAACGTCTTAACACATTGTCTTACAATTAAAAATAAATAGAAAGCCTAACGTGAGTGCGAACACTTAGAAAAAATAAAAACAAAAAAAACAGTTTTTGAATGGTTTCATTAAAAATTAGGTCTAACGTAAATTTTTCAGCATCGTCACATTCTTTAGTTTTGAATGCATTTTATGTGCATTAGAATTAATATACGAAATTGTGGAACGCACAAGGAATCTCGATCCATGTTATGGCACCATGCATGCTTACCACTGAGAACAATCCTTAGGTATTTCACGTTCCTATCAAAAGAACACTAAAATTCAAACTATTTGGTAACTGCACGCTTTAAATTCGCTTTCGGAGAACTGGCGCTGGATTATTAAAAGCCATCTCTGTATGAGGTGGTGCGGAATCGAGGAAGCATTTATCTCCTTTAGCAATTTATATTACGAAATTGTTATTACCAGATAAATGATTACTTTTTGGTGGTGTCAGGGTGTCTGTAATAACTAACTTAACTTTAATATTAGGAATATTTTTGTTTTCTACTGTGTTTACCTATAATACCTCAAAAATATATTTTGTTTTTGTTTAGTTTAACATTAATAAGTTTTAGTTAATCAGTGATCATTAATGAAATTAATAATGTTTATGGATTTTAGATGATAAATTTGTAGCTTTTTAATGTTTCAAAACTTTATTATAGATTTTGCTCAACATATGTTTCGCCTTGTTAGGGTTTTCTGAAGAGTAGCTTGAATTAATACTAATGGTCAAACGTAGTGTTTCCAAGTACACAGGTAAAATTATTTATTTTTTATTTCTGGTTTTTTTAACGTTTAATTTAATTATCCTAAATATCGGCTGGTAAAAATCGGGCTATTCAATTACAATATTATCTAATACGGGGATATTCTGGAAATTTAGTTGGTCATTCGTGATTATTATATGACTGTATTTTAAGGATTTTTTTATTTCCAATTTTCCGAGTAGCTCTGATTTTCCTTTCCTGAGTGTATTAATTTAACATTGTTTATATCTATAAAATTATTGTTTTCAACACAATCTGTAGACATTCCGGTGCTTTTTATATTATTTTAAGATATCTTTTTTGTGTTTTTTTATTCTACAACCTATACTTCTACCACTTTGACCGATATATACCGCTTCACAATTCTTTTTATACACACCAGATTTATCTAAAGTATCCGTTTTATCCTTATTATTAACAAACATTCTACCTACATTAAGTTTATTTACACAAATAGTCTTAAAATCTAGTTTATTTAATCTTTTACACACTCTATTGATTATATGTAAATATCGAGTTGTAATTTATTAGATATTTTCTTTATTTTTATGTCCAGGAAGTTAATTTCATCATTAAGTCTAGTATCCATAGTGAATTGAACATTTTTGTTTATGGAATTCAAATGGCCTAAAAACGTGTATACATTTCTTTCCGCACCATTCAAAATGCAAAGCACATAGTTCACGTATTTGTGCCAGTGTGATAGTCACTATTTGGTACGGTTTTTAGGCTGGAGGAGTGAGAGGACCTTATTTTTTAGAAAACGATGATGGAAGTCGTACTGGTGTTAATGGTAAACAGACATTACTTTCTATTTCTTTCTATTCTTTGCGTATATAGTTATCATTGTACCTCATTTTACAATTAACTGATTTGTTTGAGTAGTAGTTATTAACAAACTTTTAACGTACTTAACATAATTCTAACCAGACTTTTGTAATAATTCATATGGGTATTCTAATAGCAAAACTATATATAGTTTCAATATCTAATATAATTTATAAATAATACTTCTATAAAAAATTAGCTTCTTGCTGAATAAAATGAAGAAGCCCGACATGAAAACATCAGTTAAGTATCTGAAGTTTTTCTTGCAGTTACAGTTTTTCGGATATATTTGCGATGGGGATATTTTATTTTTAAATTTTATTATTATAAATTATTTTTATTGGGTGTTTCTTCTTACAGCACACTACAAGTCGCATTGTTTAAAATGATTAGGCTAGAACTGAATGGTATCTAGACTCGAACTCGTTAGATTTTTTTATGGCTCTCAGGTTGTGGCCATCTCTAACATTAGAGGGATCTTTTGAGATCAATTCCGGATACTAGCCAGGTATGTCGGTAAAGGCAGTATCAAACCCAAGTACAAACCAAGATTTTTTATTGTTGTAAAAGGTACCTTTTCTAACGTAATAGACCCCGTTCGATCGGCTACCACTATTTTCGCAAAGTTATGTTCCGTCGTTTCGGAGTTAATCGCAAATATATACAAAAAAATAAAAAATTGACTGCAACTCGGAAATTCGGTGTATTATTCTACTAAAGATATTAGGTAATAAAAATACTTTTTTTTATTTTTAGGGTTGAACTGAGAAACTTTAACAATTACTTTTAAATACATCTCATTATAATGGAAGCATCGCTGATAAAGCTGCCGCCTAACAAAACCAGGAACCAAAAATCACAATCAACCAAGAAGACAAATGGACTCAGTATATTATAGTCTATTACAGTCTACACGCACATGCTCCCCCATCAAGAATATGGAGACCCTATCCACAGCCAACAACCAATGTTTTCGCGGACTTCCTGTCGGATGGCGTATATATGGAGTGTCAGATTTCCTTGGACTGCGTCCATCGAGACAACAATAATTGAGTGTCATCATACATCCAACCGTTGGGTTCCGCAATCTCATGTAGAACACACAACAACCTGCGTCTCCGCCTTAATAAGCATTTTTGTTGGTTGCTTGAATCGAGACAAGCCCCACCCATCCCTTCAACTGGATACCTACACATACTCCCCTATCAAGAATAATTGGATGCAGTCCAAGGAAACCTGACACTCCATCGGTCGTTCTGTCGCTGTCTTACAGTGAGGATTCACGAATGACTTGATAGGGATTTGTTTTCAATTGTTCCCGTTCTTACAAGAATCATTTTTGGCTTCGAAGTCATTTCCAACACATAAATTAAAATAACTTGCTAAACTGAAAGGATTGACAGGATTAGTAAGTACAAAAGGCCACACTAATCTTCACCATGCCTTTGCTTGTATTGAAGTAGTCTCTATGCCAAGTCTACAAATACTTTCCTCGCAATCAAAAAAGAATAATTGTTTGGCATGTTATTTGATTGATTTTAATTAAAACAACTTTGTTTTCATGTCAGTAACGTCCCTTATGTATGTCCCTCCCTTTCAGGTATGTCCCTCTTATAATTACATATAAATAAAATTGGTTAATTTCGCAATTATTTGTGATAAATCCCTAAAAATTAGGGCGTGCAAATATTGTTTTTTGCTTACTGTAAATCTTTCTGCTAATAGTGACATGGACACTTATCAAATAAATCCTTGTTTCTTTATTTTGTGTCTGCTAGAAATACTAAAACAACTTTTCTAAAATTAATTTTTAATTATTGCGACACGGATTGTATTGACAATAATAAACGAAATATAGTGAATTATAAAATTAACTAAAAGAGTAAAGTGACGTCTGAATGTAAGTTAATTTTAAAGGTAGAAGCTGGACCCCACTTTCTGTATTTAATAATCCAGCGAGGATTGAGTATACACCGGGGCAAAAACGAGAGTGAAATAAATAAATCAGGAGACCACTGAATATATTTGACCTTTCCGTTTTCTTATTTATAAGGGTCAAGAGTTTGGATGTTTTATATATTATTTTTCTGAACTGAACGTAATTACTATTAAATATTCTATATATATATATATATATATATATATATATATATATATATATATATATATATATATATATATATCCATATATCGTAGAAAAAATAGCACTAATTTAAGTTTAGGATAAGGTGGAGTATGTAAGGTAGGGTAAGGTGGAGTATTTATAAAGGAAGGCATAAGAAATACAAAATAAACGAAATTTTGATGCAAAAGTTCATGACGTATTGCGACTGGGCCGAATTGAAAGAATATGTTGCCAGAAAATATGTAAATTTTAATTTTAATCATGTGATTAAACATTAAGATGACTTCTTTGAGGAATTCTGTTGAAGAAAAATCGTTGCATGGAGTGTGAGAACCTTCCGTTCTCTGTCTCTGTTAGATAATGAACCTCTCACTCTTTCTTTTGCGCATCTCAGAGGCCAAGTTATGTTGACTGAGCTGTAGGTGCTAGGAAAAAAAATTATTAAACGTTTGTCCCCACGGTGTTGGTAAACGCTAGGACACAAAGAGTTAATGTGAGGTGTTATGGTGTGAAAAATTAGTGGTAATAATTTCAACTTGAGCATTAGAAGACAATGATGTGTAAGTTTACTAGTTTTTGTAACAAAACCAACCAAATGTATGCCGAAACGTATGAAGTAAATGGCTATAAAAATATTGCATTTTATTTTCAAATAATACTTTAAGAGGCGAATCCAACAAAAATTAAATTTCGATGAACCTATATATCCAGTAAACTTGAAGAGATTTACCACTAAACACCAAAACGCTTTTTTGAACTGCTCGACGCACGTTTCGCTAACCATGTTAGCATCATCAGGAGATGATTTAATCTAATTCTAAAACTAAGCTATGTTTTATTTATATGAAAACCATACCTAACAAAGCGTGTAAAAATCATGAACCGTAAAGTGTACTAAACCTTACATTAATAATTGAAAAAGATGACCTAAAGGAATCGGTCCTTTATCTGTGTTGATGATTTTCTTACATTTTTCTATTTGAATGCTTTCATATGCATCCAAAGCCCTATTATTATTAACACTTTTAATTAGTTTTAAATTACTAGTATCTATACTGTGGTCATGTTCGATTGCAGGTTGGGCAACACAAGATTTTTCATTTCTCCCATATCTAATGTGGGCAATATGTTCTTTATATCTTGTCAATATGGATCTTTTTGTTTGCCCAATATACCTTCGATCACAGTCTTGACAGCTAATTTCGTAAATCCCCGACTTTTCATGTTGCTCTACTTTATCCTTTGGATTACCCAGAACTTCTCTTAATTTATTATATGGTTTGTACACAATCTTAATGTCCACTTTTTTCAAAATTTTGTCTAGTCCTCCTGTTGATTGGTCATCAAATGGTATTACCATGAATTTCTTTGTATTCTGATACTTTTGAAAAGTCGAAGATTCTTTCAATAATTTTCTGAACTTATGTTTTCTAATTAATTTATCTATAAAATCTCTTCAAGTTTAGTATTTCACACCAAAGGTTCCAACAGAAGAATTGATCTAAATATCCAGGACAAAAATAGATGTTACCATTGTTAATACAATTAAACCTGCTTTTCCGCCGAAATGGATAGATGCTCTAAGAAAACTGTTTGTCCAAAAACTTTAAAGAATCGTTGGTTAAATATACGAAAGCACTTTCCCCTTATACGCTGTATATTTGGTTTAATAAACAAACTTTCCTTTTGAAATACCCTATATTTGAATTTATATTTTAAAATTTCAGACAAAGATACCACGCCCTATCTTTCACCAGATGTTTCTTGTATCATATTATCCATATATCTTTTATTCACTGTATCATAATAATAAAAAAGAAATATTAAAACAAATTGGCTTCTTTTCGACCAAAACCAAAAAGTTTTGTAAGCTTTCAAACAACTACATTTTTAAAACCTTCCCGTTCGCATTCCAGCGTCGTAACACTTTCCTTTGAAGTTTATCAAGCTTTCGAAAATTCAGAAAAAACTTTTGCTTCGGTACATATACCTTCTATCGGGGAGCAAAATAACAAAAAAACTTTTTCCCACCGAAAAGTAAATGGTAAAAAATTCACAAAGGTGTTAAATTTATTAAAGGATCTCAGCGAACCGCTCAACTTCTACAACGACTGAGAAAAGTTTTAGTGAACGGAAGAAATTGTGTTATCCACTTGAAAGTTGCCAGATGAAAATTCAAGTTTCCTCTGGTCGTGCGGAATTTCAATACATTTTAAATTTTTATGATCGGAATTTTAAGATTTTCTCTATGTCGATTTTTCAGTATTCACAATTTCCAGGAAAACGATATGCTCTTAAGGTTATTTCGAGTATACACGTATCGGGAATGTTGTGTGCCCTTTTACGTATTGATATTTTCAAATAAAACGTTTTTAAAGACGCGAAAAAAATGATCCTACACGTTCAACACAGAAAATAAAGTCCGGAATACATTTCTTTCTCAAAAACATTTATTAAACATATTTATTACTATAAACTAAACGAGAAAAAATGGTTAATTTCAATCTCCCACAATTACTACCTAAAAAATTAGATTGTTGGCATGTCTATCACGTGTTATTGACGACGTTGTAATTATTTTCTGGTGTGAAATTCTAAATGTGAAACATTTTTTCTAATATTATTTTTCAAAAAAACGGAATAATAAAAAACTTACGATACTAATTTCGGAAACAACATTCATTCTAGTCCAGCGCCTTGAACTTAAAGGAAATGCTTAAAATATTCGCCGATTCATTCTACGCAAAGTGGGCGCATGCAAGAGTCTGTGTATATCCGTAATAGTAATAAAGATCTTCCGCTAATAGTCTCACCAGCCTATTCTATTCGATCAATTAGTTCTCCTTTTGTAGGAACTGACGTTTTAAAAAGTATGCTTTTCAAAGATCAAAATATTTCATCCGTATCAAACGTCGCCATCGCGTCGAGACAAGTATCTTCTAAGACCGGTTTCTGGCCTCACGGCCATCGTCAGCTGGGCTCCAGTCTAACGCAAGGAGACAGCTGAATAGAAAAGATCAGAGCCAGGCCAAGTAAAGTGGCCATATTCATGGCGGGTCGCAATCTCAATTCAACCCGCGCCATCCTACGGTGAATGTTCGCAGCAGTCAGAACTACGCGATGCATTCTTCCCACAACCTTGGATATAGGTATTAGATATGCTCAAAAGATAGAGTAGTGGGTCGTGGAGAGAGGTATTAAAATAACACAACTCTTTCATGCGTCCTGCACGTTCATCTGTTCATTTCAAATCATGCGTGACCATCACGTCGAAACAAGTATTCCCAGCATTCCAACCGTCATCAGCTGGGCTCCAGTCATGCAAGGAGACAGCTGAATAGAAACGATCAGAGCCAGGCCAAGTCAAATCATTCTCAGCCCTCAGAAAACCGTCGTGTTAAAAACAATTGACAATTATCATAGCAAATGAATGAAGTGTATCGCTTCCAAAAGATCAATAGTAAAATTTTTCCCACTATTCTCAATAAAATTTGCCATTTTCAAGAGAAGAAGCCTACGATAATAGCTTTTGAAACTATGGATAACACCCTGATCCATAGGTTGTAAATTGAAACTGGTATTTTTCTAATTTTTCTAGAGAAAAATCGTTATTTAAGTAAATTATTTCAGGTTTTGTTGACATTTTGATATGTTTTGTTGCCATATTAGATTATAGAACGAAATCCCCCATTTATTTGGTAAAATACCACTTAAAGTTCGTTATTATTTTTATCCGAAAGCTAATTATATAGGGGTTCGTTATAAACAGACTCTTGCAGATCATCACTTTCACCGTCCTGAGCTTTCCTCTCCCACTCTGGTTCAATATACTTAACGATGTCAATCCATCGGTTTCTCGGTCTTCTTCGTGGACGTTTGCGATCAAGCGGTATCCACTCCAGGATTGCCTTGGTCCATCTGTCATCCCATCGCCTAGCTAAATGGCCTGCCCATTTCCATTTCAATCGCTTAACTTTTCTAATGATGTCACAGACTTTCGTTTGTTCCTTGATCCATGCGCAGGACTTTCTGTCTCGTCTTGTAATACCAAGCATACATCTTTCCATTCCCCTCTGTGCTACCCGAAGTTTTTGAATTGATTGGGATGTGAGTGTCCAGGTTTCACTTCCGTATGTCATAACGGGTAGATCGCACTCACCGAATACTTTTCTGTTCAGGCAAAGTGGGAGTCTGCTCTTAAACACAATATTGAGCCTGCCAAATGCCTGCCAGCCACATTTAACACGCCGTTCCACTTCCTTGGCAGTATTCGACGCCATTGAAATCATCTGTCCAAGATATATAAAGCTGTCCACAATCTCCAAATCCCTTCCTAAAACTGAAATTCTTCTGTCCTGAGCGAAGTAATTGAACATAACCTGACTCTTTTTCCGGTTTATTTTCAAGCCAAATGGTTCACCAGCCCTTTACAGTTCTTGTATGCGTCTTTGCAGCTCCTCTGGGTCTTGTCAAAGGTGAACAATATCATCTGCAAATCTAAGATGGTATAAGTTTGCACCATTGATGTTTACACCATCCTGTTTCCAATCAAGTTTACGGAATACTTCTTCAAGGCCAGCTGAGAAAAGAATAGGCGATATTGCGTCACCCTGCCGTACACCTCATTCTACATTAATTCCCACTACAAGATCATCAAGATGAATTGTGGCTGTAGCTCCATCATATATCGATCCTACTAGGTTAACATATGTTTTATCTACCCCTTGACTAAGCAGTGCATCCACTATTGCATGCTTTGAGATGGAGTCAAATGCTTTTTCGTAGTCGATAAAAGCCAATCACAATGGCATGGTGTATTCGTTGTGCCTTTCTATGGCCTGCTGTACAAACTGGATGTGATCCATTGTACTGAGTCCACTTCTGAATCCTGCTTGTTTTCTTGGTTGTACGTCATTCAGTTGTTTTAATATTCTTTTATAAATTATCTTAGTGAAAACTTTGTACATTACTGATAGGAGGCTTATTGGACGGTAGTTCTTTAAATCTTCTTGTGCTCCCTTTTTATGTAAAATGATCACTTCTGCATTTTTCCATAAGACAGGTACTTTTTGTTCTTTGAGGCATTTTGAGTATAATTTTGCCAGTGTTTTATGTAACGTCCGACCACCAGCTCTTAGCATTTCGATAGTTACACTGTCCTTTCCTGGAGTCTTGCCGTTTTTCATCGATTCTATAGCATTTGTTACTTCCCCCACTAAAATATCTGGCATTTGTTCTTCCGTGGGTATTGTTGTCTTTGATTGGTTCTTATCTTCATATAACTGAGAATAAAATTTTCTGACAACTTCTGACATTTGCGTACGCGCCCAGCACACTATGCCATTCTCACACCTTAAGTCATATACTTGCGTTCTATTGTTTCTCAGTTTTTGTTTAACCTTGTTTTCTTCCAGGGTTTTTTGCACTAGTTGCATGTTGAATCGGCGCGTATCCTCTCTGATACGTTTTGTTATAGTTTTACAGAGCTACGGGTACTCGACCCTGCCAAAAGGACTACTTGTATTTCTTATTGCCCGCCGTTTCTTCATTAAATCAATGGTCTCACTGGAGATTTTTGTCTGTTTGAGACATTTTTCTGCCGGTGCTATTGAAGCAGCCGTTTGAAGCACATTGTTGGCGATTTCTTCATATTGAACTGATAGTTCCACTTCCTCCGGATCTTGTAACATAGAAAACCGGTTTAACAAAGCTATCTCAAAATCGCTTCCTCTCTGCAGCAGTTTCCCAGAATCCACTTTGACCTTCTTTGATCTTACCATTCTTTCGCGTTCTCTTCAACAGCTAATCCTAACTTTTGCTCGTACCATTCGGTGGTCATTTCCAACATAAAATTGTTAAGGGCAGTACAATTGGTAAATATAGTTTTATGGTTGATCATGATGTAGTCAATTTCAATTGTGAGCCCAGATGGAAATCTATCCATCTGGGCTCACATATATATATATATATATATATATATATATATATATATATATATATATATATATATATATATATATATATATATAGATATATATATATATATATATATATATATATATATATATATATATATATATGTATTGTGTGTTTATATTTCTAGACTATATTCTAAAACAGTAAATATTTGAAACCACACCCAAACATTTTTTTTTCGAAAAAAAGTCGTTCTCATCATGTAGAAAGTTATACAAGTTATTTTTGAATTGTCTAGGTTTAAACAGTATTACTCAATTAAATACAAAATATCAAAACAACCAGGTTTAGCTTGACCCGAAAAGTTTTTAAATAGAAATCCACCAAGTTCGCATTTGGGCAACGTAGCATTCTCCTTTGAAGTTCACCGAGCTTTTCGAAACTCTGAAAAAAACTTTTACTTTGTACGCCCATCTTCTATAGATAACAAAGTAGCACACAAAAAACTTTTTACCACCGAAAATTAAATAGTAAAAAATTCACAAAGGTGTTAAATTCATTAAAGTGTCCTGAAGAACCGCTCAACTTTTTCAACGACTCGCGAAAACTTTCAGTGGACGAGATAAATTACGTTAGTCACTTGAGAGTTTCCAGATTAAAATTGAAGTTCCTTCTCGTCGTACCGAATTTCAACACAGCTTCAAAGTGTACGGACAAAATTTTAAGATTTACATTGACTTTGCAGCATGTGCCGGTGTCACAGCGATGTTTTACTTGTCAGAAGCTCATTAGAAATAGTTGTTTGGCAAGGTGCCAGACCTAGGTCAACTTGATGTTAGGTTTCATACGAATGACCCTTTTTCGTCTTCAAGTCTTTCAAGAACCTCTTGATAAAAATGCTGGTTTAGCGTTTGGCATTGAGGTACATATTCCGTATGGATGCTACCTCAAATTTTAGTTAACCTTGAGACTCAATATTCCTTATGGACAATCTCCTGGCTACCGAAAAAATAAATGAGCAGGTTTTTGGTCGTTGATTTGATCATTCTGGCTGTTTTTTTAATAGTGGTGAGGTTAAAGGGCACCAATACTGGCTTTGGCCATTCATTTCTGGGATCGAGATTCTGGCACTCGTCACAAGGAAATAATACGTCAGAGAAAATGACGTACCCCTTTAGGCTCCAAAAACTTAAGACGTGTTTGCCTTTTGTTATCTTTATGTGCCTGCCAAAAGTATTGTAGAATCTCTTGAACTATTGGGTTGATCAAATTCAACCCTTCGACAATCATTCTGACCGTCAACGGACAGTCGCCGTGGTCAAAATCCCGGATTTTGTGAAGATTTTCATCACTTTTTGCAGATGAAAGACCTTCGTTGCGAGGTAGCAAGCGCAAGCATCTGAGAATACCTTAAACTATCTGAGGATTTGGACCCTTGATAGAATATTGTTTTCATAAGTCCGTTGAACTTTTGCAAAAGTTTCCATAGAACTGTACCCCAGTCTAAAAAACTTGAAAGAGCACCAACATACTAGAAAAACTCAATTAACGAAAATAATTACTATGGACCACCAAATGATCACAGGAAATTCAAATTCGTATTAAGGACCCATTCGACATTGTCTTGTCTCTCCTCGAAATATTTATCTCAAATTAATTAATAAAAGAAATAGAATTAGAATTAGTGAAGGAACTTATTTAATCGAAATACCCATTGATTGCAAATTTCGTACTAATGACTCTACGTATGAAAATCATAAAGAAGAATTTACCTTATCAGGATCGCCGCTGGAGTATGGTATATCTTCTATCGACTGAGAAGAAGAAAGCCACAAGCCGATCCAAGGACCGAAGCCGAAGAATTACAACCAACGCCCAGAACGTTCTTCAACCCCGAGGGACAACATTCCGTTTAGGGATGGAGAAGTTATGTGCAGAGGTCTTCGACCCATTCCAGGAAACTGCTAAGAACCGCAAGCTTTAAATATATATATATATATATATATATATATATATATATATATATATATATATATATATATATATATATATATTATATATATATATATATATATATATATATATATATATATATATATATATATATATATATATAATATATATATATATATATATATATATATATATATATATATATATATATATATATATATATATATATATATATATATATATATATATATATATATATATATATATATATATATATATATATTATATATATATATATATATATATATATATATATATATATATATATATATATTATATATATATATATATATAATATATATATATATACATATATATATATATATATTATATATATATATATATATATATATATATATATATATATATATATATATATATATATATATATATATATATATCCAGTATACCTCGCCTAAGGTACTGGAGGGGGTCACAGGTGGTGGATAGTGAAAGTTCCATTAGATATTAATGGACAGCTGCGAATATCCCAAAATAAGCAGCCCCGAACCAAGGCAAAAAGAAAACCACTTAGCTCCACTTAGCGTCTGACTTGTATCAAGCAGCTGAGTGGTCAGCGTCTGTTCACCAGTGGTGCGGCTGATATTTAAATTCTGGACTTAACCCCTCCAGTCTTAACCTCTGAACCGTCATGCTTCGAACCTTTAATTCAAGGTACAAGATGAAGCGTTCTAGTAATTACAAAATTACCCCAGGAGGTAGACAATCCTCTGCCAGCTTTGCTGGTACAACTGGACTTTCGGATTCTGGGGCGTCCGGGCTTAAACGCAAAATCTTTCAGAGGGAGTCGGAGACCTCTGGCAACGTCTGAAACCGAAAATAAAAACTTTCTTTGAAACGGTAAATATCAATTCTCTCCTGCGTCCAGGAAAACTACACGAATTGGGGCGAACATTAAATCAGCAAAAAATCCAAATTTTAGCTTTGCAAGAAACCAGATTGATAGATGATAACACCTTGGAATTCGGCAACTACAGATTTTTTAAAAGAAAAACGGACAAAAGAATACTCAAAAATACACCACATCTCGGTGTTGTTTCGCTGTATCAAGAAACATTCTTGGTTTTATAACAAATGTCCAGCCAGTAAATAATCGACTTATGACACTATCCCTCAAGTGTGCTAACAAAAACTATACATTAATCAATGCACATCTCCCAGTTAACGAAGAAAATAAATCTAATCCTGAAAAAGTAAATAAGTCCTGGGAAATTCTGGAAAAGACTATCTCTAAAATTCCCTCTCACCATGTAAAAATCCTATTGGGTGATTTCAACGCCCAACTAGGGAAAGAAAAAAAGTACAGGAAAACAGTCGGCAGTTTTCCCGCTCACAAATGGACTAACCATAATGGTAGAAGATTGGTTGAACTATGTTCGCAGTTTAATCTAAAAATAATGTCAACCCATTTTAAGAAGAATATAACAAAACAAAAGACCTGGAGGTGCTCAAACATGTACATGGGTGAATTTCAAATTGACCATGTTGCCATTTCGTACCCCAATTATAAAGAGATTTTGAATGTTCAAGTCAGGAAAGGAGCAAATATAGACACGGATCACTACTTGACTAGAATCAAACTTAGCTTAAAACCTCGAAAACTTATTCAAAAAGGGCTGGTAATATCAAAGTTTGACCCAACGAAAATAAAACCAGCCCTAACAGAAGAGCTTGATAAACAAACCTGCACAGAACTGGCAAGAATTAAAACAAAAAATTATTAAAACAGCCTTAAAGTTGGTCCCTTTACAAAAACGTCGGTGGTGGGATCAAGTTTGCGAGCAAGCAGTATTAAGCCGAAGTAAAGCATTCAAAGATTGGAACAGTCAAAAAACAGCAATAAACTATAACATCTTTTTGGAGGTAAGAAAAGAAACATCGAAGCTAATTAGACAAACTAAAAGAAAATATGAAAACAATCAACTTAATGAAATAGAAAAAGATTTCCAAAAAAATAACACCCGAAATTTTACAAAATATTTAAAACTAAATTAACAGGTTATCAACCGCAGAGCCTATGCTTTCAAAAGGAAAACGGAGAGTTAGCTCTAAATAACCAAGATAATTGCAGAGAACTTGCAAAATATTTTGAACAAATACTAAACTGTCCTGAGCCCTTAAACCAATTACCAACACTAAAGCCTAAGCAAACAAACCCAGATTCATTACAACCCAATGAAGAGGAAATAATTAGGCAAATCAAGCGGCTTAAAAATAACAAAGCGTCTGGTGAAGATGGAATCACTGCTGAACTTTTGAAATCCGCTGGTCCAGGTACAATCAAGGAAATAACCAAAATTCTACAAGAAGTTTGGCGAACCGAACGGATTCCGGAAGACTGGAAAGATGCTCTAATCCATCCACTACATAAGAAAGGCGATAGAACGGATGTAAACAACTACAGAGGAATATCTCTTCTCCCAGTTTGTTACAAGATTCTATCTCAATGTCTACTAGACAGAGCACAAGGACAGTTGGAACCTCAAATTGGTGAATATAAAGCAGGTTTTCGACCGGGCAGATCCTGCCCTGAACAGATCCTGAATCTAAAGTTGATTCTAAGACATCAAAAACTGTACAATAAAAATCTCGTCTGTACATTTGTGGATTTCAAAAAAGCAAATGATTCTATTGAACGTGAATCTTTATTCCGAATCTTGAAAGAACAAGGACTAGATCTGAAAACGCTGGCAATTATTAAAGCAACGTTAACTAACACAAGGTCAAAAGTTAAATTCATGGGTGAGATCTCAGAGCCCTTCGAAAATAAAACTGGAGTGAGACAAGGGGATGGACTCTCGCCACTTTTATTTAACTGTGTTCTAGAAAAAGTAATACAGGAGTGGCGTGAAAAAAAGTCGGCCCTGAATATTGACCAGCACATTAAACTGGGGAGAACCAACATCCAAATTGATTGTCTGGCATTTGCTGATGATCTAGCAATTTTAGCTCAAGATGTATTAACAGCACAGAAACAGATTGAAATCCTAAAAGAAACAGCAGAAAATGTAGGACTCCAAATTTCCTTTGAAAAGACACAATACATGACCTGCAACAGATTAAGAACACCATTTCTAAAAACAAAATATGGTAACATCAGACGAGTCTCTCAATTCAAATATTTCGGTGAAATAATCATGGAAAATGGGTTGGAAAAAGCGGCCAATAAGGGTAGATGTCAAAAAATGGAAACAGTATTGAGACTTACACAAAATATTTACAACAAAAGATGCCTATATAAAAACACAAAACTGAGACATTACAACACAGTTATTAAGCCAGAATGTCTATATGCTGCGGAAACGCTCATTTTGAATAGAAAGAGGGACGTCGAGGACATTGAAAAGAATTGAAAAGGAGGAAAGAAAAATCATAAGAAAAATCCTAGGGCCCAAACAAATAAATAGCACAACATACCGACTTCGAGAAAACCAAGAAATCAAACAATACACAGATATACATAGCGATATGAGAAAAAGAAGACTTAAGTTTTACGGACACATAAAACGGATGAATCCGAGTAGGTTAAATAGACAAATAGTCGAATTTTATGAAAATAGGAGTAGAGCTAAAGTAGAAATAATTAAATGGATTGCCGCACTTAAAGAGGACCTAAGATCAGCAAATATTACACAAAGTGAAATTCAGGATAGAGGCTGTTTCAGACACAAGGTTAACGTTTGGAAGGTTGGCCGGAGAGAAAAATGTAGGAAGACTGGAACAACTTGGTCTGATGAAAGGAAAAAAGCTCATAGCGAAAGAATGAAATTAGTATGAGCGCAAAGGAAGGCTAACAACAACAAACGCCTCTAATTGTACTTCGCGTGGTCCACCAGGGCCCACACGTGAATAATAATAATAATTACATATATATATATATATATATATATATATATATATATATATATATATATATATATATATATATATATATATATATATATATATATACATATAATATTGTTATTCGTTGTGAATATTCTGATTTTTTGAACAATTGTAATAGTCAACAATTTTAAAGATTATTAAATTAATTTGCGAATAAAATTTGTGTTTTTTGATTCTTATTTAAGTTAGTTAAATTATTTGAAAGTTTTAATGTGTTAAATAATTCTACTAAATCTACTTCATTGTTCTGATTGTTTTCGTTAAAGGAATCAATGGAATTTGAGGAGACTGACATGAACAATTGATTGGTACTTACAGCATCAGTAACCTTGCTATGAGTTGAATCATCGGCCTACCAATTTTCTCGATTGATGATTGGAACTTGCAGACTCTTCTTGTGCACTCTCAACAGTATTTTTTCGTTGTCTCGTTTAAGAGTGAAACTCGAAGGATTATTCACTGTGAATGTCCCAAGAAACAATCCTACCGACTGCGCCACTTAAATACTTTGGTTACTAATATAGATTTTTAAAAACACAAATTTTATTCGCAAATGAATTTAATAATCTCTAAAATTGTTGACTATTACAATCGTTCAAAAAATCAGAATGTTCACAATGAATAACAATATTCGATCGCTGTAGTAATACTTTCTTTTGAAATATATTAAGCTTCGGAATATTTCGAAAAAAAACTTTTTCTTCGTACACATATATATTATCGGTAACAAAGTAACAAAAAACTTTTTCCCACTGAAAATAAATGTTAAAAAACTCACAAAAGGTGTTAAATTATTAAAGTATCCCCGTGAATCTCTCAACTTTTGCAATGGAGTTCGTAAAATTTTTAGTGAGCGGGAGAAATTGCGTCAGCCACTTGAAAGTTGTCAGATTAAAATTCTCAAGTTCCCTTTCGTCGTGCGGAACTTACAATACATTTTTAACGCTTACCACAGGTTTTCTAGAGATTTTCTCAATGTCCGTTTTTCAGCATGTACGATTTAAATGCAAACGACACTGTTTAAGTTTTATTTCGGGTAGATATTATTCGACAATACTCCATATAGTTTTAAATATTTTAGTTTTCCAAAAAGAATTTTTAAAATAAAACAAATACTTTCTGTATATAAGGCAAATTCTTTTCTGTTCAGTATTTTCATATAAGTGAGCCGTTTTATACTTATGACCCAATAACATTCTTTGATCGTGGGATATATATATATATATATATATATATATATATATATATATATATATATATATATATATATATATATATATATATATATATATATATAAATATATATATATATATATATATATATATATATATATATATATATATATATATATATATATACTAATATATATATTATATATATGTATATATGTATATATATATATATATATATATATATATATATATATATATATATATATATATATATATATATATATATATATATATATATATATATATATATATATGTATATGTATATATATATACATATACATATATATATACATGTATATATATATATATATATATATATATATATATATATATATATATATATATATACATGTACTAATATATGTACTAATTTTTGTTGATAAATCTTTTTCGTCATTAATAGGTGTTTAAGGTAAATAATCGATCTTTTAGTTCATTTAAATACAATAACAAAAAAAATTAGTTATTTGCGCGTTCTTTTGTAAATTGTACATACTCGACTATCATTGGAAGGAGAATACTCTTAGTATGTAAGAAAAAATATCTCAAAACAAAAGTCGGTTTTGATTATGATACATAGAGAGATTTTTTTTTAAATTTTCTAAAATAAAAAAAAATAATTATGTAAATCCCACGATCAAACCAGGCTTAAATAATGTTAAATAAACAGAAGTATAAGGTAAACAATTTTCGAAAAAAACAATATTTTTCTCCGCCTCTAATTGTACTTCGCGTTGTCCTCCAGGGCCCATACGTGAATAATAATAATAATAATATATATATATATATATATATATATATATATATATATATATATATATATATATATATATATACATGCGCCAATAAAAATACACCATGATCAACGTACATGCCCCCACAAACGGGGACAACAAGAAAGACCCTAAGTCTACAGAGAAATCCTGGGCAACACTAGAAAAGATAATGGCAAAGGTCCCGAAGGATGAAATTTAACTGGGTGACTTTAACGCACAAATGGTAGGGAAAAAATCCATCAGAAAACCGTAGGAAAATTCCCTGGTCACAAATTCACCAACAAGAACGGCATAAGACTTATCGAACTATGCCAACAGAATAACCTGAAGATCATGTCAACATCCCTCAGAAAATCTCCACGAAAACAGAAGACATGGAGATCGCCTATACTACAGATTGGTGAACTCCAGATAGACCACGTTGCGATCTCATACCCACAACAAAGATCCATGATGTTCAAGTCCGCAGGCGCGCAAACATCGACTCAGACCACTACCTAACGCGAACCAAAGTAAAATTCACCCCAAGGAGAATTCGTCAGAAGAAGGCACACCTACAGAAATTCGACACGAAAAGGATCAAGAAATCCAATATAACAGAGGAATGGAAAAAGGAATAGGCAGATACATGGGAAAAATTGCACAAAAAAATTACACAAAAAGCACAGGAACTGATCCCATTGAAAAAGAACACAAAACACCCGTGGTGGGACTCGGAATGCGAAAGTGCATTGCAGCGACGCAAACGAGCATTTCAGGAGTACAACAGTAAAAAATCCCCAGAAAGCCAACAGCTTTTTAACGAGATTAGAAAACAGACCGCCAAAGTTATTAGACAAACTAAGAGGAAGTTCATGAAGGAACAACTAGACTCTATAGAGGAGAATTTCCGCAATTATAACACGAGATATTTGTATAGGACTTTCGCAAGTGAAATCCGTGGGTACACACCACAAAATCTTTGGTTTAGAAAGCGGAATGGGAGATTAGCGCTAAACAATCAGGAGAATTGTCTGGAGCTGGCACACTATTTCTCTGATCTCCTCAATTGCCCCGAACGCGACACAAAATCCCCCAAAAAAAATTGTGTCTATACACACTCAGAATCACCACCACCAACACAGGAAGAGATTGACAGGCACATACAAAAACTGAAGAATAACAGGACATCCGCTGAAGATGGTATCACCGCGGAACTATTGAAAAACCTCGGACCAAATTCACTGCGGGAACTCACGCAAATTATCACGTACATCTGGCAAAGAGAAAAATTACCAGATGAATGGAAATGTGCTCTTATACACCCGTTGTACAAGAAAGGAGACATAAACAGATGTGAACAACTACAAAGGAATCTCCTTACTATAAGTCAATTACAAAATCTTCTCAGCATGCCTTCTCCAGAGAACACAGGAACAACCAGAACACAAAATTGGCGAGTACCAGGCAGGCTTTCGCCCTGGTCGCTCATGCACTGAACAAATCTTTAAGTTAAAAACAATACTGAAATACAAAGCTATCAGAAACGTCCCAATCATCTGCACGTTCGTGGACTTCAAGAAAGCATACGACTGCATTGACCGAAAATCTCTGTTCAACATCCTAGAAGAACAAGGACTCGAACCCAAAACACTACGATTGGTCAAGCAGACACAGTCCGATACAATCTCTAAAGTGGAATTTATTGGAGAAATTTCCGAATCCTTCCTGATTAAAACTGGATTACGCCAAGGAGATGGGTTATTCCCACCTCTCTTCAACCTGGTCCTGAACAAAGTCATAAAGGAATGGGAAAAGGAACTAAAAAATCAAGGACACTGGAAACCAATACGACTCGGACGAACCAGAAACAACATAGAAATATCATGCCTAGCCTTCGCGGACGACCTAGCCATACTCGCAGACAATGAAAAAAGGGTAACCAAATAGATCGAAGTCCTTAAGGAATGTGCAGAGTAAGTTGGCCTACAAATATCCTTTCAAAAAACCGAATTCTTCAGCTTAAAATTAAATGTCCAAAATTTGAACACCAAATACGGCAAAATAAATAAGGTCACTCACTTCAAATATCTGGGCGAGATCCTCGAACCCACAGGAGGAGAGAAGATAGCACAGAAGACTCGATTGCAGAAGATGAAGAGGGCATACGGCAAGACACACAATATCTACAATAAGAAAAGCCTATCCACAAACGCAAAAATAAGACACTACAACACAGTAATCAAACCAGAGGTACTATACGCAAGCGAAACACTTACACTCGATACAAAAATCGGCATAGAAAACATACTAAAAGAAGAGCGCAAAATTATGAGGAAAATTCTCGGCCCAAAACTGACAGAGGAAGGATACAGACTATATTCTAGAAAGACCACAGAGAGAATGCCCAACGTAGCGGCGGACATAAGAAAAAGAAGGTTGAAATTCTATGGACATATCAGTAGACTCCCACCGACAAGACTCACCAACAGAATTCTTACATACATACAAAGAGTCAAGTCAACAGTACCATGGATCGCATAAGTCAGAGCTGATTTGGGAAAAGCACAAATGGGTCCGACAGAGATTGAGGATAGAAGAACGTACAGACACAAAATACATATGTGGAACGTTGCATCAGAGAGCGAATTGAATATGCCATAGAATTTATTTCTTCAGTGTTTTCAATGTTTTGTTTCTTTATTTCCAGTTGTAAAAATCAATATAAATAAAGCATGGTTAGGTTTTGGAATTAGATTAAATCATTATTCAATGGAGAATTGAAAACCTTTTAATTTATTAATGTAGCATTTGGTTAACTTCAGGGTTTATGATTTTTAAACGTTTCATTACGTACGGTTGTTATATAAATAAAACATGGTTTAGTTTTAGAATTAGATTAAATCATCTCTTGGTGATGTTCACATGGTTGGCGAAACGCGCTTCAGAAAACTAATAATGTGATTTGGTGTATAAAAGAATTGAATTACATCGTATGGCATGCAATACTAATCGTATATCACAGTTACCAACATACTATTGTTGAAGCGCAACTACCACCGAGGAATTTATAATATATCCAACTTCAACAAATGAAATAGATAGGACCATCGTTCAAATGAGTTGACCTACTTTAAAAATATCAGAGTGACACTGGCAGTAGTGAGACATTTTATTAGTCAAAGTTATGTTATTCCTACTTATAAAATGCGAATACGAAATTTCGTACTTCACTCCATCCATTTATAATTGAAGTGAACGAATTCAAATTTGATAAAATGTAATTTTGTGAAATTGTCTGGAAAACCTTATATTCCGACAAAGTTACACACATAGAACAAATGCCATGTCAAATTGGATAGTAAAATATTAATTCTGTCGCTTCACGGTGATATCACTAATGCAATTGAATAACAGTCAAGTTGGTACGTAAAATTTGGTATATATTGTTTTGGATATTTCGAGAGCCTGGATATTAATTAACCCTTCATGAAATATTTGATAGGATCATTATCGTCAGAGGCGTGAGTAGAGTTAATTTAGGTTTTAATCCTTATTATTCGAAATGTTCGAATTTAATATTAATATTTTAATTGTTTAAACTCCAATACATTTAATATTATCAATTATTTTCATTAGGAACAAAAAAATAAATAAGTACAGCAATATATCCATCGAAAAAGGCATTATTTCAAGGAATATTTTCTTTATAATCTTTATCAATTCAAATATTCACATTATTTACTGATTGATATTTTAATTGTGTAACGCCCATACATTTTTATATTATTAAAAAATATATATATATATATATATATATATATATATATATATATATATATATATATATATATATATATATATATATATATATAAATAAATATATATATAAAAATATAATATACATTATATATATATATATTATATATATAAAAATATAATAATTAATATATAAAAACTATACATATTCTTATACACTTTACAAAAAAGTTTCAATTATTTGAAGTTAAACTATAATAATAACTTGATCTTACTTTACTTACCACAATAATGTTGACAATTTTTAATGAAATTTTTATTCATTACAAAATATAATACAAAATATATCACAATAACAAATGCTACATTATTTAGCTTTATAAGTATTTTTCGTGTGAGGTCGAGATGCGTGTGCAAGTCTGATGCTTTCGATGGTTCAACCGCCCCTATGATTGATGATTCAATTGACCCCATCTGATTTTATTGCGGTAATTAGTAAATAAAAAATTATTAAACAATTATTTTCATATAAATCAAGTTAGGAATTGTAAAATATAGATATATGGAGACATTACAATTGAAATTTTATGATTATATTTAAAAATTGAAATATGGTATTAATAAACATTTTGTCGAGAACTAAAAAAAAAGTTTGTATACCCATATACACAAAAATTTGAAATTTTCAAAATTAAATCATCATAAAGACTCCAAATTTTGGGCAAATGTTGGGTTACTATATTAGAATATAATTCTAAGAGGAATTTTTTAGGATTTTTTAAAATTTCTATCGAATTTTTAAGTTGACTGGTTCAATTCTCTCCGCTACTTTTGAAGCTGAGATCTATCTACTTCCCGTGTAAGCAAAAGCATAGTAATAATGTTCGTCGTATCGCAAGTTGCAACATCATGCTTTATTATTTGTAGATTTATATTTAGAAATTTAATTATTTATTAATATTTTTACAGAATGAATATGTTTACTTACACATTTATTGTCGTCTTACAACACTCAATGATTCTTACCTGAAATTAAAAAAAAAATATTATACACAAACTTAACGTTTTAAAACTTAAACTATGTTTTTAAAATTTCAATACAAAAAGGTGTTGAAAATTATTGAAAAAATTAAATAAGAATGTAACGAAACTTGAAGAGATTTACCACTAAAGACCAAAATGCTTTTTTGAACTGCTCGACGCACGTTTCGTTAACCATGCTAGCATCATCAGGAGATTATTTAATCTAATTCTAAACTAAGCTATGTTCTATTTATGTGAAAACCATACCTAACGAAGCTGGTAAAAATCATGAACCGTGAAGTGTACTAAGCCTTACATTAATAACTGAAAAAGTTGACTGAATGGAATCGGTCCTTTATCTCGAAGCGTTTTGGTGTTTAGTGGTAAATCTCTTTAAGTTTAGTATTTCACACCAAAGGTTCCAACAGAAGAATTGAAGAATGTAACTATAAATGAAAATGAGATGTAACCAAATCATGATGATGCTAACGTCGAATGAGTTCATTGTGATTTGGTATGAGTGGTAATAGAGATTGTTTTGAGAATCAGACTTAATTGAGGTTGACTTACGAAGTGTGATTATGATCTCTGCAAACTCGTTCAAATTTCACCTTTCAAGAAAATAACGCCAGACCGCATACAGTTCGTCAATCTTAAAGTATACGAGGTGTGTAAATAAAGTAATGACACTTTTTCAATTTTTATTTAATTGAATTTACAACTCTGTATTGTGTTCTTTAAACTAGTTGCCTTGTTGAAATTGTTGTCACTCATTTTCAGCACTAAAAAATCTTGTTCACAAAAATAATTGCAACAGGCCATCAAGTGACTCTAGGGAGTTAAGACTCGCATTGAAGATGCACCAGATGTTAGTTCGTCGCCCATTCAAAGGATAAACCAGTAGTGTTGCCAGATCGAACGTTATGCCACCAGTCTTATTACTTTATTTACAGATCTCGTATGTACAACGGATTGGGATTTTTTATCTTAAGACGACCTGGAGAATATAATTTGGTATAGTCCGTTTCAAGATATTTCGTTGCCCTTCGGCAAAATGTTAATTGCCCCAATAAATTTCAATAAAAATATTCCTAGTTTATCAAAAGGCGCCAGAGCCACAGTGGTTAAACTTCTGATTAATTTTGGGAAACTAAATTATGATTAAATAACTATTATTATCATGTATGACACAAACATAGTTTATTTTTTTCTTTATTTGCGTTTTTCGCCACTATCTAAAACTCAAAAAATATCTGTTCTTATGTAAATAAAGAATCATTGCTATTCATTAGAATACTAAATACTGAATTCACTAGAATCATTTGTATTCATTTGCACTTTGGAAAGTGCAAATGAATACAGAATCAGATTAAAACTTATCTTAGAAAAACAATATAAAATCAAATCACATTTATACCATAAGGAAAGGTTAGATAAATTTAAAAAAGACACATCTATTAAAATATTTCCATCAGATAAAGGTAACGCCACAGTTATTCTGGACACTATAAAATATAATAACAAAACTAAAACTTTAATTGATGAGGGAAATTACACTAAAATACCTACTGATCCAACATTAAAAATAAAAAGACAAATTTACAGTACATTATACAAACACAAACGTGAATTTACAGATCTAGAAATATTACAACTTACACCACATTATAGTAAACCACCTTATTTCTATGGTCTACCAAAAATACACAAAACTAATATACCACTTCGCCCTATAGTAGTATAGATTCCCCATGTTATAAACTAGCAAAATTTGTATTAAACATTTTAAATCCACTTTCGGGTAGAACAAATTCATATATTAAAAATACTTCAGATTTTTTAGATAAAATTTCGAACATTAAAATTACAAACCAAAATTTAATGGTTAGTTTTGACGTGGTGAGTTTATTTACTAATGTACCAGTTGATAAATCACTTTTAATAATTAGAAAGAGATTAGAACATGACACAAAATTAAAAGACCGCACTAAACTAAACATAAATACAATTTTGGAATTATTAACTCTGTACTTAAAAACCATATATTTTTAACTAGAACATTATTATTATCAACAAAATTTTGGAAAGGCAATGGGTTCTTCTTTTTCTCCTTTGATGAGTAATATCTTTATGGAGTAACTCGAGAATGACATATTAATTCTCTTAAAAAGCCAATAATATGGCTTAGATATGTTGATGATATTTTTGCTATATGGCAACATAGCATTGACGATCTATATATCTTTTGCAAGATATAAATCCTCGAGAGCCTATAATTAAGTTTACTTTAGAGATGGAGAGGGAGAATAAATTACCATTCCTCGACACTTTAATATTAAAAGAAAACAACACATTAAAAACTACAGTTTACAAAAAACCGACAACCACAGATAGGTATCTCAATTTCTTTTCCAATCACTCAAAATCAGTCAAAATAGGAATAATTAAAAGTTTATATGACAGAGCAAAACTTGTTTGTACCGACAGTGATACAATACAAAAAGAAACAAATCACATCAAAGACATTTTAATAAAAAACAATTACCCAAAAAAATTGATATGTAAATCGATTAAAACTTTTCATACTAGACAAAACAGACAAGTTATTAATAACAATAATAACTCTCAAACAATCAACCTCACAATTCCTTACATCCGCGGTATTTCTGACACAATTAAAAGAATAGGAAATAAATACAACACAAGAATAACATTTAAAACAAAAAATACTCTTAGATCTATATTAACAAAAACTAAACGAAACAGCACACAACAGAATACCAAAAATGTGGTTTATAACATTCCCTGCGAATGTGGCAAATTTCATATAGGTGAGACATCTAGACCGTTAGATGTTAGAATATAAGGGAGTTAGAACAGAAAAACCCTCTTAGAAAGGGTGATATTAATAAATCTAGAATTTGTCGACAAGCATTGGAATCGGGGCAAAAAATCAATTGGAATAATTCCAAAATGATATTAGAAGAATCGGTAACAAAAGACAGAAGATTAAAAGAAACCGCTATAATTAATTTAAATAAAAATAATTGTATTGCTATGCCTTCGGTAGATTTAAATTCAATATGTTCCCGATTCTAAAGAAAACAATTAAAAATATTTCAGTATATCAATACACAATCACAATCACACAGTAAACCCCACCTATATACATATATATATATATATATATATATATATATATATATATATATATATATATATATATATATATATATATATATATATATATATATATATATCACTGTCATTAAAAACTAATTGTTAATGTAAGTATCATTGACATACACAAAAAATATATTTACTTCCTATCTTTTCAGAATTTATAGAAATTAATATGATTTATTTTTAGATTCGTTTTGAAAACGGGAAGAGAATACTTCCCGAAACGTTAACGTTAAAAGTTTGTTTTTTTTAGAATATTTTTATATTTTTAAAATTTTGTTCGTTAGGCAAATTTATTACCAAAAAGAAATACTGATAAATTTCTCTCCGTTTGGTTTTTTTGTTTTTACCCAGTGATTTTTTATTTACATAAGAATAGATATTTTTGATATTTTTTGAGTTTTAGATCGTGGCGAAAAAACCCAAATAAAGAAAAAAAATATATGAACACGCCACAATCATACAGACATTACTGAAACATTGTTTATTGGTTTGTGTATTTTGAACTTAATGGTACAGTAAAAATAAATACATATTTAATTATAAATGTATCTATTAGCACAAAAAAATTATAACTTAAATTTAATTATATATTTAATTCAGTTTCGCTCTCACTGATATTTTGATCTACATTAATAATAAGTGGTTCTATATTATAAGTAAACTAGCTGTACCGCCCGCTTCGCTGTGAATTTAAAATTAACATTATTATTTATTGTCATTATTACAGTTTCTTTATATAAAAAATTTTAACTTCCCCTTCCCGTCTTAAATCAAGCGTACATATAGTGCCCTCAAATATAGTATTTAATCTTCCTAACATTTAATCTTCGTCGTCTATCTCATCTTCTTCGATGATAGTTTCGATTGGTCGCAAATTGTTCATGAGCCCCATGTACTTATTAGTTAAAACGACATCTTCTTCATTGAACCGAATGATGTCAGTTAGAAAGCATTGTTGTAAGGTCTGATAGATTTTAAAAATGTATTTGATTTTACATGTGTTCCATGAAGTAGCGATTTTAATAGCTCTGGAAGGTTCTAGTTTTATTTTGCCAGCTAAACAGCATATACCTTCACATTCACCAATCCACTTTAATGCTTTACAATAACTACAAATTTTTGTCATTGAACTTAATTTTGATTCTTGTTTATAATCAACTGTAGGATCATACGAAAAACCACAATTTTTTTAACTTTACAATGAATTTTTAATTTTATACGTCGTAAATCTTCTTTCCTTTTTTGTTCTGCTTGTAATCTATTTTCCGTTTCATCTTGACTTTCAGATGCACGCTTAGCTTTCATATACTTTGATTTAGACGTTATCAAATTTAATTTGGACTTTCCTTTTTTAGGCATTTATGACTACAACAAATAATTGGAAATAATTAAAAACTATCTTGAGATTGACAACCGAAAATTCAATATAAAAAGTTGAAATAAATATCTTACTAATTTATGCTGGGAAACTAATTTTTCGTTTTAATCTAATTATTCCACGCTTCCTTCTTTTTCTTCTTTAATTAATAAATATATACATAGATATATATGTTTTTAATATCTTTTTAAATCAGTCAATTGACATTTGGTAAAAATTTGTTTAGGTTAGAAAAAAAAACAATGTTTTAATGCTATAGAAAAATATTAATTTAATAGTTTAATTAAATAATTAATTTATTAAAATTAATAATAGTAGTTAATGTACATGATAATAATAATAATCAATAATAAGTTGATAAACGCTGAAATTTTAAATTTAGCGTTTTTGATCATTAGCGCCCTCACAACCGGTTTAGGAGTTTGAACTCCGTTGCAGGCGTTCTTAATTATTCTTAATATAGCACAAGAAAGAAAAAAATAATTTCGAATTTTCATTTTAATAATAAGTTTATAAAAGCTATAAAATTAGATAATTAGCGATTCTCATCATTAACGGCCCCGCAACTGGTGTAGGGAGTCCAACACATGCACATGCAAGTACATGCACTTTCTACATGGATACCAAGTTGCAAGTCAATCGGATGCATGGTTCAGTAGTTATAATGGAACATCCGTAAAAACCACTGTAGATTTATATATTAGTATAGATGATATATAGGGATCTTCTATTTTAATAACATGGTTAATGGAATTTATCCAACTTTCCTTGGGAATACTATCTACAACCTTCCTAATTAATGTTGCAGCACTTGCACTTAGAGTCGGATAAATGTTTTCTGCTCTAATATTGGATTTTACCCGATGCCACATATCTTCAATTGGATTAAAAATACAGTAATACGGGGGAAGGTATAAAACCGTATGTCCCATATCGGCATCAATGGTGTCATATACATATTTCTTTTTAATATTAAATGTCTTTAATATTTCTATCACATTTTTTATATGTATTTTCGAAGTACATATCGGTTTTTAGCATATAATTCTGAATTCCCGTTTAGTTTTATTTGCTTTAGGAACTTTTTTTGGCGGCTATGATAAACTAACATTGTCCGTTACAATTACGCTTTCCTTAGGCACATTGGGCAAAAGTTTATTTATATACCATTCTTCAAAAAGTTCTGTTGTGGTGTTGTCATGGCAATCCAAAGATGAATGTTTAATATTTTTGGAGGACAACTGTAAACAATTTGGAAGTCATCCATCCTCGGAACCATCATGTAAAATTGTAATTATTTTTCCTTCGTTCGCTGGGGCTTTGATTTGGCATTTTCTTGATGTATCCACTCATCCTTTTGCTGGCGTCTCATGTTTATCGAACCATGTTTTATCAAGGTAGATAATGGTAAGATTTTCTAATCTGTATTTCCTTATAAAGTTTAAGTAGTTAAACCGCCATCGTCGCAATCGTCATGATTCCATTAATATTTGTCTTTTATTTATGGTCCAATATGCAAAACCCATTTGAGATTATCTTCACCGGAGGCTATTCTCCTGCAAAGAATGTTGGTTCCATCTTTCCTTAGTCGCTGTTGCAATGAATGTAATGTAGATACAGTTTGCTCTTTATACATAGCATAAATTTTACTTCGAATTAGGGCTTTGTCGCAACGAACTTTACCGAATACTGAATCACTACAGACTATTTTGGCTTTAATTGGCTTTGCCACAATATCTTTAACAATAAACAACGGAGTTTTCAATAATGAAGATGTTTCTGCTGCGGCTGCATTTATATTAAGCCCCGTATTCAATAAAAAAACATACACATTTTTAACAATTTGCTTAGCATTGGGCGATAATTGTTTTCTTTTAAAATTAGCACTACCGGAGACAGTGCTAATTCCAAACACGTTTGGAATAACAAAAAATACAATCGAAATTATAGAACTGCACTGTTTAAGAAAATTATGCGAAGTAAACTAAAATATTTCGAAACTACCTATCCCGGTATAAATTTTTTTTTTATTTGTTATTTTAGTAGACCCGGCCCTGTTTGGCTTCTTTACGTTTCGTTATGACAGGGGTTGTTCAGATTTTATTGCAGCCAATCGGTCAATGCTATATCTTGAATATATCGCACTATACCTGTCTTGTAGAAATACAGAGTGTTTTATTAATCGTGTTTTATTTATAATTTATTTATTTAATCGTGTCAGAAGTATCAAAACCATATAACCAGTAGTTTTCGTAATAAGTTTCATAGTTAAAAATTGTAAAGATAAAATTGTATAAGACATAACTAAAGACCGGATTATATGCAACCAAAAACCTTAAGAATATGCGCATATATATGCACAAATTTTTTTTAATTTATGCAGGATATATGCAAAAAATCCATAAATATGCAGTGAATATCCAACTAAATTTTGATTTCCTAAATTACATTTTCATTTAATTAGGTGATTGAGTATTGAATAAACTTTATTAATTCAGTTAACACCTAATACAATGTTTTATATGAAACTTATACTAAATATTAATATTAACTCGAAAAATTATAAAACGCACTAGTTATAATGTGTGCTTCAAGGTTCTGAACTAGAAAATTGTGGCGTCTATCACTAAGGAAATGTTTATACAAAGAAAACGATCTTTCTACATCTACTGATGTTATAGGGCAAAATTTTAATTTCGGAACTAAGGCAGGCTCAATAGCTAAATTATTTACAGTTTTCCCTGACATTATGTCTACGACCTGCCTTAAAATCTGGAAACCTGTGTTTGTTTCTATCAAATTTTCTAATTTTGCCACTACTGTTTTCCCTACCTCACCTCGTATATTTTTGCAATTTTGTACACATGTCTCTATTATATCCATCGACTCTGATAAACTTGTACACGATTCCTCTAGTTGCAAAATACTGTCTGCTATAAATACATAGTTACACTTAATATGCATTAACAGTTGTTCCACTACAGTACTTTGAAATATTTCTTTCGATTTTTGGATGCACTGTGAATCATCACCAGACATTTGTGAGATTAAGTCCTTCAATTTTTGAAAATTATCTGCATAAAATAATGCCGCACGAATCCAGGTGCCCCATCTGGTCACGACAGGTTCAGGTGGTAATGGTACTCCGGGCAAATTCCCTTTATAAAACTGCACTCTCAATGGGGCCTTTATGAATATCTTTTTGACATTTGCTATTGGGTCATTGACCAACGGAAAAGAAACTCTAATAGTTTCCGTAACCCTATTTAATCCGTGAGCTAGACAAGTTACATTAATCAAATTTTCATAAAATATTTTTAAATTCTTTCCTGCCTTTATCATATACGGCGCAGCATCGGACAACAGGACAAGAATTTTATCTGTAGGAACTGAGTTCGGCAAAAAGAAATGTGTTAAGGTTTCTTGAATAAAACGTGTAACTGTAAGATTGTTTGTTTTTTCCACTTCTTTTTCGGCTATAAGATAAGCTTTTCCAGGTTCTTCTTCTGTGAGTTTTCCGATCATTAAATTAACTATGTAACGACCACACGAATCAGTTGTTTCGTCGACAACAATATACATATAGTTACCTCCAATTTCTTTTTTTATTTCATCTATCACGGCACCAAATACCTTTCCAACGACTTTTTTTCTTAATGTTGATTCATCTGGAGCATTAAAATTTGTATATTTTTGCAGAAAGGCCTTAACTTGCGGGTTGGTTAACTTGTTTAAAGGAATATTAGCAGCCAAGAACGTTTTACATAGATCTACGTTACTACGTTAATTCTGACTGGTCATGGTTTCCGTTTTTAATCCAAGAAGTACATAGTATTTTCGATATAATCACTGCTTTCACTTTCACTTTGTTTGCACTTACTAACTGCACAATAATAACTGCGACTACAACAAACGACAACCTGAATAATACTGACAAACAGCAAAGTTTACAGAATAAATATTATGTATAGTATAAAAGTTAAGTCACTAGGCGTCGGTACTTCGAGCAACGAATTTAGACTGGCACCAGTCTGTAAACTTTGCAAACACTAACAAATATGAGAAAATAAATAAAAATAGAAGTTTTTGTACTTATTTTATTTTATTGCCCCATTAGGGAAAACCCAATCTGCAGACCGGGACCGCCCAGACACGGCGCCGTGCGACCATAAAACGTAAGAAAAGAATACAGAAATCCCAAAACATGCTTAGATATGCAATAGTTCCTAAAATATGCATTTTTCCTTTAAAATCACAAAATATGCAGAATTTGCATATATATGTAAAATGCATAAAATCCGGTCTTTAGACATAACATACAAAGTAACATAGAACATAAGTACAAATAAGTTTCAGACCGGAAGCTGGCCATGTCTAGCGCAGCTCGTTCGAAACTCCCCAACTTTTCTTCATATTACTTTTGGACCTTTCAACTTCGAAGAGTAGTCTAATCAAAAATTTCCATATCACCCATCCATATGTGTGCCCTGGGGAAAGTTCCTCCCTTGGTATAAACCAGGTCTGGAAGAATGTGTTGAGGTGTGTTGTTAAGATTTTCTGTTGTGTGCAGGAAACTCGATTTCTCGATTTGAGTTGGCAACGGACTGGTTGCTGTCTGGATAGTTTTTCCGTCCTGGCTGCTACTTCGCGTCTGATGCTAGAGTGGGGGGGTTATGACAGCAACGGCAGTATAGATGATTATCATTCTGTGTTGGCCTCAGACAGCTCATAATGATACGACAGGACAGGATTCGTTGAATGGTATATTCACTTATTTGACATGCCTAGAGTTGTACCACACTGGGCATGCGTACTCGCGGCTGACTAACACAAAACCAAAGATGTAATTCTTTCTCTTTTGAGTTTTGCGCCCCACAGAGTTCCTACTAGTTTACGGACGATGTTGTTTCTAAAGTCTATTCACCGAAGAAAGGCAGTCGACATAAATAATGACCAACGGGTAATCAGCACGTGATATTTTAGCCAGAAACGCTGAGCTCCCCTGCTATTGGCGAGAATCAGTCTAGCCGATTTAAACCACCAATGAAAACCCAGATGATAGACAGCTTGTCGTTCGACAGAAACACAAGGTTGACGGCAGTAACTCATACACTGTACTGAGTTTTTTTCATTTATTGAATTGCATTCGATAGATTAATAATTGTATTTTGTTTCCCTAAAATGTCTGATTCGGACACAGCTGATGAAGGTGTCGATTTTAGCTATACCCCACCCAAAAAGAGGACAGTTCTTAATGCGGTCCTGTAACGATCACGTGCAATATGCGTGAATATATTTGGGTTTCTTTCTTCCATACATAGGCTATAGCATCCACTTTGTGCTTGGTGTTCATGCACTGTTTCTTGTAGGTAAGAGCTCTATCGCTATAGTGTAGAGTGACACTCTGGTATTTTGGCGTTAGGCAGTGCTTCAGGGACATACCTTTCCAGGCTCTCCGTAATGTCCTCGTCGCCTGCCTGTTTCTCAGGTGGGAGGCGCAGGTTTGGATCTTTCACGGAGTTAGGTTTGAGTTGATTGTCTTTGTAATAGGCAATAATTTGATCAATGGCTTCTGATATTTTCTGTTCGAAAGTATCAACGTTATTTACTTGGGCAATGATGATATAGTCATTTGCATATATGATACTTTGAATTCCTTCCAGGAGTGGGTGGTCATTTGTGTAATCTTCTCTGCCCTTGGAAGTCTACAAAGAATATTCTGTTTTGAAGGTGGTGAACGTATTCATTATTACTATTTTCTATCAAATGTAAATAGAAGCTTTTAATTTTTTTTCATTGCGTAATAGCGGTATGATATACATAGACACACATTCCAAATTGATCCACTAAAATATATTTTCTATACGAGGGTTGCTATTTATGTATCTGGAATCGGCAGCAATCGTGTTGCTAGGCGTCATCTCACATATACATCGTAAAGTTTGATATTGTTAACTGTATTTGTACTCAGAGCTTTTTATCATACGAACGCAAAAAATTGAATGAAGTCGTGAGAATTTTCGTACGATGATTTATTACGACTTTCGACGTGGATTATCTCAACAACACTGCATCGATCAACTCTCTTCGATTTTTAACGTTGAAGTTCCATGTAAAACCACTGTGTATCAAAGGTTTAGTGAATTCACTCGTGGCCGTTGTTCGCTCACGAACAAATTTAAAAGACGCCGTCCAAAATCGGTTGCTGTGGCAGAAAACATCGATGTTGTGGGCGATTGTATAAAGTAAGATCGCCATTTGACATGCCATGAAATTGAGGCTACCCTGGGTATTAGTATAAGCATACACAAGATTTTATATGAACATTTAGCAATAAAAAAAAATTGTGCGCGTTAAATTGCGTATAATTTCACAATCGCTCAAAAAAAGGCTTGTGGCGATTGATGCAAAGAAATTATCAAAAAATACAATTGCGGGGTCTCAAAAGCCGCATATAACATCTACATCGGTGACGAATATTGAATTTATGCGTATGAGCTCGAAAGTAAACACCAGCTGACTGTTTGGGTCTTACAAAATGAGCCGAACCCAACAAAAGTTATTCGGGCAAGAAGCACTCGAAGAAAATGGTCCCCTGTTTTTTTTGGGAAAAACGGGCATGTGCCTACAGTGCCACTAGAGAATCGTAGAACGGTCAATTCTGAATAGTACGCAACAGTATGTTTCCTAGCAGTCTTAGAAAAAATAGGAAAAACAACCATCATAATTCTTCACCATGATTCGCCATGACAACGTGAGCTCTCACACAACGGACCGAACTCAATATTTGACCGGTCAAAATATCGAATTGGTGAGTCGTGCCCTATACAGGTCTCATTAGGCACCCCATTATTTCTTTTTCTTCCCGTTCGTGAAGAATAAACTACGTGCTCAACGATTTTCGATGCCAGAAGAAGCGGTTGGATTGGACAATCGGAATGGAAATTGGTTCAAACGTATGTCTATCGATCATCGAGGAGAATATTTTGAAATATATAAAACCAGTTTCAATGATAAATATTTGCTTTTATTTATTGTTCGGAATACATAAATAGCAACCCTCGTATATTTTGTGATCTTTAGTAAGTCTTAAATAAAATGAAAAATATAGATTTATTTACGATTCAAGACATTCCAGAGTTGAAGAGATTTATAACCCTTTTGTTGACTAAAAAGTGTGAATATCTGGCACGAAGTAAACAAGGGCAAAAAGTAAGACAAGCAACAAGCCTTAATGGCTTTTCAGCACTGTAAGCCAGTGCTCTTTAATGCCCTACTTATCAACAGCTTTAATGTCTAGTTACGAAACAAATGCTGCTAAACCGATGTTCTCTTTCTTCTCGCTTGGCAAAGAAACGGCACTTGGAGAATGAGGGAAAGATATAGTGTGCGGAAATCGCATGCGGCATTTTAAGGTGATATTAGGTCCAGTTTAGAAGCGTGTTTGAAAGTATATTTTAAGTACAATCTGTTTTTTCTACACTTTACATACAATGGGTCATAATTTTTCAAAAGGAATTAATGAAAACTATTATTTTTAACTCGATAAATAATTATTGATTGATTTGTCTGTTACTTTGTCATAATTAATTTTTTAAAAAGGAATAAAACAATTTTATACTGTGTTATCCATCACTTTTATTTTTAAATTTGTGTGACTATAATTTCGTAAAACGATTTTACATTCTAAAACACTACTTTAAAACTAAGGTTTTATAGCTGTTTATCTATCCTACGTACCTAATTTTATACTTTTATCAGGGTTAATTTTTTATAATATTTTAAAGTAAAGGGTTTGAGTTAGAGGCGCATCAGCAACTAGGCTATTTAGTGACTGGACCTACAGCTTAATGTGGGTTCCGAACCACGGTCATCAGCTTCCGACAAACCCAGGCCAGCACCCCCCTTGGGCTATAAACCCTTGGTTATGTGCCTACCCATAAGTCTATTAGGAAACCTACCGACTGGCGAGTGACCAACGTAGAACACTTCTCAGAAGGCATCCGGCCTTACCCAGCCTTTAACTGGTGTGACTGAGGGGTAATTCGTAGTCGGATTTTACACTCTTGCCTAGAAACAATCAAAAAACATTTAGGAAAGATAAACGGACAGAAGAAAGAAAAATAACCATCCGAGCGCTGGAATCGAACCAGCTACCGCTCCAGCGCCGATTCGGCAAAGCAGACGCTCTTACCGCCGCACCAACGCGATCGGCATTACAATATTTTAAATAGTGGGGAATTTCGGAGATCTGTCTGTTCGTTTCATAGCTGTCTAGACGGGTCTTTATTATACCGTGTCGCATAGCCAAATGGAATAAATTCGTTAATAAATAAATGGGGGCGTGATCGAAAAAACGCTCGAACACGTCAATTGGTATTTTTAGATTCGCATTTTTTTCAACAAAAATTTTTATACAAGGTGTATCATGTAACAGTGATCAATACCAACTTTCTTATTTTAAATACAACACCCTGTATATTATTTAATTTTTGGATTCTTCAGAAAATTCTAGACATATTTCATGCAAAATATCCTAGACTTATCTGCAACTGTTTCGGAAATATTAATTGTTTTCAGATTTATTGAAAAAATTAACTGATTTTTTTGATTTTTTTTGAAAATTTTTTAATTACAGAAATTCGCTACAACACATAATAGAAAGATGGTATTGGCTTCTGTTACATGACACACACTGCATAAAAGGTTTTCGTTGGAAAAAATGCGCAACTACACTTTTTTTTAACAGTGTAAACAAAATTGTGGAAATTTCAAGACTATTTAGTTTTTGTATAAATTTTTTATTTAAAACATTTAATGTAACAAATGCTCGAATTGTGAAGCCTGGACCTCCTGGCAACACCCCCACCTCAAGTAAAACTGATTCCTGACATTATTTAATGTTTGTGGCATAATTGACCAAATGCTGTCGGTAATGCGTCCTCTTAAATCATTCAGGTCTTGTGGCTTGGTTTTGTATACGACGCTTTTGAGATATCCCCATAAAAAAATCCAACAGAGTGAGGTCCGGGGACCTTGGTCGCCATTCTAGTAGCCCTCTCCTCCCAATCCATCGATTTGGAAACACATTATCGAGGTACTGCCGCACATTAACTTGATAATGGGGGGTGCTCCATCTTGTTGGAACCAAATTGTGTTGGCTAGCAATTGAGGATTTCTTCTATTAGGGTACAAATTTATAAGATTTGGAATGAGCTGATTTTGGAGAGAGTCTAAGTAATTTACCCCATTTAAATTTTGATCGAAAAATATTGGACCAATTATTTGATCTCCTATAATACCTGCTCAGACATTAATCTTTTCAGGTCTTTGTGTGTGAATTTTCCGCATCCAGTGAGGATTTTCTCTCGACCAATAACAACAGTTTTGGCGATTAACATGCCCATGAAGAGTAAAAGTAGATTCAAGTAGAAAATAAAACATTTTCCACTCTCAGAAGGTTGTTGTCTATTCTGTGCATCATTTGTTCGCAAAATTCCACATAATTCTCCTGTCGAAGTCGTCTTCACTAAGCTCTTGAGTAGGCTGTAGCTTATACGGATGCATCTTATTCTCTTTCAACATTCTGGCAACCGAAGAGCGACCAACATTGTTTTCCAAGGCAACTTGTCGAGTTGAGGTATGCGGATTGTCTTGAAATGCAAGCATTACATCCAATTTTTTGTTATCGGTCAACGACACTGCTTCCTTCTTAATTTGTCTCACGTGTCAACTTTACTTACTGTACCTTCGGATATGGGTGGTAAGTCAGGATATTTTTCCCTAAAGAGACGAATAACTTCGGCTTGAGTTCGTGTTCTATCTCCATAACCTATCATCATTAAGATAGTTATTTTATGACTCTCTGATAAATACACCATGTTTAAATCAAATGAATCACACACGTCAAAGAAAACTAATTTAAAAGGCACGTTGATTTTTTTGACGTTTCATACAACAAATACCTACCCTTGAAAACCTGATTTTTTATCTTTACCTATTTGCTGATAATGTTCGAAAAAATTACTTTATATTTCCGAAGCAGTTGAAGATAAGTCTAGGATATTTTACATGAAATATGTCTAGAATTTCCTGAAAAATCCAAAAATTAAATAATATACTGGGTATTGTATTTAAAATAAGAAAGTTAGTATTGGCCACTGTTACATGACACACCCTGTATAAAAAAAATTTGTTGAAAAAAATGCGCATCTAAAAATACCAATCGACGTGTTCGAGCGTTTTTTCGAACACGCCCCCATTTATTTATTAACGAATTTATTCCATTTGGCTGGGACACACGGTATTTATAAATTTCAATAGCTTCTAAAATATTTAATTTTTTGCTTTTTGGCGCTGTATGTAAAATTTTCGAATTTATAATCTCGGGAAATATATGTCCGGTATCACGGGAAATATATATACGGTTTTCACAAATAAAGATATCAATTTGATTGAAAATGGCCCGAAATATAACCCAAATATTAAAAAAGTAAGTAAAGTGTTTGGGTTAGAGGCGCATCAGCAACTGGGCTATTTAGCGACTGGACCTACAGCTTAACGTGGGTTCCGAACCACGGTCATCAGCTTCCGACAAACCCAGGTCAGCACCCCCCTCGGGCTATAAACCCTTGGTTATGTGCCTACCCATAAGTCTATCAGGAAACCTACCGACTGGCGAGTGACCAACGTAGAACACTTCTCAGAAGGCATCCGGCCTTACCCAGCCTTTAACTGGCGTGACTGAGGGGTAATTCGTAGTCGGATTTTACACTCTTGCCTAGAAACATTCACAAACATGTAGGAAAGATAAACGGACAGAAGAAAGAAAAATAACCATCCGAGCGCTGGAATCGAACCAGCTACCGCTCCAGCGCGGATTCGGCAAAGCAGACGCTCTTACCGCCGCACCAACGCGACCGGGTCAAATATTAAACAAAGTAAAGTTTTGGAAAATATATCAGAAATATAACTATCTCTTGAAAATATCCCTAATTCTAATTTTACAAAAGAAAACATTAAAAGGACTCTAGAAATGAATCGAGAATACCACAAATGAAGACCATATTATCAAATCCATTAATTCCAAAATCAAAGAAAATAATTTAATTATGACTAAAGCAGATAAAGGAAATTCAATTGTCATTCTAGAAAAAGAAACTTACGAAACAAAAATTTAAAACTTTCTAGATAATGAAGACCTCGTCAAAATAAAAAATGGCCCTACCACAACAATTCAAAACAGGTCAAAATCAACAATAAAAAATATAAACACCATTTTGCCAAACAAAGATAAATATAAAATAGTCAATATGACTCCTACTCCTCCAAAACTGTACGGTTTAATTAAAATTCATAAAGAAAACTTTCCAATAAGACCGGAAGTTTCATATACAAATAGCCCTTTAAGAAACCTAGCTTTATACTTAAATAAAATCTCCAAAAAATAACGAATTTTTCGTCAAAACAATCAATAAAAAACTCGGTGGGCCTTAGCAAACTATCTATACCAAAAAACGGGTTTCTAGGATCCTTTGACGTTAGCAACATGTTCCCGAGTATTCCGAACAAAAATTGTCTACAATTAATAGATAATTTACTCATAAAAAATAACATCAATCTAATTATTAAGCCAGATATTTTAGAACTCTTTAACTTATGCATTAATAAAAATTATTTTCAATTTAATAACGTTTTTTACAAACAAAAGGATAGTCTAGCAATGGGTTCTCCACTAAGTCTTTTATTATCAGAACTGTGTATTTCAAACTTGGAACAATTTTATAAAAACGGATAAAGCAAAAAATATATTGTTTTGGTTTAGATATGTAGACGACATTTTAGTTTATTTTACTGGAAATGGCAGACAAATAGAAAGAACATTAAAGCATTTAAATAGTATCCATCCAAAAATAAAATTTACACTTGAAAAAGAATAAAATCAAACCATAAATTTTCTAGACCTTTCAATACCCAAACAAAATTAATATCTATAGAAAATCCACATACTCAGATATAACAATTACAAAACAATCAATCCACCCCATAACTCATAAATATGCTGCATATAAATCTATGATTCACCGAGCTTTCATAACTCCACTATTTAAAAATAATAGAAAAATAGAACTGCAAAAAATAGAACTAATAGCACAAAATAACGGCTTCAAAGAAAAATAAATTCAACAAGAATATCCAAAAGTAAAACAAACAAATGATAAAAAGTTCTGTAAAATTTCATATTTCGGTTCAATTTCAGAACAAATACCTCGCTCTTTTAGGAAACATAATTTGCAAATAGTGCTTAAAACCACCTAGTCAACCAGAAAATTAATTTTTAATGCCAGATAAAACATCACCAAATACAAAATCTGGAGTTTATATGTTAAGTTGTAACGAGTGCAGTAGCTGCTATGTATGCAGCAACCGGCAGAAATTTTCAGATCAGATTCAAAGAACATAAATCTGCATACATATTAAAGACACAACACTCTAATTTTGCGAACCATTTCATAGATATCGGACATATATTTCACGAGATTACAAATTTGAAAATTTTACATACAGCGCCAAAAAGCAAAAAAATTAACATTTTAGAAGCTATTGAAATTTATAAACATAATAAAGACCCGTCTAGACAGCTATTAAATGATCAGACTGATCTCCGAAATTCCCCACTATATAAAATATTGTAAAAAATAACCCCAATAAAAGTATAAAATTAGGTACATAGAATAGATAAACAGCTGTAAAACGTCAGTTTTAAAGTAGTGTTTGAGAATGAAAATTTGTTTTACGAAACTATATTCCGATAAATATTTTACTATTTTACTATTTTATTCCGATAAATAATTGTTTTATTATAATATTAGGTCGCTAAGAAAGTTATTGCGGTTTTTTTTATTTCAATTTTAAATCATGTATTTTCAAATAAATTTCTGTTAAATTTCTTTGACTTATCTATGATTTTAAAGTGCGTTTTCTACTCTGTCTAACTCTGGTATTAGTTTTATTTTAAAATAATTTTGGCCAGTTTTTCAGAGCATTAAATGCAACATTGACAAATAGCAATTCGCACAATTTTCTTGTTCTAGTTCAAAATAGGCCGACAAGCTTCCGAAATAACTCGCGATGTCAACGATGCGTTTGGCCCAGAACGGCCAATTTCTTGGCATGGTTCTCTTATGAATTAACTCATGTTATCAACAGTGCGTGGTTTTCTTGAATATTCTTTATCTTTGATAACACCCCCGAAGATAAAGTCCATTGGGGTGAGATCTGGAGATCGTGGTGACGATTCAACTGGCCCTCGTTGACCTATCCACCTATTGGGTCATTCTTTGTCAAGAAACTCAGGCACTGTTACAGCATAGTTGGGAGGAGCTCCGTCTTGCTATAAATAGAACTCTTCATTATTAAAAATGTAAAGTATATGCCTATACGCTTTATATGCTCTAGATAAAACGTTCAAATGTAAAATTGTCAAAAAGCAGATGTCGAAAAATATAAGACATTGATCAGACATGTAGTTACGTAAGCGAGCAAAATGCGGACATTAACCAAAAACATCGAGGAATAGTTTTGCCAGGTTTGAAAGGAAAGCGTTAGGAAAACTATATGGGTCAGTCCAAGAGGAAGCAGGATGGCCCATCAGATAGAACCGCGGACTCATACATATGGTGAAAGAAATATCGTGGACTATTAAAATACTAATATTAGTCGCAAGATTTTTCATATTATTATTTTAAGATCAGATCATTCGTGTACTGATCACATAAATACAATTGGGATCGTACTAGAACAGTCAACTGAATGGAGATCGCCACTCTACTTATTAGTCATCGATATTGACAGGGCATTCGACAGTCGAAACAGGCAGACGAAGAAATTGTACACATTATTCAGAAAATGTATATGAATGCACAGTGCTGTAGAACTTATGGTGGATATAAAAGAAAAGAATTTGAAATTTTTATTGGTGTGAGACAGGGATGTGTCTTGTTTTCTCTTCTTTTCAATGTTCTGATGGATTATGTCCTTAAAAATACCAGCGAAGGTCAATCCAGCATCAAGTGAACACTCGATTCTAGCTTGACGAGCCTTGAATACGCGGATGACATACGCCTTATGTCGTATCAATTCAACAATATGGTCCATATGCTAAACATACTTGCAAGTAATTGCCTGAAAATTAATGTAATAAAGTCTTAGTCGTTGAGAATCAACACCGGAAATGTGAGCCCTTTCTTCAACGGGCTACCCATGGAAGATAGATAGGGAGTTTTACATACTTGGGCAGCATTCTCACAAAAAAATGCAGGTGCAGATCATGATATCAAAAGTATAATACGACTTTTGCACCTGTAGCTCTAGCACCTATATGGAGGTCATCACAATACTCAACACTAACAAAACTGCCTATATTTAACACCAATGTTAGGGCGATCTTGCTCTACGGATGTGAAACGACGAAAATAACGAAGACAGTAACAAAAAAAACTTCAGGTCTTCATAAATAAATGCTTGCGTAAAATACTCGCATATTCGCTTATTCTGGCCGAACAAGATTCGAAACGAAGACTTGCTCTGCATCACACAAACTAAAAGAAAATTGAACACGAGATAGCAGTTTGTAAATGGGGATGGATTGGGCACATACTCAGAAAATAAAACAACTCTATAGCCAAAATAGCATTCGACTGAAATCCGCAGGGTAAAAGCGTTGTTGAAAGCCCTGCACAGACTTCGAGAACTGTCAATGATGAACTGAAAAGAATGAACATGTCCTGGCAGGAAGTCATGGTTCTGCCGCAGAATAGAACCGAATGGCGCGCTTTTATTGAAGCCTTATGCTCCGCGTAGGAACTTCGCGTAGAACTGCTTCAAGTGAAAAACCATAGAAGAATATTTTGTCCTATGATGATTTTTGAAAAACCCCTTTGTTTCGAAGATACAGGGCGAACAAAATTTGCGACAACCATATTCGATATTTGTTGAAATCATTAATTAATGTAAATAAAAGTACGGTGTACGTCAATGAGTTTGTCAAGTACAAACTTTTTTTTTCGATATCGATCACTTGGAATGGCTGTTTTATCTAGTAAGTGGATTTCATCGCTCGCATTTGTTTACATAGATTGAGTGACGTTTGGCTGTTTGACGTGTCTTAAATAGTGAGTGAAGTCCTCTAACATAATGTATACAAACGCCGAGATGACTGACATGCACTTCATGTATGGACTTGCTGATGGCAATGTATTACAAGCTAGGCGATTGTACAGTGAACGATTTCCAGCTCGTAATGTCCCTAACCGAAAAATCTTCGAAAACATTCATCGACGTCTTCGTAAAACATTGAAACGAACTAAAGCGTCAGGAAAATCACTGACTGTAAGAACGGTACAATTGGAACAGAATGTGCTGGACATGATAGCGGAAGAGCCTGGTAGTTCTACGCGAAAAATTGCAAATACTTTGAATGTGAGTCACTGGACAGTTTGGAAAACTCTTAAGGACAATTTGTTGTATCCATACCACATTCAACGCGTTCAGGCACTACTACCTGTTGATTTTCTTCCACGTATTGCATTATGTCAATGGATATTGCAAACTTTACTTCGCATCCCTCTATTCCTGACACAAATTCTTTTCACCGATGAAGCCACTTTCGCAAGAAACGCTATAAGGAATTTTCATATAACCATGTGTAGGCAGATGAAAATCCGCATGAGGTATGCGAATATAGTTTATTTGGGTTGAAATTGTAGGTGACTATCTAATTGGACCGGTATTTCTATCACAAAGACTTACTGGCGAGGTGTATCGCAACTTTTTGGAAGCAACGCTGCCTGAGTTTCTGGAAGATGTACCATTGGCAACAAGGTATGAAATGTGGTTTATGCACGATGATGCACCACCACATTTCAGTTTGGTTGCTCGTAATTTTTTAACAGCAAAATACTGATATCGCTGGATTGGTCGAAGTGGGCCACACGTATGGTCTGCTCGATCCCCGGACTTAAACCCCCTGGATTACTTCTTCTGGGGATATCTGAAGTCATTAGTTTATGCTACTCCATTGAAGAATTTGGATGATTTGCGAAATCGGATAATTGCTGGGTGTAACTCAATTAGAAACGACCCCGGTGTGTTTGAATGAGTTCGGCAGTCAATGACGACAAGATTGAATGCTTGTATCAAGGCTGGAGGAAGTCATTTCGAACATTTATTGTAGATTGAGCAACTTTACATGTACTTTTTGATAATCAAATGTTGTTAATGTCGTAAATTTTGTTCACCCTGTATCTTTGAAACAAAGGGGGTTTTCAAAAATCATCATACAACAAAATATTCTTAGAATTAGAATAAGTCAAGAAACAACCCCTTTAATTTTTGCCGCATGCTTACCTAACACCCTATATATATATATATATATATATATATATATATATATATATATATATATATATATATATATATATATATATATATATATATATATATATATATATATTATTAAAATACATAGACTTGTTTGAGCTGGACAATTAGACGAAGAACGAATGGAAGACTAACAAAATCCTAACGGCTGCTGAAAGGAGGACAAGTGATAGGAAACAGAGGAGGCAGGTCAAGAACAAGACGACAAGATAAAGTTTGATGAGCGAGAACTATTAAAAATAAGATGCTGGCAAAAAGAAAGAAACTATTTTATGTGGAGAGGAAATTTACGGAGGCCATTGTCCAATAGAACTGTAGAACTACCGGAAAAAGAAGAATAAAAATATTTGTTTTACAAAAAATGAATTGCTTCGTGCTTTTATTTATAAATGTAAACATAATTATCCTTTGTTCGTTTTATTAAATATTTGGGAAGCTATACATCTTGTGTCGTAATTAGTGGACTTCTTATTTTGTCACGGCTGTATTTACAAGGAGAAAAGAACGCCATTGAAGTTTTCCAATTTTCCACTTTCACCCTTTTTAAAAAGGTCACCTTTGATAAAACATTAAATAAGTAATTACATGATGGCAATTAATTAAAGTGCCTTTCAACTTTTACACTGCCCTGTGAGATGCTTTTTTCTCCTGTCCTTTTATATAGCAAAAAAAAGGTCCATTTAAAAGTTTGAAAAGGAACAGTGACCCGTGAACCTTCTAAATATTCATTTTTTAATTTATTGATAGCTAACTTGTAATTATGTAATTTGTTTAACTAAAGCTAAAAGAAATGTTTTAAAATATAACAGCAGGGATTATGTTGTAAACATATCAAGGAGAATCTTGAATATTGATTGTATAGTTAATCTTAATTTTCGCCGTTCAGATACTGGGTGTCGAGAAAAGAACTAGTGATTTTGAAATGGGTGGTAGTTGGAAAGAAGTAGGATGATGAACGATGTACACAACCTGAGAGTAGTCCAGACAGCTTTTGTAGCCATGACACAGTGGACAGTGTCGCATTTTTATTGCCGAACATATTTTTTTTTTAGAAATAACGATTTTTTTAGTCTTCAAAGTCTTTTTTATCGATAGTTGAGTCATTCTTGATTGGAACACAATATTTCGATGGGTTAAATCGTTTCGCACAACTGGGATCACAGAAGATGCTAGGAGAGTGTGATGGTTGGTTCTTTAGAGTCATCGTAGCCTAAATTTCAGACTGTCTCGTTGCTCGCTATAGACGGACGAGCTATAGGGCGAGTTAAAATTTCATCCATGCAATAGTCATGCTAATTTGCCCAATGCAGATTATTTTGTGAAATAATGTTTGATTGTTTGAAGACTTGAATGTTTATAGTTGTTTTTGTTGAAGTAATTTTGATAATAAAGCACACTCTAATTTGGATGGTTATGTAATGCAAGAACGTCAATTTTGGATAGCAGATATTCTATGAGAATTAAAGCCGTAGAGACGTTTTCATAGCACTAATTTTAAAATTTGGCGTGGGGGTTCGAAAGTCGGTATAGTTACAGCTTACTTTTTTACAGAAGTGTACGAAGGGTAGTAGTCACTCCACAGCTCTATATCGACATGTCCTTAATTTCGACGCTTTCAGGCCAATATGGAAATAATGTAGCCCTAAAAAGATATAGAGGGGCGAGATATATAAAGGCTTGCCGCCCACATTTCCCAGATTTGTTTGTATACAATTTATTTCTTTATTACCTTCAATGTAAACTCCAGTTACCTCAAAAAGTTACAGTTGGCAAAATTTCCGTTCTCGAAGAAATTGAAACCGTTCAGCGAGCGGATATGTGTTCAATCCTTGGATTATATCAAGAACGAAAACATGCCTTGACTTTTGAGTATTGATTGAATAAGGTTTTGAACAAAAGTCTGGCTCTCTCCAAAGTCATCCAAAGTCATAGCATCTTGTTGTTGGAAATTGTCACTCATTTCCAAATTTCAATAGAAAAAATCAGTTCACGGATAGAAATTTTACGGACCAAATGACTCTAGGGAGTTTAAACTCGTACTGAACCAATGATCCTTTACAGTTTTTTGAATAAAAACTTTCGTTAAAACCTGTATCCAAAGTGCAACCATTTCCGCGGAAAACAAGTTTAATTTTCTTAACGACAATGTCTATTTTGGTCTTATTTATTTAATTCTAATCTATCGGAATTCAATTTTTGTTGCATTGGCCTCTAAAGGTATATATAGAGCTCTATAGGCATTTAAGGCCTTTGGCTTGGTTTACAATCTGCTACTAAATCACTCTATTCCTTGCCCTTCTTTCCCACTGTGTCACACCCATTCTGGCCAAATCCTTCTCCACCTCCTGTAGCCACTTTCTCTTCGGTCTTCACTCTTTCATCGCCTCTTCCCCTGCTCCCAACCTGTTTTGTTAGTCTGCTTTCTGGTAGCCTTTCTAGGTGTCTTACGCAGGCTATTCGCCGTGCTCTGATGATCTGCCTAATTGTGGATTTTCCAAATACCGTTATTATTTCTTCATTGGTCCTTCTTCTCCCCTGATTCTCCTCCTTGATAATACCGTATATTTTTCTCAACACTCTATGCTCCCACACCTCCAACATTCTTTTACTGCTATCGATTAAGGTATAGGTCTCTGCGGCATATATTACAGCTGGTCTCATTATTGTTTTATAGACCCTTATTTTGACTTTTCTTGATATAATCTTGTTTCTCAGTTTATGCAGTCATCGCTCAGTCTCATCGCTACACATTTATTTCTTTTTACAACCCTTTACTTTAATTGTCAGTCCTTCCGTGCATGTTTTGTATTTTTTAATTCTCATTTTCATGTATTTTGCCCGAACCTTCCTGCTACTCTCATTATTATTAATCCTTGAATTGCATTTTTTATTTCTCCCAATTCTCGTGTTATAATTGTTACATCGTTGGCGAAGCATCTGACGATGTTCGATGACGATGCATCTGACTTCTCCTCAGCACAGATTCCAACACTAGATTAAACAAGCAGACAGACAACGAGTCTCTTTATCTGAGGCCCGATCTTACTTTGAAGGGTTTTGAATGTTGGCCATTTACTTTAGCTAAGCTGACTGTATTTTCTATAGTCATTTTTGTTAGAGCTATTAGCTTTTTATTAATCCCCAGCTCTTCTATTGCTTTTAGTAGTTCCATTATATCAATGAAGTCGTAGGCCCGTTGAAAATTTATTAAGAACATGTTAATGTTTAAGCCTTGTCCGTAGTGTCTTCCTTGCAGTTACATGGTCTGGTGTACTGCTTATCTGTAACTCCTAAAACCACATAGGTATGCTCTCCTAGATCCCGCAGGTATCCCTTATCCTGTTCTTGATTGCTGTCGCTAGTATTTTGTATACCACTTCCAGTAACGCTATACTCCTCTAGTTGTCTCATAATGTTTTATTCCCCATTCTTATAAATTGGACAAAATACCGCTCGTTCCGATTTCCTAGACAATTTTTCCTTCCTCCAGTACTGGCCTATTTTCTCCGTAATTTCCTGTAGCAGCTTTGGGTCGCCATATTTTACTATCTCTATACTAATCTGGATTTCGCCTTTCCGCTCCTTCCTCCAGTTTCCTCTCGATATATCTGTCCATTATATCCTCTTTCTCTCTATGCTGTCTAGTTTGTTCAAAATTCGTTCAAAATAACCTTCCCAAATTTCTATATTTTCCTTTTTATTTTCAAGTAGTTTTCCTTCGCCGTTCTTGCAGTATATATTTCTTGGTTGGTATCCTTTCTTTTTGTTCCTAATACCTTGATAAAATTTCCTTATTTGCTTTTGATTATAGTTGCTTTCAATTTCCTCCATGTACCTTTGAAAAACTTGTCTTCGTTTCTTCCTGAATATTTCTTTGATCACTTTTTTTAATTCAATTTTATTCCCTTCCGTTTTTTTCGCCAGAAAATTTAACTTCGCTTTACGCCTCCTTTCCACTGCTACCTCATATTCGGTGTCAAACCGGCTATACCTCTTTGTTCTTGTAGCCGTATTTAATATTTCCTAAGGCACTGTTGTTATTGTTTTCTCTAGGGCATCCAATCGTTCATCTATTGTTTCATGTGCCATTCATTTTATTGTACTGTGCACCCTCTTCTCGTATTTCCTTCTCATTTCCACAGTTTCTAGATTATTTGTAAATATATTTCTTTTATTCATTTTCCTTTCTCCTTTGTTAGCACTTTCCCATTTCATTTTCACTTCTATCAAGAAATGATTCGTACTTAAATCCGCTCCACTATAACTACTAATTTGGTCTATGATCCTAGTATGTTTTTTCTCAATCTGTACGTAGTCTATTTGGTTTATTTTCCTGCCGTCGGGTGGAATCCAAGTCCCTTTGTATATTTCTTGGTTTGCAAAACATGTGCCCTTAATCATGTCGGTTCATGCTTCGTTCGGTTCAAACCCTAACAGTTTCTGTTCATTTTCATTCAAAATTTCGTGTTTACTGTATTTTAGTGTGTGACTCCTTACGGTATTATTTGAAAATATAACCTAATATTTTTAGGGTTATTTATTCTATTCGGTTTTTTACATTATTTATTTATTTATTTATTTACTTATTTATTTATTTATTTATTTATTTATTTATTTATTTATTTATTTATTTATTTATTTATTTATTTATTTATTTATTTATTTATTTATTTATTTATTTATTTATTTATTTATTAAATAATAGGGTTATCCAACATTACAGGATAACACAATTAAACAAAGCTTAACTTAATCTACAGAACATAGCAAGTAAGCTAAGGTTATACATACATTAAGAATATTATTAAACTGTTTTAAATTACTAGAGTAGAAGAAGTCAAAAAAACTTAAAGTCACTGAGTCCGTCGCGCTGCCTGGTAGTAGAGGCAAGTCACTGGAAGCTTGCGTGCATCCGAGATAAGGCAAATTAAAGTCACCGACCACAAGTATATCACTTTTGTAATATGTCTCCAATACTCCTTCCAATTTGGTAAAGAATGCTGTATAATTATTTAAAGAGGTATACGGTAGAATATAAACAGTACATATCAAGAGCCTCCCCTCTCCCCTCAAAGCGATAGAGATCCATAAGTCCTCCACAATATTGTCGTTGCCGCACAGATATGTTAAGGTTCGATTTCTGTCCAATCGAAAGACCGAATATCCCTGAGGAAATAGGTTGGTTTTAACCACGTTTCTGTTATGCAAATAATATCATAATCGGCGTGACGAATTGCTTGGAAGAAGTCAACGCATTTTGTTTTTAGGCCTCTGGTATTCTGATAGAAGATAGACACAGCGTGATCAGCCATTACAGTAAGACAATCTCAAACCGTTTTACAGTTTTATTCTTAATGAGACGAGTTAGAGATGAAGATTGTTAAGGTCGATTTCGGATAGGATGCGTAGTGGACAAAAGTTCTCCTCTTTCTTGACAAATATCTTGGAGTCCTTCACCCAGCAATACTTGAATTGGAGATCCCTACAGCGTTCCCGAGACTTAGCAAAGATTGACTTGTAGTACGGTGACAGGTGTTCATTTATATATATTCTGGTATTTGCGTCAAATCCCAATTTCTCCGATGCAATATTGGAATTTTTCAAAGCTTTGGCAGCTTTGAATAGTTAGTTTCTCTTTTCTAGGGATACAAATGTTACCACAATATTTTTACGTAAAGGTCTTCCAGTGTCTTTGTGCGGAAAACGCATTACTCTATGACAGGTTACTACATCAGTTTTATCAAACTCTACATTTATGGCGTTAGCGATTTTTATTACCAAGTCCTGGACGTTTTCCCCGCGCCCCTCCGGGACACCGCAAACATCTATGTTGTTTTCCCGTGTCTGCTGCTCCGCAGACTCCACCCTGGCTCGCAAGTCGGCGCACTCCTTCCTAACAGCTACCAGCTCACTCTGAATATTATCAAACCCTCTCGATACCTTTTTAAAGTGCTCCATCTGCTTGTTGAAATCATCTATCTTATCACCGGAGAACTTAACTGAGCCTCTGAGACCAGATTGTTGTTGTTGCACAGACGAAACATCTCATACGATTGAGTTCACCTTTGCGAGAAGCGCCCGCAATAATTCATTAGTGTCCGATTTTCTACATTCAATACAGGACCAAATCACCCCCGAGTCATCGGGCAACTCACCCAAAACCACTGGCAATTTAACGCACTTTAAGTGAAAATCGCAACGACAGTGTCCACTACAACAAATGCCTGGGTTAGCGCGGCTAACAGAAGTTGAACACGCAGCACAACAAGCCGGCATCGCAAAAAAGTCAGTGTTCAGTGTTCACGATGTCCAAACTTCAAGAGGTTAACAAGACAAATCAACACGCCGTATCAAGAATTAATACTTTAGTACACACAACATTAAACATACTGCAGCAAAGTTTATCAATTAATTTTCGCGATGATGCAACAACATATAGATTAAACAATAGATTAAACACGGGAGCAGAAGCACACGCATTCGCCACACCGGCTAATTCCTAATTGTCATTGTAAGTTGTTAGGTCAAGTCAGTAGCATTAATGGGTCTCACTATAACCCGTTTTAAAACAATTCACGTTACAGTAAGACATACGATTAATTGTATTATTAAACTAACTGTTAAAAAAAATGATTCCTTTGATTTTAGGCAATAAATCATTTACAATGTTTTTGAATCTGTAGTAAATCAGTGAGTAAGAGTGTTTGTACCCTTTGTACATGATAAAGGTAGAGTAATTACTCTTTTCGTGTTCTATGTGTAATCCAATGGGAAACTCCAACTTGCTGCGCAACACTTTCGTACTTCTTGTAGAATCCGCTTTAACAAGATGTAAAATTTGTTCTTCAACTTTAAGATCGATTTCTCGTTGTCGCCCACTTTTTTAAAATGTTGGAACCTGTCTATCCATATCCAAAAGTCTTAGAGAGACTTGCAATTAAAATAAATAAAACAAATTTTAACTTTGTGATTTATCACTTATTTTATTTTTTACTTGACTATAGTTTCATTTTAACAAGATGTAAAATTTGTTCTTCAACTTTAAGATCGATTTCTCGTTGTCGCCCACTTTTTTAAAATGTTGGAACCTGTCTATCCATATCCAAAAGTCTTAGAGAGACTTGCAATTAAAATAAATAAAACAAATTTTAACTTTGTGATTTATCACTTACTTTATTTTTTACTTGACTATAGTTTCATTTTAACAAGATGTAAAATTTGTTCTTCAACTTTAAGATCGATTTCTCGTTGTCGCCCACTTTTTTAAAATGTTGGAACCTGTCTATCCATATCCAAAAGTCTTAGAGAGACTTGCAATTAAAATAAATAAAACAAATTTTAACTTTGTGATTTATCACTTACTTTATTTTTTACTTGACTATAGTTTCATTTTAACAAGATGTAAAATTTGTTCTTCAACTTTAAGATCGATTTCTCGTTGTCGCCCACTTTTTTAAAATGTTGGAACCTGTCTATCCATATCCAAAAGTCTTAGAGAGACTTGCAATTAAAATAAATAAAACAAATTTTAACTTTGTGATTTATCACTTATTTTATTTTTTACTTGACTATAGTTTCATTTTAACAAGATGTAAAATTTGTTCTTCAACTTTAAGATCGATTTCTCGTTGTCGCCCACTTTTTTAAAATGTTGGAACCTGTCTATCCATATCCAAAAGTCTTAGAGAGACTTGCAATTAAAATAAATAAAACAAATTTTAACTTTGTGATTTATCACTTACTTTATTTTTTACTTGACTATAGTTTCATTTTAACAAGATGTAAAATTTGTTCTTCAACTTTAAGATCGATTTCTCGTTGTCGCCCACTTTTTTAAAATGTTGGAACCTGTCTATCCATATCCAAAAGTCTTAGAGAGACTTGCAATTAAAATAAATAAAACAAATTTTAACTTTGTGATTTATCACTTACTTTATTTTTTACTTGACTATAGTTTCATTTTAACAAGATGTAAAATTTGTTCTTCAACTTTAAGATCGATTTCTCGTTGTCGCCCACTTTTTTAAAATGTTGGAACCTGTCTATCCATATCCAAAAGTCTTAGAGAGACTTGCAATTAAAATAAATAAAACAAATTTTAACTTTGTGATTTATCACTTATTTTATTTTTTACTTGACTATAGTTTCATTTTAACAAGATGTAAAATTTGTTCTTCAACTTTAAGATCGATTTCTCGTTGTCGCCCACTTTTTTAAAATGTTGGAACCTGTCTATCCATATCCAAAAGTCTTAGAGAGACTTGCAATTAAAATAAATAAAACAAATTTTAACTTTGTGATTTATCACTTACTTTATTTTTTACTTGACTATAGTTTCATTTTAACAAGATGTAAAATTTGTTCTTCAACTTTAAGATCGATTTCTCGTTGTCGCCCACTTTTTTAAAATGTTGGAACCTGTCTATCCATATCCAAAAGTCTTAGAGAGACTTGCAATTAAAATAAATAAAACAAATTTTAACTTTGTGATTTATCACTTACTTTATTTTTTACTTGACTATAGTTTCATTTTAACAAGATGTAAAATTTGTTCTTCAACTTTAAGATCGATTTCTCGTTGTCGCCCACTTTTTTAAAATGTTGGAACCTGTCTATCCATATCCAAAAGTCTTAGAGAGACTTGCAATTAAAATAAATAAAACAAATTTTAACTTTGTGATTTATCACTTATTTTATTTTTTACTTGACTATAGTTTCATTTTAACAAGATGTAAAATTTGTTCTTCAACTTTAAGATCGATTTCTCGTTGTCGCCCACTTTTTTAAAATGTTGGAACCTGTCTATCCATATCCAAAAGTCTTAGAGAGACTTGCAATTAAAATAAATAAAACAAATTTTAACTTTGTGATTTATCACTTACTTTATTTTTTACTTGACTATAGTTTCATTTTAACAAGATGTAAAATTTGTTCTTCAACTTTAAGATCGATTTCTCGTTGTCGCCCACTTTTTTAAAATGTTGGAACCTGTCTATCCATATCCAAAAGTCTTAGAGAGACTTGCAATTAAAATAAATAAAACAAATTTTAACTTTGTGATTTATCACTTACTTTATTTTTTACTTGACTATAGTTTCATTTTAACAAGATGTAAAATTTGTTCTTCAACTTTAAGATCGATTTCTCGTTGTCGCCCACTTTTTTAAAATGTTGGAACCTGTCTATCCATATCCAAAAGTCTTAGAGAGACTTGCAATTAAAATAAATAAAACAAATTTTAACTTTGTGATTTATCACTTATTTTATTTTTTACTTGACTATAGTTTCATTTTAACAAGATGTAAAATTTGTTCTTCAACTTTAAGATCGATTTCTCGTTGTCGCCCACTTTTTTAAAATGTTGGAACCTGTCTATCCATATCCAAAAGTCTTAGAGAGACTTGCAATTAAAATAAATAAAACAAATTTTAACTTTGTGATTTATCACTTACTTTATTTTTTACTTGACTATAGTTTCATTTTAACAAGATGTAAAATTTGTTCTTCAACTTTAAGATCGATTTCTCGTTGTCGCCCACTTTTTTAAAATGTTGGAACCTGTCTATCCATATCCAAAAGTCTTAGAGAGACTTGCAATTAAAATAAATAAAACAAATTTTAACTTTGTGATTTATCACTTATTTTATTTTTTACTTGACTATAGTTTCATTTTAACAAGATGTAAAATTTGTTCTTCAACTTTAAGATCGATTTCTCGTTGTCGCCCACTTTTTTAAAATGTTGGAACCTGTCTATCCATATCCAAAAGTCTTAGAGAGACTTGCAATTAAAATAAATAAAACAAATTTTAACTTTGTGATTTATCACTTACTTTATTTTTTACTTGACTATAGTTTCATTTTAACAAGATGTAAAATTTGTTCTTCAACTTTAAGATCGATTTCTCGTTGTCGCCCACTTTTTTAAAATGTTGGAACCTGTCTATCCATATCCAAAAGTCTTAGAGAGACTTGCAATTAAAATAAATAAAACAAATTTTAACTTTGTGATTTATCACTTACTTTATTTTTTACTTGACTATAGTTTCATTTTAACAAGATGTAAAATTTGTTCTTCAACTTTAAGATCGATTTCTCGTTGTCGCCCACTTTTTTAAAATGTTGGAACCTGTCTATCCATATCCAAAAGTCTTAGAGAGACTTGCAATTAAAATAAATAAAACAAATTTTAACTTTGTGATTTATCACTTACTTTATTTTTTACTTGACTATAGTTTCATTTTAACAAGATGTAAAATTTGTTCTTCAACTTTAAGATCGATTTCTCGTTGTCGCCCACTTTTTTAAAATGTTGGAACCTGTCTATCCATATCCAAAAGTCTTAGAGAGACTTGCAATTAAAATAAATAAAACAAATTTTAACTTTGTGATTTATCACTTATTTTATTTTTTACTTGACTATAGTTTCATTTTAACAAGATGTAAAATTTGTTCTTCAACTTTAAGATCGATTTCTCGTTGTCGCCCACTTTTTTAAAATGTTGGAACCTGTCTATCCATATCCAAAAGTCTTAGAGAGACTTGCAATTAAAATAAATAAAACAAATTTTAACTTTGTGATTTATCACTTACTTTATTTTTTACTTGACTATAGTTTCATTTTAACAAGATGTAAAATTTGTTCTTCAACTTTAAGATCGATTTCTCGTTGTCGCCCACTTTTTTAAAATGTTGGAACCTGTCTATCCATATCCAAAAGTCTTAGAGAGACTTGCAATTAAAATAAATAAAACAAATTTTAACTTTGTGATTTATCACTTACTTTATTTTTTACTTGACTATAGTTTCATTTTAACAAGATGTAAAATTTGTTCTTCAACTTTAAGATCGATTTCTCGTTGTCGCCCACTTTTTTAAAATGTTGGAACCTGTCTATCCATATCCAAAAGTCTTAGAGAGACTTGCAATTAAAATAAATAAAACAAATTTTAACTTTGTGATTTATCACTTATTTTATTTTTTACTTGACTATAGTTTCATTTTAACAAGATGTAAAATTTGTTCTTCAACTTTAAGATCGATTTCTCGTTGTCGCCCACTTTTTTAAAATGTTGGAACCTGTCTATCCATATCCAAAAGTCTTAGAGAGACTTGCAATTAAAATAAATAAAACAAATTTTAACTTTGTGATTTATCACTTACTTTATTTTTTACTTGACTATAGTTTCATTTTAACAAGATGTAAAATTTGTTCTTCAACTTTAAGATCGATTTCTCGTTGTCGCCCACTTTTTTAAAATGTTGGAACCTGTCTATCCATATCCAAAAGTCTTAGAGAGACTTGCAATTAAAATAAATAAAACAAATTTTAACTTTGTGATTTATCACTTACTTTATTTTTTACTTGACTATAGTTTCATTTTAACAAGATGTAAAATTTGTTCTTCAACTTTAAGATCGATTTCTCGTTGTCGCCCACTTTTTTAAAATGTTGGAACCTGTCTATCCATATCCAAAAGTCTTAGAGAGACTTGCAATTAAAATAAATAAAACAAATTTTAACTTTGTGATTTATCACTTATTTTATTTTTTACTTGACTATAGTTTCATTTTAACAAGATGTAAAATTTGTTCTTCAACTTTAAGATCGATTTCTCGTTGTCGCCCACTTTTTTAAAATGTTGGAACCTGTCTATCCATATCCAAAAGTCTTAGAGAGACTTGCAATTAAAATAAATAAAACAAATTTTAACTTTGTGATTTATCACTTACTTTATTTTTTACTTGACTATAGTTTCATTTTAACAAGATGTAAAATTTGTTCTTCAACTTTAAGATCGATTTCTCGTTGTCGCCCACTTTTTTAAAATGTTGGAACCTGTCTATCCATATCCAAAAGTCTTAGAGAGACTTGCAATTAAAATAAATAAAACAAATTTTAACTTTGTGATTTATCACTTATTTTATTTTTTACTTGACTATAGTTTCATTTTAACAAGATGTAAAATTTGTTCTTCAACTTTAAGATCGATTTCTCGTTGTCGCCCACTTTTTTAAAATGTTGGAACCTGTCTATCCATATCCAAAAGTCTTAGAGAGACTTGCAATTAAAATAAATAAAACAAATTTTAACTTTGTGATTTATCACTTACTTTATTTTTTACTTGACTATAGTTTCATTTTAACAAGATGTAAAATTTGTTCTTCAACTTTAAGATCGATTTCTCGTTGTCGCCCACTTTTTTAAAATGTTGGAACCTGTCTATCCATATCCAAAAGTCTTAGAGAGACTTGCAATTAAAATAAATAAAACAAATTTTAACTTTGTGATTTATCACTTACTTTATTTTTTACTTGACTATAGTTTCATTTTAACAAGATGTAAAATTTGTTCTTCAACTTTAAGATCGATTTCTCGTTGTCGCCCACTTTTTTAAAATGTTGGAACCTGTCTATCCATATCCAAAAGTCTTAGAGAGACTTGCAATTAAAATAAATAAAACAAATTTTAACTTTGTGATTTATCACTTACTTTATTTTTTACTTGACTATAGTTTCATTTTAACAAGATGTAAAATTTGTTCTTCAACTTTAAGATCGATTTCTCGTTGTCGCCCACTTTTTTAAAATGTTGGAACCTGTCTATCCATATCCAAAAGTCTTAGAGAGACTTGCAATTAAAATAAATAAAACAAATTTTAACTTTGTGATTTATCACTTATTTTATTTTTTACTTGACTATAGTTTCATTTTAACAAGATGTAAAATTTGTTCTTCAACTTTAAGATCGATTTCTCGTTGTCGCCCACTTTTTTAAAATGTTGGAACCTGTCTATCCATATCCAAAAGTCTTAGAGAGACTTGCAATTAAAATAAATAAAACAAATTTTAACTTTGTGATTTATCACTTACTTTATTTTTTACTTGACTATAGTTTCATTTTAACAAGATGTAAAATTTGTTCTTCAACTTTAAGATCGATTTCTCGTTGTCGCCCACTTTTTTAAAATGTTGGAACCTGTCTATCCATATCCAAAAGTCTTAGAGAGACTTGCAATTAAAATAAATAAAACAAATTTTAACTTTGTGATTTATCACTTATTTTATTTTTTACTTGACTATAGTTTCATTTTAACAAGATGTAAAATTTGTTCTTCAACTTTAAGATCGATTTCTCGTTGTCGCCCACTTTTTTAAAATGTTGGAACCTGTCTATCCATATCCAAAAGTCTTAGAGAGACTTGCAATTAAAATAAATAAAACAAATTTTAACTTTGTGATTTATCACTTACTTTATTTTTTACTTGACTATAGTTTCATTTTAACAAGATGTAAAATTTGTTCTTCAACTTTAAGATCGATTTCTCGTTGTCGCCCACTTTTTTAAAATGTTGGAACCTGTCTATCCATATCCAAAAGTCTTAGAGAGACTTGCAATTAAAATAAATAAAACAAATTTTAACTTTGTGATTTATCACTTACTTTATTTTTTACTTGACTATAGTTTCATTTTAACAAGATGTAAAATTTGTTCTTCAACTTTAAGATCGATTTCTCGTTGTCGCCCACTTTTTTAAAATGTTGGAACCTGTCTATCCATATCCAAAAGTCTTAGAGAGACTTGCAATTAAAATAAATAAAACAAATTTTAACTTTGTGATTTATCACTTATTTTATTTTTTACTTGACTATAGTTTCATTTTAACAAGATGTAAAATTTGTTCTTCAACTTTAAGATCGATTTCTCGTTGTCGCCCACTTTTTTAAAATGTTGGAACCTGTCTATCCATATCCAAAAGTCTTAGAGAGACTTGCAATTAAAATAAATAAAACAAATTTTAACTTTGTGATTTATCACTTACTTTATTTTTTACTTGACTATAGTTTCATTTTAACAAGATGTAAAATTTGTTCTTCAACTTTAAGATCGATTTCTCGTTGTCGCCCACTTTTTTAAAATGTTGGAACCTGTCTATCCATATCCAAAAGTCTTAGAGAGACTTGCAATTAAAATAAATAAAACAAATTTTAACTTTGTGATTTATCACTTACTTTATTTTTTACTTGACTATAGTTTCATTTTAACAAGATGTAAAATTTGTTCTTCAACTTTAAGATCGATTTCTCGTTGTCGCCCACTTTTTTAAAATGTTGGAACCTGTCTATCCATATCCAAAAGTCTTAGAGAGACTTGCAATTAAAATAAATAAAACAAATTTTAACTTTGTGATTTATCACTTATTTTATTTTTTACTTGACTATAGTTTCATTTTAACAAGATGTAAAATTTGTTCTTCAACTTTAAGATCGATTTCTCGTTGTCGCCCACTTTTTTAAAATGTTGGAACCTGTCTATCCATATCCAAAAGTCTTAGAGAGACTTGCAATTAAAATAAATAAAACAAATTTTAACTTTGTGATTTATCACTTACTTTATTTTTTACTTGACTATAGTTTCATTTTAACAAGATGTAAAATTTGTTCTTCAACTTTAAGATCGATTTCTCGTTGTCGCCCACTTTTTTAAAATGTTGGAACCTGTCTATCCATATCCAAAAGTCTTAGAGAGACTTGCAATTAAAATAAATAAAACAAATTTTAACTTTGTGATTTATCACTTACTTTATTTTTTACTTGACTATAGTTTCATTTTAACAAGATGTAAAATTTGTTCTTCAACTTTAAGATCGATTTCTCGTTGTCGCCCACTTTTTTAAAATGTTGGAACCTGTCTATCCATATCCAAAAGTCTTAGAGAGACTTGCAATTAAAATAAATAAAACAAATTTTAACTTTGTGATTTATCACTTATTTTATTTTTTACTTGACTATAGTTTCATTTTAACAAGATGTAAAATTTGTTCTTCAACTTTAAGATCGATTTCTCGTTGTCGCCCACTTTTTTAAAATGTTGGAACCTGTCTATCCATATCCAAAAGTCTTAGAGAGACTTGCAATTAAAATAAATAAAACAAATTTTAACTTTGTGATTTATCACTTACTTTATTTTTTACTTGACTATAGTTTCATTTTAACAAGATATAAAATTTGTTCTTCAACTTTAAGATCGATTTCTCGTTGTCGCCCACTTTTTTAAAATGTTGGAACCTGTCTATCCATATCCAAAAGTCTTAGAGAGACTTGCAATTAAAATAAATAAAACAAATTTTAACTTTGTGATTTATCACTTACTTTATTTTTTACTTGACTATAGTTTCATTTTAACAAGATGTAAAATTTGTTCTTCAACTTTAAGATCGATTTCTCGTTGTCGCCCACTTTTTTAAAATGTTGGAACCTGTCTATCCATATCCAAAAGTCTTAGAGAGACTTGCAATTAAAATAAATAAAACAAATTTTAACTTTGTGATTTATCACTTATTTTATTTTTTACTTGACTATAGTTTCATTTTAACAAGATGTAAAATTTGTTCTTCAACTTTAAGATCGATTTCTCGTTGTCGCCCACTTTTTTAAAATGTTGGAACCTGTCTATCCATATCCAAAAGTCTTAGAGAGACTTGCAAATAAAATAAATAAAACAAATTTTAACTTTGTGATTTATCACTTATTTTATTTTTTACTTGACTATAGTTTCATTTTAACAAGATGTAAAATTTGTTCTTCAACTTTAAGATCGATTTCTCGTTGTCGCCCACTTTTTTAAAATGTTGGAACCTGTCTATCCATATCCAAAAGTCTTAGAGAGACTTGCAAATAAAATAAATAAAACAAATTTTTACTTTGTGATTTATCACTTACTTTATTTTTTACTTGACTATAGTTTCATTTTAACAAGATGTAAAATTTGTTCTTCAACTTTAAGATCGATTTCTCGTTGTCGCCCACTTTTTTAAAATGTTGGAACCTGTCTATCCATATCCAAAAGTCTTAGAGAGACTTGCAATTAAAATAAATAAAACAAATTTTAACTTTGTGATTTATCACTTATTTTATTTTTTACTTGACTATAGTTTCATTTTAACAAGATGTAAAATTTGTTCTTCAACTTTAAGATCGATTTCTCGTTGTCGCCCACTTTTTTAAAATGTTGGAACCTGTCTATCCATATCCAAAAGTCTTAGAGAGACTTGCAAATAAAATAAATAAAACAAATTTTAACTTTGTGATTTATCACTTATTTTATTTTTTACTTGACTATAGTTTCATTTTAACAAGATGTAAAATTTGTTCTTCAACTTTAAGATCGATTTCTCGTTGTCGCCCACTTTTTTAAAATGTTGGAACCTGTCTATCCATATCCAAAAGTCTTAGAGAGACTTGCAAATAAAATAAATAAAACAAATTTTAACTTTGTGATTTATCACTTATTTTATTTTTTACTTGACTATAGTTTCATTTTAACAAGATGTAAAATTTGTTCTTCAACTTTAAGATCGATTTCTCGTTGTCGCCCACTTTTTTAAAATGTTGGAACCTGTCTATCCATATCCAAAAGTCTTAGAGAGACTTGCAAATAAAATAAATAAAACAAATTTTAACTTTGTGATTTATCACTTATTTTATTTTTTACTTGACTATAGTTTCATTTTAACAAGATGTAAAATTTGTTCTTCAACTTTAAGATCGATTTCTCGTTGTCGCCCACTTTTTTAAAATGTTGGAACCTGTCTATCCATATCCAAAAGTCTTAGAGAGACTTGCAAATAAAATAAATAAAACAAATTTTTACTTTGTGATTTATCACTTACTTTATTTTTTACTTGACTATAGTTTCATTTTAACAAGATGTAAAATTTGTTCTTCAACTTTAAGATCGATTTCTCGTTGTCGCCCACTTTTTTAAAATGTTGGAACCTGTCTATCCATATCCAAAAGTCTTAGAGAGACTTGCAATTAAAATAAATAAAACAAATTTTAACTTTGTGATTTATCACTTATTTTATTTTTTACTTGACTATAGTTTCATTTTAACAAGATGTAAAATTTGTTCTTCAACTTTAAGATCGATTTCTCGTTGTCGCCCACTTTTTTAAAATGTTGGAACCTGTCTATCCATATCCAAAAGTCTTAGAGAGACTTGCAAATAAAATAAATAAAACAAATTTTAACTTTGTGATTTATCACTTACTTTATTTTTTACTTGACTATAGTTTCATTTTAACAAGATGTAAAATTTGTTCTTCAACTTTAAGATCGATTTCTCGTTGTCGCCCACTTTTTTAAAATGTTGGAACCTGTCTATCCATATCCAAAAGTCTTAGAGAGACTTGCAATTAAAATAAATAAAACAAATTTTAACTTTGTGATTTATCACTTATTTTATTTTTTACTTGACTATAGTTTCATTTTAACAAGATGTAAAATTTGTTCTTCAACTTTAAGATCGATTTCTCGTTGTCGCCCACTTTTTTAAAATGTTGGAACCTGTCTATCCATATCCAAAAGTCTTAGAGAGACTTGCAATTAAAATAAATAAAACAAATTTTAACTTTGTGATTTATCACTTATTTTATTTTTTACTTGACTATAGTTTCATTTTAACAAGATGTAAAATTTGTTCTTCAACTTTAAGATCGATTTCTCGTTGTCGCCCACTTTTTTAAAATGTTGGAACCTGTCTATCCATATCCAAAAGTCTTAGAGAGACTTGCAAATAAAATAAATAAAACAAATTTTAACTTTGTGATTTATCACTTATTTTATTTTTTACTTGACTATAGTTTCATTTTAACAAGATGTAAAATTTGTTCTTCAACTTTAAGATCGATTTCTCGTTGTCGCCCACTTTTTTAAAATGTTGGAACCTGTCTATCCATATCCAAAAGTCTTAGAGAGACTTGCAAATAAAATAAATAAAACAAATTTTTACTTTGTGATTTATCACTTACTTTATTTTTTACTTGACTATAGTTTCATTTTAACAAGATGTAAAATTTGTTCTTCAACTTTAAGATCGATTTCTCGTTGTCGCCCACTTTTTTAAAATGTTGGAACCTGTCTATCCATATCCAAAAGTCTTAGAGAGACTTGCAATTAAAATAAATAAAACAAATTTTAACTTTGTGATTTATCACTTACTTTATTTTTTACTTGACTATAGTTTCATTTTAACAAGATGTAAAATTTGTTCTTCAACTTTAAGATCGATTTCTCGTTGTCGCCCACTTTTTTAAAATGTTGGAACCTGTCTATCCATATCCAAAAGTCTTAGAGAGACTTGCAATTAAAATAAATAAAACAAATTTTAACTTTGTGATTTATCACTTACTTTATTTTTTACTTGACTATAGTTTCATTTTAACAAGATGTAAAATTTGTTCTTCAACTTTAAGATCGATTTCTCGTTGTCGCTCACTTTTTTAAAATGTTGGAACCTGTCTATCCATATCCAAAAGTCTTAGAGAGACTTGCAATTAAAATAAATAAAACAAATTTTAACTTTGTGATTTATCACTTATTTTATTTTTTACTTGACTATAGTTTCATTTTAACAAGATGTAAAATTTGTTCTTCAACTTTAAGATCGATTTCTCGTTGTCGCCCACTTTTTTAAAATGTTGGAACCTGTCTATCCATATCCAAAAGTCTTAGAGAGACTTGCAATTAAAATAAATAAAACAAATTTTTACTTTGCGATTTATCACTTATTTTATTTTTTACTTGACTATAGTTTCATTTTAACAAGATGTAAAATTTGTTCTTCAACTTTAAGATCGATTTCTCGTTGTCGCCCACTTTTTTAAAATGTTGGAACCTGTCTATCCATATCCAAAAGTCTTAGAGAGACTTGCAAATAAAATAAATAAAACAAATTTTTACTTTGTGATTTATCACTTACTTTATTTTTTACTTGACTATAGTTTCATTTTAACAAGATGTAAAATTTGTTCTTCAACTTTAAGATCGATTTCTCGTTGTCGCCCACTTTTTTAAAATGTTGGAACCTGTCTATCCATATCCAAAAGTCTTAGAGAGACTTGCAATTAAAATAAATAAAACAAATTTTAACTTTGTGATTTATCACTTATTTTATTTTTTACTTGACTATAGTTTCATTTTAACAAGATGTAAAATTTGTTCTTCAACTTTAAGATCGATTTCTCGTTGTCGCCCACTTTTTTAAAATGTTGGAACCTGTCTATCCATATCCAAAAGTCTTAGAGAGACTTGCAAATAAAATAAATAAAACAAATTTTTACTTTGTGATTTATCACTTACTTTATTTTTTACTTGACTATAGTTTCATTTTAACAAGATGTAAAATTTGTTCTTCAACTTTAAGATCGATTTCTCGTTGTCGCCCACTTTTTTAAAATGTTGGAACCTGTCTATCCATATCCAAAAGTCTTAGAGAGACTTGCAATTAAAATAAATAAAACAAATTTTAACTTTGTGATTTATCACTTATTTTATTTTTTACTTGACTATAGTTTCATTTTAACAAGATGTAAAATTTGTTCTTCAACTTTAAGATCGATTTCTCGTTGTCGCCCACTTTTTTAAAATGTTGGAACCTGTCTATCCATATCCAAAAGTCTTAGAGAGACTTGCAAATAAAATAAATAAAACAAATTTTAACTTTGTGATTTATCACTTATTTTATTTTTTACTTGACTATAGTTTCATTTTAACAAGATGTAAAATTTGTTCTTCAACTTTAAGATCGATTTCTCGTTGTCGCCCACTTTTTTAAAATGTTGGAACCTGTCTATCCATATCCAAAAGTCTTAGAGAGACTTGCAAATAAAATAAATAAAACAAATTTTTACTTTGTGATTTATCACTTACTTTATTTTTTACTTGACTATAGTTTCATTTTAACAAGATGTAAAATTTGTTCTTCAACTTTAAGATCGATTTCTCGTTGTCGCCCACTTTTTTAAAATGTTGGAACCTGTCTATCCATATCCAAAAGTCTTAGAGAGACTTGCAATTAAAATAAATAAAACAAATTTTAACTTTGTGATTTATCACTTATTTTATTTTTTACTTGACTATAGTTTCATTTTAACAAGATGTAAAATTTGTTCTTCAACTTTAAGATCGATTTCTCGTTGTCGCCCACTTTTTTAAAATGTTGGAACCTGTCTATCCATATCCAAAAGTCTTAGAGAGACTTGCAATTAAAATAAATAAAACAAATTTTTACTTTGCGATTTATCACTTATTTTATTTTTTACTTGACTATAGTTTCATTTTAACAAGATGTAAAATTTGTTCTTCAACTTTAAGATCGATTTCTCGTTGTCGCCCACTTTTTTAAAATGTTGGAACCTGTCTATCCATATCCAAAAGTCTTAGAGAGACATGCAATTAAAATAAATAAAACAAATTTTTACTTTGTGATTTATCACTTATTTTATTTTTTACTTGACTATAGTTTCATTTTAACAAGATGTAAAATTTGTTCTTCAACTTTAAGATCGATTTCTCGTTGTCGCCCACTTTTTTAAAATATTGGAACCTGTCTATCCATATCCAAAAGTCTTAGAGAGACTTGCAAATAAAATAAATAAAACAAATTTTTACTTTGTGATTTATCACTTATTTTATTTTTTACTTGACTATAGTTTCATTTTAACAAGATGTAAAATTTGTTCTTCAACTTTAAGATCGATTTCTCGTTGTCGCCCACTTTTTTAAAATGTTGGAACCTGTCTATCCATATCCAAAAGTCTTAGAGAGACTTGCAATTAAAATAAATAAAACACATTTTTACTTTGTGATTTATCACTTATTTTATTTTTAACTTTGTGACTATAGTTTCATAAACAATGTTATATTTAATTTAAAATATGAGATATCGCAAAGTAACGGACAATACGCCTGATTCTTTCGGAATTTTGGAGAGGTTCCCCGTAAATACAAAGCATATACTGATATTCACGTAAATAATATATTTTTGGTTATAAACCGAACTTAAATATATGCGTTGAAACACCGAAGTAAGTTCTCCCCAATTTTAAATTAATAATCTTTGTCGTTACGATATTGCAACGTTGCCACATCTTTCAGGGCTGATGAAAAAAATTTACTCAGTTTTACTTAAAAAAAAAGTTTTAACGATGTTCATTAGTTTATTTATGGTTAATTCGTTAAATAATAACCAATTAATATTTGCCAAATGTACTTTTTCATATATTTGTTAAAAATGTTAATTCTTGTTGTAGTTTTTGATTGTTGATTTAGCAACTTAACAATTCTAGTTTAGTTTAGAACGTTTAGTTCATTGATCCTTATTGTAAGGAACTTTTTCTTTAGAATAAAGTAAAGAATCGCTGGATAAATTTATGAAAGTACTTTGCCCTACGCCCTGTATTTTGATTACACTCATTTTCTTACTGGCTTCATAGAGATAACAAAACGAAATATATTAAAAAAAAACTGAAACCAATCACTGTCTAGATCCATTTGAGTCAACGTTAGCATAAACCATTTACTTTCCGATCCCTCTGACATCCATAATCCGTCGTCGAAAAAAATTATGTGGATTCAATCGGAAACGACTCCCCTTTCCAACACGAGCAATAAATAAATATTGGATTAGCCGACAAAAACTTTTCCCATTTTATATACAGGCCGTTGCTTTTTCAATTTGGTTACATTTTTTGTTTGGCTTTGTTTTCTTCTCTCTCGTACAAATGAAGCCAATAATCGAAATAGCCAATACCAGTTTTTATATGCTGTGTTGCAATAAAATATGTTGGAAAACAAGTATAATCTACTCTGGAAAATACATCTCTTTGGATTAATCTAGGTTTTATAAAATGCTAAAAAAAATATCTATTGTGGCACAAAAAAATTAAATTTCTTACATTAAAATTAATTTCTAACCTTCCGAGACCTAGGCCAATTTATATGATTTATGTTTTCTTATAACAAGAAAATATACATCACATTAGATGGATAATACAGAATGAACAAGACGAAAAAATAACAGATAACAGAAACACTATTGCATTCAACTCTTCCAAGAGTTATAATATCAGCATATCTAATTTGGAAAATCGTGAACTTAGTATTTTATAAACATACATCAAAAATGATATAGGCAGTCTAAAAAACGATGAAGGGCCAGGTTTAGATAAACTCACCGTAGAAATAAGTAATGCAAAAGGTGAAGCAGGGGTAAATGTGTTTCACAACATCTACCTTAAAGTGTGGGACATTCGACTGTTGGAAGATTGAAAAAAGGGTCTAGGAAGAAATGCAAAAATTCCCGCCTTATCGCTCTTATTCCACATGGCAGTAAAATCCTCCTTCACATTATTAATGAACGTTTAAAATCCTACTTATCATGGTAAATTCCCCCAGAACAGGCTCGATTCGTTCTAGGGAGAAGTATACGGGAACAGTTATTGAACATCGACAAATAATCAAAAAACTAGAGAAGTCAACCGTCCTGTATACCTCTGTTTCCTTGATTATCGAAAGGCATGGGAGATATTTTGCCAACTTCTGCAGGAAATGGCAGTATCAGATGATCTGATTAGCTGATTTTGTCTTCTATACGAAAAAAAAACACAGAGAAATGGTAAAAATTGATGAGTTTTGCGTGTGTAAAAACAAAGATGATGATTATGGTGAATAAATCATGAGTAGATTTCTCGAAAATTGAAAAAACTACCTTAAGATATTCCAGTGATACCACATTTCATGCGAGATCGACCTGCAAACTGACCTTAATTATCAAAAAAAAAAAATGATGAAATACATTTTTACAGACTTGAAATAATCGATGAGAAAATGAAAATAATGATTATCGACTGTCAAAACGACATCATGCCATTAGTCAAATAGGGCAATTTATGGCAGTAAGCCAATTCGACTCTCTTGGGGCTTTAATACCGAACGAATACGGTAACATTCAGTAGATCAGAAGAAGATGAGAAATATAACACGAAATTTGCAAACCCGGAAGGTTACGCATATGATAAGTGTTTAAGTTAATGTCGATTCCGCTAAGAGATGGAGTTATTAATACATTTAACGGTATTGACTAATGATGTCTATGACGTTTTGGAGGGTAAACAGGCGCCATTAAAAGACAGTTCGTTATTAATTGTCACTGTGCAAAAAACATAGTTTTTCAAAGCTTTGAATATGTTGATTTATGTACCAGAAAAAGACATTTTGCGGAGAAGGTTATTTAGCTTCAGTCATTTGAAAAAAACGGCTGTTGAAAGTTGTCGATAGTTGGTGCTGATGCTTATTGTGCATATGCTCTAACCCAAAAAACTTGTGAACAGTGGTTTAAATGCTTTAAAAGTCGTGATTTTGATATAAAAGACAAGGGGCTTTCAGGACAGCCAAAAAAGTTTGGAAATACGGATTTGTAACCATTATTAGATGAAGACTTAACTCATACGCTGAAACAATAAGCAGAAGCATTGAATGTTGCCCAATCTACCATTTCCGAACGTCTATATGTATTGGGAAAGATCCAGAAGGAAGGAAAATGGGTTCCGTATCAATTGAAGGAAAGAGGCATTGAAAGACGAAAATCCAGTTGTGAAAGTTTGCTTGACGGACAGAAAAGCCATGCAGTGAGTTTTGACAGGTGATGAAAAGTGGAACTATTTTGTCGACTCAAAGCGCAAGAAATCATGGGTAGACCGAGACCACCTTTCAACATCAAAAGGTGCTACATATATATATTGCTTAACATAATGGAAAAAAGGCTTTGCTGTGCATTTGGTGGGATAGTAGGGGAGCTGTGTATTACGAACTGCTGAAAGCTGGTGAAGCGATTATTAGCAATCGATACCGACAACAATCGATAACATTGAACCAAGCATTGAAGAATAAACGACGATGATATGCCAAAAGACACGTTAAAGTCATTTTTCAAAATGTGAAAAGAACTATTTGGAAAACCTTAAATGGCATGTCCTACTCTATCCGCCCTATACACCGAACTTAGCCCCTTCGGATTATCACTTATTTCGATCGATGCAGTACGGACATTTAGAACAACACTTACATTGTTACGAAGAAGTGAAAATTTAGCTTGATGAATGGTTGGCCTTAAAAGACTAAAAGTTCCTTTGTTGCGGGATCCATTTTTTTGATAGAAAGAGAGGAAAAAAACATTAGGTAACGATGGCCAATACCTTGATTATTAAGGTAATTTATTTGATTAAACGAAACACCTATTAATACAGAACACAAAGAAACACATCAGATATTTACGTAACAGTCGGGTTTCTAGTATTATTATATCCGGCTGACACATAGATAATTAAAAAACAAAACCTCAAGAGCAGCGATTCTTTTGAAATTTGGTGCTGAAGACGGATCCTATAAAAACATTGGTGGTACAGCTTCAGATTGCCTCATTAGAAAACAAAAAATTGGAAATAAGAATGACTGGAAAATGATTCTGCTGGAAGAGAGGGATGTATAAGGGTTTGTGTAATAAAATATGAGTAACGCCCTTATTTTCAATTAGTTGTTGATTGAATAAAAAAATATATAAAATATTGTTTTTATTTTAATTTAGAGTTCAATTACTTAATTCTTTTGGATAGAAAAACTGCATTTCCATTAAGTTAGTACCACTTTAGTAGGAGTACGTATACTTTTCTGTATAACTACTTGTAGCTCCAACAAAACTGTTTTTCTCCTAAAAATAGTAGGTCCCTTTTTAGTTTCGGGTAATTGCTTGAAATGACGTGGTGCAGGAACGCGCGGCTCTTGAGCTTTTTTAACAGAAACACAAGAATATTGCTTAGCTAAATAAGGTTCAAAAAATGCTTCACAACTTGATAAAAACAACATTTTTTAAACCATTTGGTGTAGTACACTATAATCAAGTGCATAGAGAAACAAAAAAAAAATATAAAGAAACAACAGATTTATCAATTTTTATATTCATTATTATAGTTACATAGCGAGTATATTTTTTGCCTTATCCAAATATGTGTATTGGGAGTTGGAATTTTGTAATTCTCCTCTTACGGTTTGAAAAAAATGTCGTACAAATATTCCCTTCGAATTCATCTGGTATTATAGCACGGCAAATTCAGGACGCAGTAGATAATCCCGGAAAGATTCCTACATATTTTACTTTAGGAATAACAAGCATGTTGCCCAAATCAGAAAACTTGGAAGTAGCCAAGAATTATAGGCCAATTACGTGTTTGCCAGCAATATATAAAATTATCACCGCAATCATAAGCTCCAAAATCAGAGAACACCTCACAAAATCTGATATACTGGCTTGGGAGCAAAATTGATGTAAACAACGAGCACTCGGTTGCAAGGAATTACTGGTTATTGACTCCATTATCACCAAGCAAGTAAAATCAAAACATAGAAAAATATCACCAGCATGGGTAGATTATCAAAAGACTCCGTGTCCCATTCTTGGCTTAAAGAAATACTATATATCTACAAAATTGATGCTCGAATAATCAATCTTCTCAATCATCTAATGGGTAGCTGGAGAACCAGTCTGCGTTTGAAAGACTACAGGACTGGTGAGATTGCTATTAGAAGAGAAATATTTCAAGGGGACAGTCTGAGCCCACTCTGGTTTTGTATGGCTCTTAATCCTTTGATTTGTATGTTGAACAGTAGTGGTAACGCCTGCAGCATTGGCGAGCGAGTTGAGCTCTCACATCTCTTCTATGTCGCTGACTTGAAACTATGCGCAAAAAATCAATAACAACTTAGAAGTTTGCTAGAATTGGTGAAGTCATTTAGCCAGGCTATCAAAATGAATCTGAGGATAGAAAAGTGTGTAGTATTGCACGTGGAAAAGGGAAAAATCACCCAATCTCAAACTCTTAATGGACCCCACATGAAACCTATATAAATCTAGTATTCCAACAAGACCTCAATATATATGAAAAAATAAATAAACAAAAGATCCAAGATGAGTATTTTAACAGGATCAACAAAATTTTAAGAATATATTTAAACGCAAAAACAAAGTAACTGCACTCAACACCTGGGCCGCTCCGATACTCCGATAATAATTTACACCTTCGGAATTTTAAACTGGTCCTCAACAGAAGTGAAAGCCCTGGATCGCAAGCTCCGCACTACGTTAACCAGAAGAAGCACAGCAAAAAGAAATAGACGGGTTAATCAAATATTTTCGGTTTAAAGGTATCCCATTTTTTAAAGACTTGATTGGGTACGATGTAGATCTTTCACCTCTAAATTTAGCTATGGTACAGTCTATCTATAGAAATTTTAAAGAAGAGCTAGAAAATCAATGGCAAAGAAAACCCATGCATGGAAAGTTTTATAACAACCTAAATCAAGAAGACGCAGACCCCAGAGCAAGCAACGCCTATCTTATCTCTGTATATTTGTTTCCTGAAACAGAGGGAGCTTTAATGGCAATCCAAGATCAAGTAGTCCCTACTAGATATTACAAGAAGCATATCATGAAACAACTCCTAAGCACAACAAAATGCCGGCTGTGCAACAAAGAAGAAAAAACTGTTCAACATCTCATTTCAGATTGCACCTATTTAGCTCCAACTGCTTACTTAAGCAGACATGACAACATGGGGAAAGTTATCCACTTAAAGATAGCTCAGAGGGCCGGCCTAGTACACTAAGAGTTGCATCTTTATAAATATCGACCGCAACCCGTTATTGAAAACACCACAATAAAAATCTTATGGAATACATCTCTAATAACCGGTGGTTGTGGATAATGAAAACAAGATATGTCGTATCATTGATTTCTCTGTCACCCTGGATGAAAATCTGAGTAAGGCATATAAACAAAAAGTGCAAAAATACCAAGAACTAGCTGATGAAATTCGAGATATTTGGCGTATGAAAAGAGTTACTGTTAAACCTTTCATAATATCCGCGAATGGCCTAGTGCATAAACTATCATTGCTGCACTTAAATGATCTTCAAATAGAATACAATACCATAAATTGGATGCAGAAGGCAGTCATACTCGGAACAACAGCAATTATCCATCGAACCCTTTCGACTTGACACCTAGTCGTCTTGAGCAATCCGACGACAAAAGGATAAACCACAGAAATGTGTGAAAAAAAAGATTATTTGCTGTATGAATGATAAAAATACAATAACTAAAAAATTTACTATAATACAATTATAATAATTATAACAAAATATAAATCCATTATTATACACAAACATCCATTAATGATACGCAAAATGGAACTGAAAGTAATTAGAATAAACTAGAGAAAATTAGAAATAACCGAGTATATATAATTTGTCTATAATTTTTATAATTTATTAATCAATATAGTATGAATAAATGAGTAAACAATAGTAACAGAGACAAAAAATTATTTAAAAAAAAAATAAAAAAACATCATCTGCTCACAAACAGAAAAAAGAAACCTAACAATCCATTTCTAGCCTTTTATACTCTTTAATTTTTGATGTTGGAGGATACTTTATCCGACGTTCATTTTATAGTGATATTAAAACGAGTCTGGTGATAATTTCTTTAGTTTGCGCGAAACATTGTTATAAAGTTTATAAATATTATACGTAAACGATTTCTTAAATATTTGTAATCGATGTGCCGGATACCTAAGACAAGAATTCTGCATTCTCTGTATACGTGCAATATTTCCTTGGTCCAGACACGGATCATAAACTGCATCAGCGTAATTAAAACATGAAAGGACCAGAGAGCCAAGTACCAACATATTGCTTTCGGTTCTTTAACTAATAATATAATAATTTAATTGATTGCTCAGAAAAGCCCAGATGATGACAGATAGAAATCAAAATATCATTATTTATTTTATCGAAAGCTTTTGTATAATCCGATAATATCATAATTGAAATTTTACCTACATAACGTGCCCTAAAAATGTCGTCTGTTATACTCAATAATGAAGTTGTACAACTAAATTCTTTACGAAATTTGGATTGATTATTTGGTAGTAAGTTGTATTAGTCTAAGTGCTCCTTAATTTGATAATTTATTATCTTTTCCAAGACCTTAGAAAGTACAGAAAATATACTTATAGGTCTAATATAATGAAATGATTTAGGACTTGATAGTTTAGGCAACGGCAATATTTTGGCATTTTTCAGGAAACTCAGAATCTAATAAGCAAGAATTTATTATATTATTATATTATATTAAGTATTCCATTCATACGCAATAACAAGATGTCCAAACCAATCCCATGCGCCCCAATTGCATTAGATTTAACTTCAAACATATAATCCTTTACAATCTCCTCCGTTACTGAATGAATATCAAACACAACCTCAACATCCGAGTGCAAGTTTTGCCTATAGTATGCTAATATATCAGTGTCGACTCCAGACTGATTTCTTGAATGCTCCAGTAAGTTGTCGTTAATATTATTTGGTTCATTCAGTTTTTCTGGAATAGTCCAATTAAATACCTTATTATAAATATGAAGCTTTCTTAAGCTATTCCACAATATTCTAGAATTATTACCATTTTGGCCAATCAAAATCCTTAATTGGCAATAATAATCACACTAATACTTTATCTTTTAATTTAACTATAATTCTGATCGTGTCAGTAAACCATGGCATATTCTGTTTGTTTACCTTCCTTTCCCTTAAGCTAGAACGTCAAAGATATTCAATAAAGTTTTATTGAGAAATTGTGGTTGACACGAAACATAAAAAATCGTTGTAAAATGTGTCATATCTAAAAAATGATTTAATATATCTTTATCGATAGATTATAAATTTCGATACAACATATTTGTTCTTGTTCTGCCCACCACAAAATTAAGCATACAACACGATTACATGATCAGAAACGATCGGCCGCAGGTCAATAGTGTTACTGTTACCATTATCCTGATCAGCGGATACGATTATGTGATCAATCAATGTAGTACTAGTCTTGGTAGTTCTGGTTGGAACGTAAATAATCTGTTTTAAGTTTCTAGGCAATCAATGAATTTGTCAGTAAATGAATTTGATTCTAACATATTTATATTCATATCACCTCCGCAAATAACGTTCTTACATGCAAGTTATTGTAATTTGTATAACCTGGAAGTCTATAGGGGGAACCAAAAAAATAGTTATAATTTTTTATATCTAATTGTATCCATATCTCCTCCAACACATCCCCACAGCTCAGAAATAGCTGTTCCAATTTTATATCTTTATTCACATATAAACCTATTCCTCCAGAATACATTCTGGAGATCCTATATTCAATTTCTCTTTTACATATATCGCTTGGTATATTTTTTATGTTTCGTTTAAGACCAAGAATTGTGCGGGGTTTATTTCTGTAAGCCAGAAATTAAAATAATCCAATTATTAATAAACCAGAGATTAAACAATCCAATGGGGTGAGATAGCGTGATCTTGGTAGCATGATTTGCACGTTCTGGTATTTTTTGACCGTGGTGAGGTTGAAGTGTGTCATTCCTGACTCTGGAGCTTCTTTTTCGGTTTACATTAATATATCCAAGATTTGTGGCTGGTAATAACACCTTCCAGAGTACGAGGGTTATTATCAATCCCTCCCAAAAAGCCAAAACATTTGATACTGAGAAAAATTTTTAGATTTTCATCACTTCTTACAAACGTTTTGCTGGAAGATTCGTGTTCAATCGAGTTTCGACCTTCCGAGAATGCTTTAAACTACTTGAAAACCTCAAACCTGTGACATACAGTGTTTTCATAGGCTTATTGAAGTTTTATAACAGTTTAGGTTGCGCTGTGGCCAAGTCTGAAATAAAACATGATATGAATAAACAAGTGAGTCCAAACTCATACTGAAGACGCATCAGATGTTGATCTGTAACCCCTCCTTAGGATGCCAGCAGTGTTTCTAGATCGAACGCTGCGCCATCGGTCTAATTACTTTAGTTGCACACCTCGTATATGCTTATTGTATATTACAACATACTGTTCTCTAAATGTAATATTTGAGAAGTGAATTCAGTGTATTACAATCGTTTTAAGGCAAGCTAGGGTAAAAAATATAACGGACATTGTGTAGTAGACCGTTCAACAGTTTTCGTTGCGAGTTAAAGTCATCCTTGCGTGGAATTTTGTCCGAATCACGGACTATGCAAACACTGCGTATTTGCCTTTTCCTAACTAGAAATTGTTTTGGGATTTCACGCCAAGCCGCTTGGAAAGATCTTTTCGTTTTTTGGCCCTTTTTTCTCCCGTAGCATAATGTGGTTTGTTTAAGGTAGAGAATTTTTCAAATTTGGATTTCGTGTCTCCAGTGACCTGACATAATTATTTTGGTAGTAAGTGGTCCTTAAGGGAAGATACTGATCATTAAATATACTGACTCACATTGAAATGTGTATCACTAATATATATATATGTATATATATCGGGTTTTTTTTTAGAAATCTTATCAGGTCAACTTTTGTCTATGAGGTATTTTTTTAGTGCATCCGAATTTTAAATTCAAATAAAATTAGATAACTTGAAACTACTTATTTTATATTAAATAATATTCAATGGCATTACCCGACTGGAATAAATCGATTATTGCATGCTTGTATGACATGTGGAGCCGTCCTTTTGAAACCACCTGCTCCAGATCAAATTTTCCACGTAGTCGAATAACAAAGCTCAACTTTCTACAAACAGCGACAAACTAATAAATTTGGATTTTCATTAACACTGCCAGCAACAGCAGCAATATTTTCTTCGGAACGCACAGTTTTTTGTGTTGTTTTTCTTTTAATATCGCGCAGCGTGAAATGCTTTCAGAATTTGTCGATAATTCGGCGAATACTTCGCTTGGATGGGCGATTATGTGAACCATAAAATTTACGTGCTCTATAAGCTCTATAAGAGAACAGAACACTGATTTTGATATAATAAATTTTGACAATTCGCAAACGTTGCTCTGATTTTAAACGTTTCATGATGATTTACCACAATATATATATATATATATATATATATATATATATATATATATATATATATATATATATATATATATATATATATATATATATATTATTATATTTACATATATTATCAATTTATTCCATAACAAATTAAAATTTACTCATGAAGAACAAAAAAAATATAACAAATTTTTTGGATAATAATATAAGGTATGATAACGATGGCAATATCAAAACAAATTAGTATACATAATCAATATGGTCTGGAAGATATATCAATTTTAAATCTTATCCGCCAAATAAATATAAAAAAAAATGTTATTGATTATTTCATCGATAGAGCTATTATTTTAACTAATCCAAAAAATAGACCAAAATATGTTAACAAAATCAAAATAACATTGGAAGATTATAACTATCCACAAAGATTCTGCTAACCGGTGATTAAAAATAGAATACATAGAATATATAACAAATAAATCTAAAAATAAAAATTACATACCTTTACCATACCATACATACCAGAAATAAATAATAAAATAAAAAATAATCTTAAACCATATAATATAAACATAGCAGAATTACCAATAATACTAAACAATAACACTAAACAAATATTTACAAAATTAAAACCACAAACACTCAACATGGAACAAATAAATTTAATTTACAAAAGTGATTGTTTATATTGCCCAAGGCCAAGGTCAAACTAAACAATATTTAAAAAACAAAAAAATGAACATAAAAAAGCATTAGAAACCTAGAACCAAATCTTGACTGTCCTTTCAAACATGCCATAGATAATGAACACAACTTTAATTTTAGCACCATAAAAATTTTAGATTTTGAAAAACAATATAAAAAAAGAACTATAAAGGAAATTATTTATATAAAAAAACAAATAATACCATTAATTTCAGAAATGATACAGACAATTTAAGTTGTATATATAACGACATCATTAAATAAGAAATTTTCACTACTTTATTTAATTTTTGCATCTAATACTACATCTGAAAAATCTAAAATTGTTAGGTTAAAATAAAAAACAAAAATATAAAGATAAAAAATTCGTTAAATATATCAAAGTCAAAAATATGTCGATTAAAAATTGGAAAAAATGTACTATTTCATTTAAAAAATTTAGGAATATTAATTGTTTAATTAGATTTAATAGTAGGTTTCACCCGAGCTCCATGTTGGTGTGTGTCATTGTCATTCCTTAATCCGCCATCCAAAGCGCAAACAAGTGTCTCTCAAGATCGGGCTCTACCCTTAAGCCATAATCAGCTGGACTCAAACTGAACACCTGGAGAGCGGATGAAGGAACGATTAAATCCATGACCACATAAATCGGCCATGTCGAATGGTGGCTGCAATCACATGCAGCTCTGCCATCCTTCGGTAAACGGCTGCAACAGACAAACTGTGCGATACTGTTCGTGGTGGTATGTTAACAAACAAATGTAAACAAACAAAATTCACACGCGCTCCACGTTGGTGCTTTGTCATTCCTTCATCCGCCATCCAAAGCGCCAGCAAGTGGGTCTCAAGACCGGTTTCTGGCCCTAAGCCGTCATCAGCTGGGCTCAAGCTGAACGCTTGGTGAGCGGTTGAAGGAATAACTAAAGCCATGGCCTTGTCGAATGGTGCCTGCAATCATATGCAGCTCTGCCATCCATGCCATGGATGGCGGATGAAGGAATAAGAAAGCACCAAGATGGAGCGCGGAAGAATTCCCTTTGATTTTAATACCCTTCTCCACGAGCCTACTTTATTATTTTTCGAACATAGCTGGTACTTACCCGAGGTTGGACGGGCCACGAATGGTTTCGCACAGTTTGTCCGTTGCGGCCGTTTAATCCTGTAATCTACGTATGTAAACTAGTTAAGTTCATCAAACCTATAAACCCTCCCTCTATCTGATTTTATTGTTAAAGGTCTATTTTCCTTGAATTCGTTGGTAGTTCATTCCATGTACTTAATCTCCCTTCCAATAATATATAATCCCTTCTTTTGGGTCTTTTTCTAGTCTCATTGTAATTTCCTTTATTTCTTGTTTACTTTTTGCCAACAATACAAGATTATCTACGAGTGCGAGTCTTTTTCTACATATCAATCCATTTCTATTAATCTCTGATTCTTGAAGAGAAGAAGTTAAGTAATATTGGTGACTCTTCTTATTTTATTCCTTTTCTAATTTAGAATTAGTTTTCTGTTATTTATTCTTACTTAATTTTCTGTTTGCAATAACATATAAAACACAAAAATAAAAGTAGAACTCTTATTGAATATTTGTTTGGAAATTTACGCATAATACGATGTTTTAGCCCTAAATAAGGTGTTATATCTTGTGATTTATTCGTGTCAGCAGTGATTATATTACCTGCTACGGTATTAAATGTCAAATCAATATATCAGTGTATATTTATTGATTTAACATCATCATAATACACGAAAACTGATATATAATTAAATTTTGTTGCGGGTATTGCGGGCTAGATCGTTTACCACTACGTGAAATAAATTCTTTCCTTGAATCCGATTTTTCATTAATCATAAAGCAAAAAAAAAATAAGCACTATATACCATAACGGTGTAATAATAAAAAATCAAGATATTTCACTTATACTCACATTATTTCTATATATATATATATATATATATATATATATATATATATATATATATATATATATATATATATACATGTCACAGAAAGTGACAATGACGAAGAGAAGCAAAAGTTTTACGAGAAACTAGAAGAAATACTCGATAAAACACCAACTAATGACATAAGGATAGTGCTGGGGGACTTCAACGCTAAAATTGGAAAGGAACAATGCTACAAGGAAGTAGCGGGTGCACAAACAATTCATAATGAAACGAACAACAATGGCGAGAGGTTATGCAATATGGCGGCAGCTAGTGATATGTTTCTGGTTAGTACAAGATTTAAGCACAAAAAGATACATAAAGTAACATGGAACATACCTGGAATTGACAACGGAAACCAGATCGACCATATATAGGTTGCAAGGAAAGACATGAATGTAATCTACGTTACAAGATCATACCGAGGGGCTAATATCGATTCAGATCACTTTATGGTTATGGCAAAATGTAAAGTCAAGGTAAACAAGTACGGAAAAATTGCAAATATAAAAGAGAGATGGAATAGAGAAAGGTTTGAATACGAAGAATGGAGAGAGAAGTACAAAAATACGATCAAGCAAAAAATAAATCAAATAAATGAAAGCAACAGCATAGAAGAAGACTGGATAGCGATAAAAGGATGTATAACACAGGCAGCAGAAGACATCATATCATATAGGAAAAACAACAGAAAGAAGCAATGGTTCGACGAAGAATGTGAAAATATGATCGAAAACAAAAACAAAGCAAGGAACACGTGGCTTAAAACCAGAAAACAGGAAGATTATAAGATATATAAAGAAATTAGAAAAGTGAACGCAAAGCTGTGTACAATAAAAAAGAATAATTGGATGGGAGAAATAATAAATGAAATTGTAGATGAAAACAAGAAACGAAATATGAGTGCTATTTTCAAATATGTAAATAAGTGCAAAATAAAGAAAGCAACAGTAGTAATTGAAAATGAGATAGGGAAAAACATTTCAAAGAAATGTACGATGAAAAAAACCATAAAGAGGTGAAGGGAGGAACAGAACTGGAGAAGGATCTGACAGGAAATGAGAAGGTAAGAGAACCCGAGTATGTGGAAGTGGAAGTTTTAAGCGATTAAACAACTCAAAAATAAAAGAGCTGCGGGATGTGATGAAATATGCGCAGAACTAATTAAACATGGAGGGGAAGAACTACATCAAAGAATCTACTAACTTATTTTACAGACATGGCGCGAAGAACACATACCTGATGAATGGAAAACAGGCATTATAATACCGTTACCAAAAAAGGGTGACGTGACACAATGCAAAAACTAAAGAGGAATTACATTGCTGATTGCGGCATACAAGGTACTTACAAACATAATAAAAGAACGACTGGAGATATACACAGAAAAACGTATAGGAAATTATCAATGCGGCTTCAGAAAAGGAAGATCGACAGTAGATGCCATACATACACTAAAACAAATCACGGAGAAGATATATGAACATAATATGGTAGCACATATAGTTTTTGTGGATTTTAAGCAGGCGTTCGATAAAATCAACAGAGAACAACTCATGGAAGACTTAAAAAACATCGAAGTTCCAAGAAAGATTAGAAGATTGATAGGTATGACAATGAATGAGTCTGAAGCAAGAATATATACAAAACAAGAAATGACAAATAACATAAAAATTAAAAAAGGGGTTAGACAGGGAGATGCGTTATCGGCACTATTATTCATAATATCATTGGATAGCATAATACAGAGAATTGAAAATATAGGAACATTAAATAAACATCTTGTACAGATAGTGGCATATGCGGATGATGTTGCAATAATTGCTAGAGAGCAGAGAGAGCTAAAGCGCGTAATAAAAATAATTGAACGCGAGTCTAAGAAAAAAGGGCTGGAAATAAGTGAGCAAAAAACAAAGTATATGTACTGCAGCAGAAATGAAAGAATACTGAGAAATTTGGAGTGCGGAAGCTATAAATTTGAAGAAGTAAAAACATTTAAATATCTGGGAGTCATAATAGATAGAAGGAATGAGGGACTTGATATAGAAGAGAAGATACATAAAGGATATAGAGCTTCCATAGCAACAAGAAATTACTGAAAGACAAGAGATTGAGCACAAGGAATAAATTAGGAATATACAAAACATTAATAAGACCAATAGTAACATATGCCGCAGAAACCAGAACACACCACTACAATCTGCGACCCAGAAGAATATAAATATTACGAAACTTCCGCTCCTTCGTTACCTACTGTGCCGCGATCGCAAGTAGGCCGTCTAGACTCCTGTCTAGCCACGCGCCTACCCGCACCCATCTACGCGCCTACCCGCGTCACCCGTCGGACTCCGACGAAGACGCGCCGACAACCAGAGCCTCTCACCCAACCATTACCGATCGTCTTGAACAAATCGAGTCATTGAGAGAGGTAAACAGCACACTTCGCCTCCAACTCCTCACGCTACAGGAGGATTCGGATCAAGACTCCGCCGATATCTTAGACAAAATCTACGAGGAAAACGCTTCACTAAAAAACGGACTGCCGATTCAGAGAAAGAAAACTCCCTACTCAAAAATCGGATCAACGAGCTGGAAGCCAAAATTTCGGCCCAGCTCTATGACCTCAACATATTCAAAAAAACGACCGGATCCAGCCAAAATCCGCCCGCCGCTTTTCCCCTACCGCAGAAATCAGCTACTTCCAAGCCTGTATCGGTCCATAAAAAAAGGAAAGCTACCGCCCGTCTTCGTCAGATGAAGCGGAAGAATATTCAGTCCTCCCGAAGCCAAATCAATCGCTTAACATCTCGGCATCCACAAACGCGGGCGTTCTGCACCATTTCGCAAAAGCCTCCGCCAACGTCAAACCCTTGACCCCAACGTATACCAGTTCGTCCGCTGACCCGTCCACCGCAAGACCTCCATCCAAAACGCAGCCGCCAAAACTGCCTTTCAAGAAATCCCCATTTGTTTTGAGTGACCCAAAACGCTGGAACGAGCTGTCAAAAGTTTTTCAAGCCAATCAGTGGAGCATCGCGGACGCCAAGTCAGTGCGACTTGGCATCCAATTCTTTCCAACCTCGACTGACATCCACGGCAACATCACGCGCTTTCTCCATTTAAACAAGATTCCATATCAAACTCATTTCCTGGCCAGCGACAGAGAACTCAACGTCGTCATCCGCGACGTCGATTCCAACATCGAAACGGAAGACATAATCGCCGACCTGAAAGCCCAAGAAGTCCGTCTGCACAGAACGCAGATGGATATTTACAACATCACGCACGTCTGCGACCTCTCCATCTCCGTCGAGCCGCAGAAGTATAACAGGACGTTTGCCCAGGGCCGAAACTGTCTTCAATTCGGTCACTCGGCAACGAACTGCTTCGTCCAACCAAAATGCCGTAAATGTGCCAAAGACCACAAAGCGACCTCATGCCCATAGCCAAAAGAAGACCCATCCTTGTGCATAAAGTGTGGAGGTAACCACAACCAAAAACCACCACCGCCAGCAAACCACCTGCAGCCGCCACGACCCCAGATAAGTAATTCTGCTGCGGCAACCGCCGCAAAGCCAACCCCATCGCCAAACCTCGACGAAGCCGTCGCCCAGTACCTCCAGTAAGCCATGGCCGGCCTCGCCGCAGGCCTGAAGGAATTCCTCCAAAAAATATCGCCGTAAATACCCAACCAACCCGAAGTCCCACATCGAAATTCTTACGCCGACCTCTTCGATAGAAACATTCTCGCCGTCCTCCCCACCACTAAGCGAGATCAAGCCCCGCCCCATCTGTACTCACCAACAGCAATCTCACTCGCTGTCGGGACACCGTCCACACACCTGGTGTACAGACCAATTGACTTAGCACCTTCAACCCATGTTCAAGAGATCAAGAGATCCACAGCTTTCAGTCTTCAGACAAGCATTGAGAATGCCAAGTGTGACCTTGGCGAAACGTCTGCACGTTCTCAACAAACGATTGGATCTACCCCCGGACTAATAATCTATTGTATTCTTCCATCCCCGAAACACTACGAACTAACATGAGCCGTCGCCATCGCGTCGAGACAAGTATTTACCAGGACCGGTTTCTGGCCTTACAGCCGTCGTCAGCTGGGCTCTCTAACGCAAGGAGACGGCTGAATAGAAACGATTACAGCCAGGCCAAGCCAACTGGCCATGTTGACGGTGGGTCGGCGAATCTCAGTGTAACTCGCGCCATCCTACTGTGAATGTTCGCAGCAGTTGGAACTATGCGATGCATTCTTCCCACAGCCTTTACATGTAATCCAAATCTCTACCTACAATCCACACACAGTTGACGATCTCAAAAATGAAATCTGGCATGTTATCGAAGACATTGATCGGAGATTGTGCAAGATAGTAATCGAAAAGTATGTGAAAAGAATTAAGATTTGCAGCCAAAACGAAAATGACTGCGTGTATTTTTTAAAAATCTACTAGAGTATTCAAGCCTATTCCAATTATGTGGATATATCCCCTTCGCATTTATATTCAAAAAAATGGCTTTAACGGAATACAAATTTATTTTCATGTGACAAATACATTATAAAGACAAATGTAGGGCCATTTGTAAGATCTGTCGAAGAACGCATAACACTCTTCAATACAAGAACGGTTTGTCGAGAAAGACAATTTGTCAGCGAATAAAAAAGCTTACATGTATTTATTTATCAACCTGTCACTCCGGCGATAACATGCCTGAAAACCCATTTTCTTAATATACATGCGGGAGGTTACTGACGGCAAAAAGACGACAAACGAGAATAGAAAGCACCAATAAATTTGACGTAGACCTTTGTTTGGAAATCGCCAAACTCTTTTCCTTTTGTCTCCTAAATTAATCTGAAACTAGAAGCACCCTGAGTTACTCGTAGCAAATAATCGGATTTATTTCAAGTGGATTATTAATGCAAAGTTAATTTGTAGTCACGTTAAAAAAATATATATATGACTATGAATATTCTCTTCAACTTGACGTCTTCAAATAGCTTTCTTGATGCCACAGTTTCATCATGTGACTCTGGCTCATCGTGTCTTCAGATAATCGGTATAATTAAGAGTTAGTTTGTATTATTGCATCTTCTCTAGTGTGTGGTTCGAAATCAGTAATATAATTATTATTCGTTTTCCCTCCTAACCAATATCGCAATGGCGACTGCCTGATACCTAATGTTCCTAGAAAAGTTTGTAAACAAACTCTTTTCTTTTTATCAGCTACTTTCAAATAATATATTTTGGCATCATCTCGTCTTGTACTTAGTTTTTAGTTTTTCTAGCCATAGGTTTCTAATCAACCATGGCAGAGACATACATCTTTATTTCGCGCCAACTTTTTTTCCAGAAACCTTCAAAAATATTAGATCGAATTTCTTCACTTAAATTTGAACAATGCATAACTTTGCCACTGAAACAACGCTTTGACACACACAATGGACCTATTTCTCTTGCTGGTTTCGATTAATTGTTGTTGTTTTTTCTTGCTAGTTTCGATTAATTGTTCTAAAACCGCTACTCCAATAAAGAATTATATTAAATATATAAGGTGCTGCCCTTTAAAAAATATTGTTTTAGTGCTTTAGTAAATTCTTCTTAGTCAAGTCGTTGTTGGAAGTACTAGTTTCTCGCTTTAAATTAAAAGTTATTAAAAAGAATTACACTATATACATACATACAAACATACATACATACATACATACATACATACATATATATATATATATATATATATATATATATATATATATATATATATATATATATATATATATATATATATATACATATATATATATATATATATATATATATATATATATATATATATATATATATATATATATATATATATATATAATAAACTACCAACACAAAACGCAGCATAAAGTAATATGGTTAATCCCAGGCAGAACGACAGGAAACCAGATAGACCACATCATCATAGACAAAAGAAGACAAAAAATGATATAAGTTGTAAGATCGTTCCGAGGAGCAGACGTGGTTACTGATCACATTCTAGTAATAGCGAAGCTTAAATTAAGAATGGTAGATGGAGTGAATTTACAAACAAACAGAAGGAGATGGAACATTGTGATGATAACAGGTAAGGAGTCACTATACGAAGAAGAAGTCAGAAAACAACTAGCAGACAGTCCAGAAGACGAAAACATAGAAGTAGAACGGAGTAAAAAAAGTAAATGGTAAAAAAAATATAAAATAGATGTATCTATTAAAAGAAGTATTGAATACGCCGCAGATAAGATAATGGGAAATAGAATCCATAGAAGGAAGGGATGGTTTGACGAAGAATGCAGAGGAAGAGGGCTGCTAGATTGAAGTGGTTAAGAACAGAGCGTGATGTAGACTAAAGGGCATATCAGGAAATTAGAAAAACAGCAGTAAACCAGTATAAACCAAGAAAACTAGATGGATAGAGACAATGATGGAGATGATAGAAAAAGATAATAAGAATAACATAAAATTATACAGATATATCAAAAGACAAAATGTGAAAAGGAACACAACAAACATAAGTAGCACCGAATGGGCGAATTATTTGAGGAAAATATTAACACTGTTAAGAATAGTGTTAATTCATATGAATTAGTTGACAAAATAAAAAACATTACAGTCCCAACCAAGGCCAGATTAATATCATTTGATGTCCAGAATTTATTCCCCAGCATTCCGCCTCAAGACACAATAACATTAAACATGAAGAGATTTACCACTAAATACCAAAACGCTTTTTTGAACTGCTCGACGCACGTTTCGCTAAACATATTAGCATCGTCAGTTTTCTTAAAGCATCTATCCATTTCGGCGGAAAAGCAGGTTTAATTTTATTAACAATGGTAACATCTATTTTTGTCCTGGATATTTAGATCAATTCTTCTGTTGGAATCTTTGGTGTGAAATACTAAACTTGAAGAGATTTTGTAGATAAACTAATTAGAAAACATAAGTTCAGAAAATTATTGAAAGAATCTTCGATTTTTCAAAAGGAACGCAAAGAAGTTCATGGTAATACCATTTGAAGCCTAATTAACAAGAGGACTAGACAAAATTTTGAAAAAAGTGATCGAAGGTATATTGGACAAACAAAAAGATCCATATACAAGATAAAAAGAACATATTGCCCACATTAGATATGGGAGAAATGAAAAATCTTGTGTTGCCCAACATGCAATCGAACATGACCACAGTATAGATATTAGTAATTTAAGACTAATTAAAAGTGTTAATAATAATAGGGCTTTGGATGCATATGAAAGCATTCAAATAGAAAAATGTAAGAAAATCATGAACCGAGATAAAGGACCGATTCCTTTCAGTCAACTTTTTCAATTATTAATGTAAGGCTTAGTACACTTCACGGTTCATGATTTTTACACGCTTCGTTAGGTAGGGGTTTTCGTAGTAGATAGTAGAACATAGTTTAGTTTTAGAATTAGATTAAATCATCTCCTGATGATGCTAACATGATTAGCGAAACGTGCGTCGAGCAGTTCAAAAAAGCGTTTTGGTGTTTAGTGGCAAATCTCTTCAAGTTTAGTGTTTCACACCAAAGGTTCCAACAGAAGAATTGACAATAACATTAGTAAAAAAATTGTTATTTAAAAATAGTGTCAACCCAGTTATAAGCATGGAATTCATAAATTTGCTAATGGTTTGCATGTCCCAAAACTACTATTCATTTAACAACACCTTTTATAATAGCAAAGAGGGTTTAATAATGGGCAGTCCATTAACCCCCTTGCTCGCGGAAATATTCATGGACGATATTGAAACGATAATCCACCAGAGTGGACTAAATAAACAATTTGTATATTGGTATAGATATGTGGGAGACATTTTGGAATGTTTTGTCGGTACCAAAAGACAACTAAGTGTATTCCTTGAATATATTAATACAATCCACAAAATATAAAATTTACAGTCGAATTAGAAAAAAAACAACAGTTTAAACTTCCTGGATCTCACCATTTTACGAATCTCAAACATACATAGTTTTAAAATATTCCGCAAACCCTCTCAAACAGATACAACAATACACAATGAATCATTACACCAAATACATATAAACAACATAAATTAGCAGCATATCAGAGTCTTCAGATTCAGATTTTAATAATGAACTAAACACCATCGAACAAATTGCCCTAAACAACGGATATTCAGAGAGAATAATTGACAATATTCTAAAAAGAAAATTGTACAATTAGGCTGTCTATGAAATATATCCAGAAATGAATGAATAAGACCATTCAATCAAATATTAAATAATCAGTTCAATAATATACTTCGGAAAAAATTAAAAAATTCTTATATAAAAACAATGCAAAGGTAGCCTTTAAAACCAATAATAGCCTTGGAAAAGATATCAAAAATTGCAAGACAAAAACACACAAAAAAGATAAATCAGGGATATATCAACTATATTGTGGGTCGTGTCCAAAAACTTACATAGGACAAACAGGCAGATCTTTCAAGAAATGAATTTAAGAACACAATAGAAGCTTTCTCAGTCATAAACATAATTTGAACTATGCCTCACATCTGTTAAATGAGAACCGTCTTTTTAATAGTGATTTTAAAATATTACACGTACACAACAAAGGCAAAAAACTAACTCTATCTGGTCTGACGAAAAAAAAATCATTATGGGCGCAAAGGAAGGCTAACAACAACAAACGCCTCTAACTGTACTTCGCGTGGTCCACCAGGGCCCATACGTGAATTATAATAAAAGAATATATACACAAAAGCCCCTGTAAACCTTAGCCTCCTCTAATTCGAGCTTCTTCCTTCCAAAGTTTCTTCCGTTCAAATATATTTTCTGCCAGCCTCCTCCAGCTTTAAATTCTCAGAAAGTTGATTGAACGTTTTTTCTCGTGCACGTGCGTTCATATTTTTCTCATTCACGTACACGACATGCCCTGTTCGCTTTAACCTTAGAAATTTCCAATGGTTCTACAATGTCCATATCCCTCTACATTTCCAAACTTTCATAATTATATCTGTTTTTCTATTCATCTCCCTTACAAAGTGGGCCAAAAATTATTGTAATATGTTTCTATGGAATCTGTGTAACAGGTCCTCCTCTCATTTTGTCATTGTCTAAACTTGGCATCCGTACATTACGATCTATATATTCTTATATATTCTAGGTTATATATACTTAATTTTGAATGCGCTTGTTATTGTTCTTGATTTTATTAACTTATTATATTTATAGTATACCGTGTTACCACCAGCTGTGATTCGGTAACATGTTATATTAGTAGGGATATTTTGTACATTGCGACTCATTGTACTCGTTGTTACTCCCTAATAAATTTACTCTCTGGTTACTTTGATGTATATGAATTGTGAATTAATTGTGAAATTCTGCCTAATACTTCCATATAATTTCACTGGTATAAGTAATTAGTTACATACTTTCATGGTTTACCTCTAAGTCAATTTTAAAGACATACTCTCGTACTTCCTGGAAGAATTGCCCCATATCTTGCAATATTCTTACCGTTAAGTTGATATAGTTTACCAAACCAATTTGTTGTACAGACTTTGTTATCAGAGAGTCGTTTCATAATTGTATCTGTTTTCTATCCAGCTTCCTCACAAAGTGGACCATTGATGTTACCATCAATACATCTATCCGTTATAATAATTTTAAGAGAAAGGTTGAATATTGGTTTGGTTTGGTTTGGTTGGAGAGCGTTTCCGTTGATGTTATCATAAGTATTTTTTAAATATACGAATATCCGGTCTGTAAATATGAAACCGGCATTTGCCCATAGATGGCCCTAGCTGTCAATGTAGCTACCCGTCAAACCCCGTCATTGGCGTCATTTCCTTGTTGACATCTGACAATGATTTTCAACTTACAACAATACAAGTTGCATACAACAACATAGTTTGTAATAGTATTGAACATATCGAATTTTGTGCCTGGAAACTACAATTTGCGGAAAGCATTGATTTTCCATTGTCATTTGAAGAAAACTGCTACAGAATCGCATCGAAAGCTTGTCGAAGCTTAAGATTAGCAGACTTTTGGTAAATCACAGCGAATTGCAAGCATTGTTAGATGAGGATGACGCTCAAACTCAACAACAACTCGCGGATCAATTAAATGTGACACGAGAACCCGTCTTAATACGTTTGGGAAAATGGGTTCCACTTGAACTAAATAAAAGGCAGCAGGAAACCCAAAAACCACTTGCGAAATGCTGCTCGCTAGGTGCAAAAGAAAGTCATTTATCCATCGAATTGTGACTGGCGATGATCGAATTGTGACAACACAAACTGATTTTGCTTCATGATAATACACCATCACACAGAGCAAACCTAGTTAACGAAACGATTGAGGGGTTTAGTTGGGAAATACATTTGCATGCAGCTTACTCGCCAGACTTGGCTTCATCCCATTACTACTAATTTGCATCGATGGGACACGCACTTGCTGAGCAACGCTTCACTTCTTACAAAAATGCAAAAAAATGGCTCGATAACTGGTTTGCCTCAAAAAAGCAATAGTTTTTTTGGTTTAGCATCCACAAATTGTTAGACAGGTGAGAAAAATGTTTAGCTAGTGACGAGCAATACTTCAAATCAAATATTTTTATTATTTGCATACAATAAACGTGAATTTTCTATAGAAAAATTCCGGTTTCATATTCACAAAGCTTGTATCTGGAAGTAGCGGTATCGTATTCAAATGCTTTTTCTAATCATTTGGTCTGTACAAATAATTGCTTCGTGCTAGTAATATTAAGGACATGCAGTATCTAATTAATAAAATCTTTTGATTAATATTTTAGAGAGTTTGTCATTTTGTCACACAAATTAAAGAATTCAGACTAAAAAGTCTTCAGAATGAGATTTCTCGATGCAACAAAAAACTAACGAATTCCAGCTTAACGAGAACAAAATTCAAGTTCCAATTAGTTTTTTGTTTTAAGACTCGACCATCATTAAAAAGTTTTTATTAAACCACTTAAGAAGAGGTTTCGGGAAATTCAGGACAGGTATTTCAAAAATTTAGTCCTTTCTTAATTTTATTCATTAAAAATGTCGTTTCTACTTTTCAAAATTGTGCATAATTCGTTTCTCTTACAATGTCTTTTGGGTTTGGTTGTTAGGTTTATCGATGGTTAGAAAAACTTTTAATTTAATTTATACTGTACCTCTAAAAACTTTTGCTTGTCAGTTGTTGGCGGAAATATATTGATGAATCATTAAAGTGCAATATTATATATATATATATATATATATATATATATATATATATATATATATATATATATATATATATATATATATATATATATATATATATATTCACGTATGGGCCCTGGTGGACCACGCGAAGTACAACTAGAGGCGTTTGTTGTTGTTAGTCTTCCTTTGCGCCCATACGAATTTCATTCTTTCGCTATGAGCTTTTTTCCTTTCGTCAGATCAAGTTGTTCCAATCTTCCTACATTTTTCTCTCTGGCCAACCTTCCAAACGTTAATCTTGTGTCTGAAACAGCGTCTATCCTGAATTTAACTTTGTGTAATATTTGTTGATCTTAGGTCCTCTTTAATTGCAGCAATCCATTTAATTATTTCTACTTTAGCTCTACTCCTATTTTCATAAAATTCGACTATCTGTCTAGTTAACCTACTCGGATTCATCCGTTTTATGTGTTCGTAAAACTTAAGTCTTCTTTTTCTCATATCTCTATGTATTTCTGTGTATTGTTTGATTTCTTGGTTTTCTCGAAGTCGGTATGTTGTGCTATTTATTTGTTTGGAGCCTAAGATTTTTCTTATGATTTTTCTTTTCATCTTTTCAATGTCTTCGATGTCTCTCTTTCCATTCAAAATGAGCATTTCAGCCCCATGTTGACATTCTGGCTTAATCACTGTGTTGTAATGACTCAGTTTTGTTTTTAGATAGGCATTTCTTGTTGTAAATATTTTGTGTAAGTCTTAATGCAGTTTCCATTTTTTGACATCTAGCCTTATTGGCCGCTTTTTTCAACCTATTTTTCATGATTATTTCACCCAAATATTTAAATTGTGAGACTCGCCTGATGTTACCATATTTGGTGTTTTTGGTTTTTAGCCTGTTGCAAGTCATGTATTGTGTCTTTTCAAAGGAAATTTGGAGTGCTACATTTTCTGCTGTTTCTTTTTGAATTTCAATCTATTTTTGTGCCGTTAATATATCTTGAGTCAAAATTGCTAGATCATCAGCACACGATAGACAATCAATTTTGATGTTGGTTCTTTCCAGTTTAATGGGCTGGTCAATATTCAGGACCGACTTTTTTTCACACCACTCCTTTATTACTTTTTCTAGGACACAGTTAAATACGAGTGGCGAGAGTCCATCCCCTTGTCTCACTCCAGTTTTAATTTCGAAGGGCTTTGAGATGTCACCCATGAATTTAACTTTTGACCTTGTGTTAGTTAATGTTGCTTTAATAATTGCCAGCGTTTTCAGATCTAGTCCTTGTTCTTTCAAGATTTGGAATAAAGATTCGCGATGAATAGAATCATATGCATTTTTGAAATCTACAAATGTACAGACGAGATTTTTATTGTACAGTTTTTGATGTCTTAGATTCAGGATCTGTTCAGGGCAGGATCTGCCCGGTCATAAACCTGCTTTATATTCACCAATTTTAGGTTCTAACTGTCCCTGTGCTCTGTCTAGTAGACATTGAGATAGAATCTTGTAACACACTGGGAGAAGAGATATCCCTCTGTAGTTGATTACATCCATTCTATCTCCTTTCTTGTATAGTGGATGGATTAGAGCATCTTTCCAATCTTTTGGAATTCTTTCGGTTCGCCATTCCTCTTGTTCCATTCCATTTCAAATCCGTTGTTACATTTTCTCTAAAAAACATTCTAATAGTAATGCTCGAAAATGGGCGCTATAAAAATTGATGCAGTTGGCCATGATATTAACAAAAAAAAACATGTGTTACAGTTTTTTAATGTTTTCCTAGTTCGATCCCACAAAGGAAAGAAATAAAAATTTTAAGGGGGTGTGTCCTTATCCTGGACAGCTATATATACTGACATCGACTGCTAGGCCAAATCGCTATGGCAGGAAGACAATGCAGGGTTTGATGCGATTAGAAGAGCGTAATTTATTATGAGCTGCTTAAACCTGGCAAAACCGTTCATATTGAAAGCTACCTACAACAAATGATCGATTTGAATCAAACTTTGCGTGAAAAATGACCAGAATATCAAAAAAACCAACACAAAGTAATTTTGCTTCATGATAATGCACCATCACACCCAGCAAAAATGGCAAAGGAAATGATTGAGGCTTTTAGTTGGGAAATAGTTTTGCATGCGGCTTACTCACCAGACTTAGCTCCGTCCGATTACTACTTATTTGCAACGATGAGACACGCACTTATTGAGCAGAGCTTCACTTCTTACGAAAATGGCTCTATAACTGATTTACCTCAAAAGAGCAACAGTTTTTTTTGGCGTGGCATCCACAAATTATCAGGCAGGTGGTAAAAATGTGGGCAGTAGTTTGAATAAAATATTTTTTATCATTTTCATGAAACAAACGTGTATTATCTACACAAATATTCCGGTTTCATGTTTACATACCTGGTATCTGGAAGTAGGGTATCTAGATCGTATTCAACTGTTTTTTCTAATAAATGGCTTTGTACAAACAATTTATTCGTGGTGACAATGTAAACTATTAATATTACGGATTTGTGGTTTCTAATTAATAAGATCCTTTGATTAATATTTTAGAGAGTTTGTCATTTGTTATAACAGAAATTAAAACATTCAGGCTAAAAAGTCTTCAGAATGAGATTTCTCGATGCAACAAAAAACAGCGAATTCCAGCTTAACGAGAACAAAATTCAACTCCTAATTAGACCTGTAAATAAAGGAAATTTTTTGTTAAAAAATAGTCTGTACTTATTAGAAAAAATATTAATTATTATTGTAAAAATATCATAAAATAATATCAAGGACAACCAGTAATTAATAACCATGAAAATCGGTACATTTTGGTTTAAGGTGGTGCTGGTCAAGAATCCTTTGTTAGTTCCTCTCTAAAAAAGTCCTAACAGAACTTCTCGAAAATGGGAGCCATAAAAGTTGACGCAGTTAGCCTTGATCTTAGCAAAAAAAATATGTGATAGACTTTCTTCATGCCGTTCTTCGAGATTTATCCAACAAAAAAAAGTTTATGAAAATTAGTCGAGAAATAAAAAATTTAAGGGTATATATATATATATATATATATATATATATATATATATATATATATATATATATATATATATATATATAACAATCATCATCAGCCCGTGTTGATCCACTGCATGATGAAGGCCTCTTCAGCATGCTTCCAACTTTCACAGTCCTGCCACTATGGCCCATGTCATCAATCCATCGTGCTTTCGGTCTTCTTCGCGGACGTTTGTCCATCTGTAATTCCATCGCCTCGCTATATGGCCTGCCCATCTCCATTTCAATTGCTTTACTCTTTCAATGATGTCACATTCTTGCGGTTTGTTACCTGATCCATGCGCAGGACTTTCTGCCTCGTCTTGTAATGCCAAGCATACATTTTTCCATTCCTCTCTGTGCTACCTGAACTTTTTGAATTGATTGGGATGTGAGTTGTCCAGGTTTCACTTCCGTATGTCATAACGGGTAGAACGCACTGATCGAAGACTTTTCTTTTCAGGCAAAGTGGGAGTCTGCTTTTAAACACTATGTGGAGCCTGCCGAATGTTACATTTAACACGCCGTTCCACCTCCCGGGCGGTATTCCCCTCCATTGAAATCCTCTGCCCAAGATATATAAAGCTGTCTACAATCTCTAAATCCCTTCCTAAAACTGAAATTCTTCTGTCCTGAGAACTTCTGTCCTGTTGAACATAACCTAACTCTTTTTCAGGTTTATTCTCAAGCCAAATGGTTCGCAAGTCCTTTGCAGTTCTTGTATGCGTCTTTGCAGGTCCTCTGTGTCTTGTGAAAGGAGAACGATATAATCTGCAAATCTAAGATGGTTTAAGTTTGCACCATTGATCTTTGCACCATCCTGTTCCCAATCCAGTTTACGGAATGCTTCTTCAAGGCCAGCCGAGAAAAGAATTCAAGATCATCAAGGTGAATTGTGACTGTAGCTCCATCATATATCGATCCTAATAGGTTTACATGTGCTTTATCTACCCCTTGGCTAAGCAGTGCATCCATGATCGCATGCTTTGAGATGGAGTCAAATGCTTTTTCATAGTCGATAAAAGCCAATCACAGTGGCATGGTGTATTCGTTGTGCCTTTCTATGGTCTGCTGTACAACCAGGATGTGATCCATTGTACTGAATCCACTTCTGAATCCTGCATGTTCTCTTGGATGTGCGTCATTCAGTTTTTTTGAATATTCTTTTAAAAATTATCTTAGTGAAAACTTTGTACATTACTGAACTTATTGGACGGTAGTTCTTTAAGTCCTCCTGTACTCCTTTTTTTATATAAAATGATCCACTTCTGCATTTTTCCATAAGTCAGGTACTTTTTGTTCTTTGGGGCATTTTGAGTATACTTTTGTCAGTGTTTTATGTAACGTCCGACCACCAGCTTTTAGCATTTCGATAGTTACACTATTCTTTCATGGAGCCTTACCGTTTTTCATCAGTTCTATAGCATTTGTTACTTTCTCCACTAGGATATCTGGCATTTGTTCTTCCGTGGGTATTGTAGTCTTTAACTGGTTCTGATCTTCATGTAACTGGGAATAAAATTTTCTGACAACGTCTAACATTTGCGTACGCGCCCTGTTTACTGTGCCATCCTCACGCCTTAAGGCATATATTTGCGTTCTTTTGTAGTTAAGCTTCCGTTTAGCCCTGTTAATTCCTTTGTTTTCTTCCACGGTTTTTTGTACTAGCTGCATGGTGAATCGTGTCTTCTCTGATACGTTTTCTTATAGTTTTGCAGAGCACTTGTGAGCCCAGATGGACTTTTCCATGTCCATTTTCTGCTGATATTTTTCTTATAGAATCAATTCATAATATATAGTTCTTGCCCTTCAGCAAAATCAACTAATCTGTCCCCTCTAGTGTCTCGCTCACCAGTTTCATATGAGCCAGTTGCATTTTCGTCAGTTTTTGTTGTTCCAATTCTGGCATTAAAATCGCTCATCAGGATTTTGTACCTACATTTCTCCTTGTATAAAAGCCGAGCCACATCATCATAAAATTCCTAAATTTCCTCATCCCTATGGCTTATAGTTGGTGCATAAGCTTGGAGGATTTGAAGCCTAAACTTTTTATTCAGCTAAATAACGCGTTGGGCTAGTCGGTCAAATGTACTTTCAAATTTTACTACACAGTCCTTCAGCCTTCGATTGATCAGGAATCCAATTCCGCCATATCGGCCAGTTTCTGTAGCTCGAGTGTAGAGTACGTGTCCAGTTGGTTCCAGTTTGATTAACTCTTCGCTCTTTCTTCGTGTTTCACAGAGCCCAATAATATCCCCATGTATGTTGTCAAGTTCGATTAACAGTTCTTGCAATCGGGCCTCCGTTTTCATAGTCCGTATATTTAGCGTTGCAATGTCAAAAGTCCAATTGCATCCTGATCTAACCCGGTGATTCTTAGCACCCTCTGCCTTGGGGCAGGTCTTCCCGCTGCCGTAGGTAGTTGTCCCTTGGCCTCTGGGGAATGAGGGTCGTATTTGAGGTTGTACTGTCATATTGAAATATCATGTTGAAGGTATAGACCGTAATCTGCCACGTTGGTCCAATGCGGGTTGGCAGATTTTGGATCATTTTAGTCTGAGGCCTCTGCCTTGACCTGTCTGCCAGGGGTGACCCTCCCAGGAGTATAGATACCAGACGGCATAGCTCAAAACTTCATTCCCTTACTCAAACCCCTTTACCACGTCAAGGTCTGATCCATATATATATATATATATATATATATATATATATATATATATATATATATATATATATATATATATATATATATATATATATATGAATCCAATTGAAAATGTATTCATTATATAACATAACCTAAACGCAAAAACTAGTATAATTTTTGCTCAATTACCTTTATTTTCCTGTGTGCTATTGTACAAAATATGGCAAATAAACGGTTAAAAACATATTTTTGTTATATTGTGAGGTGTTTTTCGTATTCTACTAAGCTACCTGTAGAAGCCAGATTTTCTATATAAAATAAGTGAACAAATCGTTCCCTGTAATGACGTGCGCCCATCACTTATTAAACATAATGTGAGAAATTTATGAAAATATCTATATGGCCAAATATTTATAAATTTATTTCAATGATAATTTGTAAATTATTTTGGATTATTTCATTTTTTTTTCTATATTTGGAAAATTTTCGTCACTCTTTCAAGTCACAAAGCTTGGAGCAAAAAAAGATTCAAATCATTATAGTTTATTTTGAATATTTTTCATGTTTTATCATTGGTAATTTTGGCAATATCATGTTTTACAATCACAGCTTTTCTGTTGCCAAGAGCCGGATATTCTGTTTAAATGTTTTAATCAATAAAAAAACTGTCATCCGATCTCACCATAGATTTAATTTATTTTAATAAACTGTTTATTTCATATGGTATTCTATGCTAGCGTTGTAAATCCCACCGACAAAAAATTGTTTGAAATTAATATTCTGCATCCTTGATAGTACATCTTTTTTAGTTACTGTTCCTTTCATAATTTGTTTTTTCCACCACGCCAATTTACATAAAAACATTTCTCGACTGTTTTATAATATCCATAAATAGAAGTACAGAAACAGGGATGACTCAACAAGTCATATAAAAATTCCTGTATTTATATTTCTAGCAAAAAATAATATACATTTTATGTATCTGAAGTTTACGTCCTTTATAAAGTTTTAAGTATATTTTGTAAGTACATATATGTTTTATTAGAGTACCTTGGAGAGCAATAAAGGTAAGTGCATTTTGCTTTAAATGAAGATAAAATAAAATATTTTACAGATATGCTCTGAGTTAAAAGGTATAATGTGTAAATATCTTTTGAACAAGTTGGAATAATTGTAAAATTTCAAAGTCATTCCGTATATTAATTAGTTCGTTCTGTAAAGGGTCACGACATTTCGTCAAAATTTCACTTGGCATTCTCAAGTATTGTTCGCTTCGAGTGAAGAGTCCATGTATACAGTCAGTTTATAGTTAGTCCAGCTTTGAATGAGGTTTTACCGAAAACCTGTAACGTCCTTTACATAACGAACGGATCAATACCTGAAATGACTTAGGAACATGACATTCTTCCGGATGTTAATCCGTTCATTTCAGAAATTTTCCTAGTTTCCTAGCTCGAAGCTGTATACGAAGAGAGCAACGACTTGAAAATGCCCAATGAGATTTTAGCGAAACGACGTCAAGAATGGAAAATTTCACACACAATATAGTTGATGTAAGTCAGATTTATATTTCTTGATTACTTGTTCTTTACAATTTTTGATTAATTTTCCTAAAAGGTTTTAAAGGCTATTTTGACATTGTTTTTATAAAAAAAAATTCAGACGGTTGACCAATTTGGTATTGTTTTGATTGAATAATCCTTTTAATTCTTTTGTTAATGTTTTAATAACATACTTTTTGAAGAGTTTCCGAATATCCATTGTTTCGCGCAATATTTTAATGGTGTTTATTAAAATCTAATTAAAACCTAATTAAAATCTTCTGATCTGAACATAAGCCACTCTTTGTATAAATCTTTATGTATAGTTGTATCTATATGAGAAGGTTTGCGAGATATCGTGAAACTATGTTTGTTTGAGATTTGTGAAATTGAAAAATTCAGAAAGTTTAAATTGTTGTTTTCTAATTCAGCTGTAAATTTGATATTTCTATGGATTGAATTAATACGTTCTAGAAATACTCTAAATTTATCTGTTGACGCCGACAGATCATGATAAAATGCCGTCTACATACCTATATCAAGAAGCAATGAATATAATGAGTACCAATATACAATGAAACATTAATCCACCAAAATGGACTTCCCGTTTGTACTTATGGAATGGAGACCTGCATTCTAATATTGACATCAACATACAAATTAAGAGATGCTCAGAGACTTACGGAAATCTGCAAGATTTATGAAATTGTAGCCGAAAATCAAGTGGAATAGGCTCTTGCTATAGCTGGATTTTGTATAGATGCAGATAGAGATCTCTTTACATTAAAAATATACCGTAAAGATCGTTTTTTTTTATTCCCAGTTAAACAACACTTTCCGGACACTGGCCATTACACTTTCGATGTTTCCATCTGATCTTACTCTGGCTTGCCTTTTAGCGTCATTTATAGACCTAGTCTTCAAAAGCTACCTACCCATTTGCTTCTTTTACTCTAAGAAGGAGCATCTCTAACCTTAAAACTCGATCGAATTTGACGCTGAGCTAAGATTCGTCCATTTTCAAAATAAATTTTAACATCTTGAATTTGTTGTGAATACCGCTCGATTTTTAAAATTTTGTTTCGTTTAATGTTCTCGGCACAAACACATTTTAAACCAAATATTTTGTTTTAAAATGTGAATTTTTCTGTTCAACACCCCCCCCCCCCCCTGCCCCCGTCCCCTAGAGTATAAGACTATTCCATTTTTAATGTTGTTGAGTGATAATTAGCCTTTGATTTTATACAGCTGGGACGCACATAATATTTTATATTCATAAAACTTAATCTGGAGAAGTGAATAAAGAAAAAACAAATGTGATGTGACACCGGCGTATCTAAATAATAAAAAATATGACTTCGAGCACAATATCTTAACATTTTCATTCGCTACGATACAGGCGCTCGGTTCAGACAAGCGACGGGTTCGTAGTGGTAGTAGAGAAAAGTCGACCCGGATGATACATGGCAGAAGCGTTTTAAAGATAATGAAAATAAAACCACTACTCCGGTCATGACCCTAGATATATATAAAATTACCTTGCGGTATATTACTGGACTTATCTTCGAGTCTTGTACCCATATTGCGGTCACCCTGGGAGAAATTTAATATAGTTTTCAGTTTTAATAATATTAAAGACGTTGACTATTCGACTACAGGTATTTATACTGAGAAAACACGAAGTAACTCTAATAGAGAATTTGCTGTACATTTAATTAGTGTTAATTTAAAATAATAAATAATAAGAGGCATAAAAACGGGAGAAATAAATGTTTAATGACAGACATGTTTTGAAAGAGAGAGAGGTAGTTTAGGTCGCATCGATATCGAGATCATTTAGCGACCATAAAATCAAATTATGAGTCTATTACTCATGGAAAAATAAGGATTAGATATGTATATAAGCTAACTATGTACAGAGTGTAAAAACATAAATGTATAAGTATAAAATATATAAAGTGTATATATAAAGTGGGTCGTAGGTTACTACATCACAGATGGTTATGTCCCAATTGTTATTATCACAGGAAATTGACTAGTTTGCTTACGCTTTGCTACAATCATTTGAGTGAAAGCGAAGCGCTTGAAATGACTATATCTTAGTAAAATAATTTATTTCTTTTAGGTAAGCAAATGTGCTGCGCATGTTGGCAGAATTAAGATTTTTGGTAAGTTCTGGGCTAAACCGAAGAAGGATCTGAGAGGAGATAAGACTGTGCAGTCAGTCAGAATGTGTTTGATTGTTGAGAATCAACAATCAAACACAATCAACAAATCAAATTGAGATAATCATTGCAATATTCGCAGAGGGGAGGGCCTTCTCGTTTTAACAGGAATTCATGAGAAAATCTGCAGTGGCCTATCATGAGTCTTATCCATTTGACTGTGGCTTTTCTATCCCGCAGTAGCCCTGGAGGGGATTGAGAGAATGAAGGTTTAAGGACTCTCAGTTTGTTTGGTCTCTCAAGATCTTCCCAATATGACTGCATTGAGATTTGTGCAAAAGTTTTTGCAAAAGAGAGATGGTCTTTTGGGTGGAAGTTGTGCATGTATGGTAGTCCGTGCTATAGAAATAGAAAAATGTCTCTCATATATCAGATTAAACCCTGAAAATTCCTGGATTGTACTTTCTGATTCCAAAAATGCTCTGCTCATGATTCAAAATCGCTTCATTTCTCATCCAGTTATTGCACAAATTACAGAACTTGTAGAAGACATCATCTCTCAGGATTCTACTATTCTTTTCGTTTGGTGCCCCGGTCATAAGGCTAATGAGGAAGCTGACCAGCTCGCAAAACGCTCAATAGACATGTTTTGACAAAATTGATTGGATATGGAAGGATCAAAAGTGAAATCGATATAAATATAACACGTTTACAGAATAAAATGAATATTTTTATGAATATATACGGAAGATGGCGGATGACGTGTACGTGTGTGGCGTTTGCTCGGAGAAATTTAATGTTTCGAACAAGCATATTAAATGTAAAAATTGTAAAAACGGTTTTATTCTTCGTGTGTTAACATGAAATACTCGTGATATAAAATAGGGAATGAGAATCGAAATCTGTTTTGGTTCTGTGACGGTTGCATGGATCAATTGTGTTCTAGTAGCAAGTCTGTTTTGGCGAACGAGGGGAGAATTACTGATACTAAGGTGTTACACAAAGAGATTGAGTGTTTGAAGAGAGAAATGGAATTATTAAATTTATTAATATCTGAATTAGAGTACCCACATAGTATTCAAAAATCACTAATTGCGACATATAAAGAACATCGAATGTCCTCCAGAACTGCTGTCGGCACTTCGGTACTGTCTACTTGTGATCCGTCCGGTGGATTTGTACAGTGAAATTACTAAGTCCAATGAAGATAAACGATCGGTCCTCATAGTACAAAATGAGAATGAAAACGTTTCCAGCAGCGAAATAGTCAAGGTTATTACAACTAATGCTAATCCGGGGAATATAAAAGCCTGTATCAGTGATACCAGGACAGTACGAGGGGGAATCGCTATTAGATGTGCAGATCGGGACTCCTTAGATAGGGTTAAATCTGATTTAAGTGAAAAACTAGGTAACTCCTACAGTATAAATTTAGCTAAATCTTAGCTTAACAGATAACTTGATAGTGGATAATATTTTGGATTTGAATGATTTATCTGAATTTGATCCGACTGACATTAAGATAGTCACACATTTGAAGTTTCATAATAAAACTCATTTAGTTGTAGAAGTTCCTCCCTTATTAAGAAAAGTGTTGTTACGAAAACAATTTTTGTATATAGGGTGGCAACGGTCTGCTGTCTCTGATTATTTGCGCATTATCAAATGTTATAAATGTTGTGCATTTGGCCATTTTGAGAAGGACTGTAAAGCAGAACTAAGCTGTCTTAAGTATTCCGGTGATCATAGGATGAATTCATATAAATCTGATGCTTTGGTGTGTATTAATTATGTTAATCATAATAAAAAACTGAAAAGAAATTTGCCTGTAAATCACTCTGCAAGTAGTAAAACGTGTCCAATTTACTTACATTATGAATCTAGTTTAAAGGATAAAATTAATTATGGCGAATGATTTTGGCTCAATAAAAATTGGTCATTTGAATGTTAGATCCATTTTGAATGATTTTGCTGAGCTGTCAGCTCTGATTGCGGAAAACTTCTTTAATATTTTTGCTGTAACTGAAACATGGCTATCGTCAAATATCATGAATGATTCGATAAACATACCTAAGTTTAGATTTTATCGCAGGGATAGAGATGGTCGTGGGGGCGGCGTGGGAGTTTTCGTGAGGAGCAACTATAAATGTGAAGTACTTCAATTTGTTCAGGATTTGCATGAGCAGAGTGTCTGTTTAGAGGATATGTGGTTAAAAATTTCTTTAGGGCATACTATATTGGTACTAGATGTTATTTATCGTCCACCGAAGGCCCATATCAATCGAACTATAGGTTACCTTGATAGTGTGCTGTCATTTCTATCGTCCTCATATAATATATTGCTTATCGGTGATATGAACTTTAACTTTTTTAATTATAACAACAAAGTTAGCATGTGTTTGGGTTCTTATGGACTAGAACAACTGGTCAATGAGCCTACACGTATTACAAACCATTCAGAGACATTGATTGATCCCATTTTTGTAAGTACTCCGGAGATATATAAGGGTATCGGAACTAAGAATGTTGGCCATATATCAGACCATCATATGGTTTTCTGTGAGTTATGCATTAAATTTCAAAAAGAGGCCCAAACATTCGTTGTTTATCGGGATTTCAGAAATTTTAACATGGATGAATTTAATGTAGACTTGTATGATCCCTTGGAGAAATATTTTTAGATTTGCAGATATTGATAAAAAGGTTGATTGTCTTACTTCCAGCATTTTATTGTTATTCAACAGACACGCTCCGGAAAAGAAAGTATTTATTTCCAAACCACGTGCTCCTTGGCTAACACCTACCATAAAGCAACTTATGAAGCAAAGAGATAAAGCCTTGTCTTATTACAAAAAATTTCGGAGCCCTGATTGTTGGGAATATTACAAACATCTTAGAAACTTCGCAAAGGGTGCTATTCGTAGAGAAAAAGGGACATATTTGAGATATTTGAATAATCAAAGTATCTCCAGTTTTTATAATGCCCTTACAAGTTTAAATATTCGTAAGTCTAAAGTCTCAGCTGGCATTCCTCATAATCTAAATAATGCCGATGATATTAATAAATATTTTGTCTCTCTCTTTGAATCAAGCAGTCTATCAACTTCTACTCCAAATTTTTATAACACTAATATCAAAAATGCTGCCTTTAATTTCACTTTTAAACCAGTCGAAATATCTGATTTATTAAATATTGCACATGTGATGAAATCTAATGCCAGTTTCTATGTTCTCAAATAAAATTGTACATTAATCAGCAAAAAATCCAGATTGTAAACTGCGCAACAATTTTAGGTTTGGTTGTTGACGAAAGGTTACGCTTTTGTGAACATATAACTTATTTGACAAGACAAAGTTATGCTAGTCTAAAACTTTTGTGCTCTGCTGGAGATGTACTATCCTTTAACATGGAAAAGGTACTGTGAAAGTCTTGTAATATCAAAATTACGTTACTGTATCACTGTGTATTTTCTTTGCTTGGATGTCGTAACCCGTTACCGTCTCCAGAAGATACAACATTCTTGTTGCCGCTTTGTATGTGGTTTGCGCAAGTATGATCATGTTTCGGGTAAAATAGCTGATTTGCGGTGGTTAAGGATGGACTCTTTATTTAGGTATAGCTTACTGTCGAGTATTAAACGTTTAATGATTACGTTCTCTCCACTTTGCCTTAGGAGTAGATTGGGTTTTCACCGAATTATTCATGATTCTTACCTTCGTCACAGTGCCCTTCTTGTGGGGCCACGTTATAACACAGCCATGTTTCGTCGTTCTTTCAGCTACTATGCTGCTAAATTGTTTAACTCTCTACGTAGAGATTTGAGATGTCACTTAATGTTCTACAGAAAGCACATCAGATTTAAATTTAGGGAATATCTGCTATCAGCGCAGAGATAGAGCCTTGTATGTTATTTTATGATTATCTTCTTTTTTTTCATTGATGAATCTTTTTAGTTATTTTCCTTGTTATTTGTTTTGTTTCTATGTTTTAGTTTCGTATATAGGTTGTTATTATTTGTATTTTTTGCCTACAGAATATTAGTTTATGTTTATATACATTATGTAAGTCAGTATTATGTATTGTAATTGGTTTTTGGATACGGGTTGAGTATGAGTGGCTCGTTGAGCTAGACCTCGCCTTATCCTTTAACATTTGATTGAGTAATAAAGACATTTATTTTTAGAAAATCTACGCAGAAGCTATTTATCGTCTGTACAAATTTAATAAAAATAATTTTTTCAGGTATATTTGATCATTCATAAATGTTTTCGAACTATTTATTTCTAAACTTCACAGATGGTTTAGTGTTTTGCTTTGGTTTTGTGAGTGTAGTGCTTTAACATCACTATTAAAATGATAATTTTCATTTAGCAGATGTGAGACATAACCCATCGGTCAGTATGTCCCCGATCTGGTATACAGATGGCGTCATTTACGAAAAATCCTTAGCAGAGGTCGATTGTGATAACCTTCAAACGTTATGTGTCAAAATATTCTGAATTGTTGTGCTTTATGTGATGCTCCTTTTAATATTTTCAAACAATAAAAAAAATGTATATGCTGAATTGTATATGCACCGATGATGCTGAACGCTCTGGATGTCCAAATGAGATAGTTACTCCACACAACACCAGAAAAATTCTCACAATTATTTCACAAAACCGTAAAGTAGAGCTGCAGGAGATAGCTGATATCATGAAGATATCGAAAGGAAGTATTTACACCCTTCTGAATGAACATTAATTAATGCGTAAATTGCCATTGAAATGGATATCTCGTTTTCTCAAAGCGGACGAAAAACAACAGTGTATTAATGATTCTGATCAATATTTGGAGATGTTTAAACCAAATAAAAAGGATTTTTTTATACGGTATGTGACAAGGTCCACCAGTATACACTCAAGTCAAATCGGCAGTCAGCTGACTGGACAGCAGCCAGTGAAACTTGTCCAAATCGACCAACAACATCAACAACATCAATAAGCAGAGTTATGGCCTCTGTATTTTGGGATGCGCATGGGATATTGTTCATCGTTTCTCTTGAGAAAGGTAAAACCATCAATACCGAATATTATTTAGCGTTATTGGTGCATTTGAAGGACGAGATCCCAAGAAAACTCTCCAAATGAACAAAAAAAGTGGTGTTTCATCAAAACAATTCATCACACTAATTCATTTCACCAAAACAATTCATCAAACAGTCACAAATGGCTAAATTGTTTGAATTGAATTTCGAATTGCTTCCCCATCTACCATATTCTCCAGATCTGCCCCCAGCTACTATCTCCTGTTCTCGGACCTCAAAAAAATGCTTGCTGGAAAAAAATTTCACAATTCATAGAAATTGAAGGATATTTTGAAGGCAAAGGAAAATCGTTCTATAAAAAATTAAAAAGATGCAGAATAGAAAAGCATTGGAATGATTGTGTTGCTCTTCATGGAGAATATATTGATAAATAAAGTCGAAATTTGCAAAAATTAAGTTATATTCTTCAGACCGTAGATTATTTTATTATTTTCTTGAAACATCAGATTGTTTGTCCTACATACGTTTTTAAACATGACCCATAATGTAATTGATATACATTAGATTTTTCTGTTTTGTTTTGCAGTTACAATATATTAATTATTGATTGATTTGTCCGTTACTTTGTGATAGTTCATTTTTTAAAAAAGGAATAAAACAATTTTTTACTTTGTTCTCTATCACTTCTACTTTTAAACAAAATTTGTGTGACTATAGTTTCGTAAAACGACTTTACATTATCAAACACTGTTTCGTTTTAGGAAACTATAGTCAAACCAATTCTGTTTAAAAATAAAAGTGATAGATAATAAGGTAATTTTTTTTAATATATTAATACTAAACTTGAAGAGATTTACCACTAAACACCAAAACACTTTTTGAACGGCTCAACGCACGTTTCGCTAACCATGTTAGCATCATCAGGAGATGATTTAATCTAATTCTAAAACTAAACTATGTCCTATTTATATGAAAACCATACCTAACGAAGCGTGTAAAAATCATGAACCGTGAAGTGTACTAAGCCTTACATTAATAATTGAAAAAGTTGACTGAAAGGAATCGATCCTTTATCTCGGTTCATGATTTTCTTACATTTTTCTATTTGAATGCTTTCATATGCATCCAAAGCCCTATTATTATTAACACTTTTAATTAGTCTTAATTTACTAATATCTATACTGTGGTCATGTTCGATTGCATGTTGGGCAACACAAGATTTTTCATTTCTCCCATATCTAATGTGGGCAATATGTTCTTTATATCTTGTCAATATTGATCTTTTTGTTTGCCCAATATACCTTCGATCACAGTCTTGACAACTAATTTCGTAAATCCCCGACTTTTCATGCTGCTCTACTTTATCCTTTGGATAACCCAGACCTTCTCTTAATTTATTATATGGTTTGTACACAACTTTGAAGTCCACTTTTTTCAAAATTTTGTCTAGTCCTCTTGTTAACTAGGCATCAAATGGTATTACCATGAATTTTTTTGTGTTCTGATCCTTTTGAAAAGTCGAAGATTCTTTCAATAATTTTCTGAACTTAATACATCTAGAAATGGTAAATTATCGATGTTTTCGAGTTCATGCGTGAATATTATATTTTCGGATTTACTATTTAAGTTCTTAATAAAATCATCTAAATTTTCATTTACGTTTGAACAAGAAGGAACGGCAATGGGCAATCCTCTGTCACCGTTCTTAGTCAACTTATTTATGAGTAAATTTGAAACCGAGGCAAAAGATGAATTCAGTTACTTTCCGAAGGTATGGTTAAGATATGTGGATGACATTTTTGCCATTTTCGATTCGAAAAATGAATATTTAGATGATTTTATTAAGAACTTAACTAGCAAATCCGAAAATATAATATTCACGCATGAACTCGAAAACAACGATAGTTTACCATTTCTGGATGTGTTAGTCAGTAGAAATAATAAAAAAAGGTTAGATTTTGATATTTTCAGAAAAACCACCACCACTTCGAGATACATTCCTAACGATTCAAATCATAGCTTCCAAAAGAAGATGGCTAGTTTAAATTTTATGGTAAATAGATTAATAAATTTTCCTTTAAATAAAAATAATTATAAAAAAAAAATTAATTAGGGAGGTATCTGAAGTGAATGGTTATAATAAGGACATTGTAGAAAAACTAATCAGAAAATACCAATTTGTAATACCATTTGATGCCCAGTTGACAAGAGGACTAGACAAAATTTTGAAAAAAGTGGACATCAAAGTTGTGTACAAACCATATAATAAATTAAGAGAAGGTCTGGGTAATCCAAAGGATTAAGTAGAGCAACATGAAAAGTCGGGGATTTACGAAGTTAGTTGTCGAGACTGTGATCGAAGGTATATTGGGCAAACAAAAAGATCCATATTGACAAGATATAAAGAACATATTGCCCACATTAGATATGGGAGAAATGAAAAATCTTGTGTTGCCCAACATGCAATCAAACATGACCACAGTATAGATATTAGTAATTTAAGACTAATTAAAAGTGTTAATAATAATAGGGCTTTGGATGCATATGAAAGCATTCAAATAGAAAAATGTAAGAAAATCATGAACCGAGATAAAGGATCGATTCCTTTCAGTCAACTTTTTCAATTATTAATGTAAGGCTTAGTACACTTCACGGTTCATGATTTTTACACGCTTCGTTAGGTATGGTTTTCATATAAATAGAACATAGTTTAGTTTTAGAATTAGATTAAATCATCTCCTGATGATGCTAACATGGTTAGCGAAACGTGCGTCGAGCCGTTCAAAAAAAGTGTTTTGGTGTTTAGTGGTAAATCTCTTCAAGTTTAGTGTTTCACACCAAAGGTTCCAATAGAAGAATTGAATATATTAATTGTTTGCCTAAAAAACGATCTTTACAGTAAATTTTAAAGGTAAGAAGATCTCTATATGCATCCATACAAAATCCCTCTATAGCAAGAGCCCATTTAAAAAATAAATTTTGCATAAATCTTGCAGATTTCCGTAAGTCCCTGCGCATCCCTTAATTTGTATGTTGATGTCAATATTAGAATGCAAGTTTCCATTTCATAGGTATAAACGGGAAGCACACATTGATTGAATGTCTTTCATTTCAGACTGATGCAAATGTTACTTTTAAATACATCGCTTTAGGTTCCGCATGCTTCCTAAGCGAAATTTATCCTTCATCTAATTGATGAAATGGTGATAGAGGACTAGTTGTACTTTTTTTCCGGATAATTTGGGATACTTTGATGGAGTAAGGTTTGTTATGACTGGTTTCCTTGGAGTTGATCCTCATACTCACTCTCTCACATACCACAGATGGTTCTTTCAGCATGATTTTCATTTCTGATAGATCGTCAGTGATTAGAACCACTTCTTCCGCAAAAAGCAGCTTCCTGAGTTTTTTGTTATTGATTGTTATACATTTAGTGTCCCAAATTAGTATGTTTAAGGTATAGCTAAGAACAATTATAAAAACTTTTGAAGACAATGCCTCTCCCTGCCGGACTCGGTTTGTCGATTCATGTAACTTGAGTGTCATTTCGGCATTCTTGTGTTAGTATGAAAAAAGGTTGGTGTACCGGTAATCGACGCGACTTTTAATATGTGCTTCTCTGCTATTACACAGAATACTGTCAAAAGCCTTGTGAAAATCTGCAAAAGCGACAGCTATGGGTCCATAGCATTCATGGGACTTTTTCATCAACAGCTTAATGGTCTTAAGGTGGTCATTAGTTTCAAAGCCTGAGCGAAATCCGGTTTATATATTCTGACAAATATTTTCACGGGTGTGAAATGTAACGATAATTTGTATGTCCACTGGAAGGTTTCGCTGACGGCGTTTCGATGACTCGAAACGTCGAACGTTGACCAATATATGATTGGGAGCAGCCAGAATAAGGAATCTCATAGACACCATGTGACTTTCTGGAATATTATCCTTCACTGGTCTGAGGAAACTGGATATATTTCTTTCTGTTGTAAATATCGTTTCGATATTATGGTATCTGAATACTTGGCAAATTTTATCAGTAACTCTCTTGATGTATGGCAGAAGAAATTTGGAATTTTGAGACAATTCTCTAGTAGATTGGTTGGTATGACCGTTGCCTGAACATTGCCTGAAAGAATTAACATAGAAATTGAAGATTATGCAGAGATGCACGAAAAGGTAAATGCTTGGCATAACCGTCAGAGATAGTATACGTAATAAAGATATACTCCGACCTAGCGGTATCACGGATGTCATTACTCGTATAGCTGTTTTAATATGGAAAGGGGCAGGACATATCGCCAGGTGAACAGATACTAGATGGAAACTTGTTGGAATGATTTACGAAATATATTGAAATGATGATATTAAACGAATATCAAATAACTGGCTATAAGCAGGTTGAGATAGGAATCTCCTAGTGGATGCCTGAATCCCTCAGCAAAGAATAAAGGAATCAGCAGTCTTTGGAAGAAGTGCCGACTTCCACTTCGTCTCCCAAACAAAAAGATCCGCCATAGGCACAAGCTTCAAGAGAAGAGGCAGCAGCATCATCCACTGCTACCACTATCACCACTCTTAGTCCCAAATCGATTGTCTTGAAGGACAAATCAGCATTCCAGGATATCATGCGTATCCTGAAGAAGTCCAACGTAGCTGTCGGGCCAGCTAAAACGATACCAGATGGGGTTTTTAGTTTAGTGTTAATTGTAGTTTTAATGGATTTTTTTCTGTTATTTATTTACTGTGTTACCACTTATCGAAACGTAAAGCTCTAACGTTGATTTTAGCTCAATATTTATTCACATTTCAGGGTCCTTTAATTTTGTTAATTCAGTTGGTTTATAGCTCTACTGGACAAACTAAATAGTTTATCAATTCACTCCAATCAATTTATTTACTAGTTGAATATTTTGCGTATTTGTTAGACCTGAAATCAAACAAATATTCATGGATGGAAAACTATTAACTTGTTATTCCAAGTTTTTATTTTGTCGTTTTTTTTATTACGGTAATCGTTACCATAGATACTCAGCGGTCGGAGATTGAACACGGTAGGGTCGATTCCATCTTGTGCTTGAACTAGGCTTTGTTCAATTAACCATCCATCAGCTACGGGGCTTTGATTGCCATACATTTCTTTTATTTCGAACAATATATATCTCAAAGCTTGTTTTTTGCTATAAAGTACTATTTCATTATAACAAATCATAGCGATAAACGTATTATTTATTATTAATCATAATCTCACTTTAGAATGTTGTTGTTGATATTATACGATATGTTTTTTTTCTGGATATTTCCTTATTAATGTCCAACAATAACCAGCAAGTAAACTGTGGCTTCATTTACCTTAATATCGCTTTTCCATTATATAAATGTCTTGATAGATCTAATGCTCAGATCATCTTGAAGGAGAATTCCGTACTTTTAAACTGGATGCTAGAAGTTTTCTCGGTAATTTTGAAAATTCAGATGCGACTCTGTTGAACATTCTGGAATATCAAATATAGGATTGTTTTCGATTTCTTTCGTCATTCAGGGTCCAAGATTCTGATAGTTTTGGAACAGAAAGTTCATCTTTAAGATCAATGGGTCGTAAATTCTAGATTTTGGTTCTATATCTAACATATTAGCGAGTAAAAATTAGCAATCTGTAACATGGTCTTTATGTAACATGGTATTTTTCTATCTGTACCTTTCAACTGAACTTTATCAATGTTAGACAAATTTTACAACATGTATGAGGGGCCCATACATTGTCTAGGCCTCCATCTTTAATTCCAAAATAAAGTTCGGAATTTTTCTGCACAAGCGTACTAGGTGATATTATGTTTTTGTTATTTAAAGGTGAGCTTAACGGACACCGGCTCAGATCATTACTTAATAAAAATCAAGATTAAATTTACCCCTTTAAGAAGGAAGAGACCTAACACAGAGGGAGAGAAAAGGACATACGACCCTCATCAGTTAATCCAGAATGACCAATACCAGAAAAGAACAGGAGCCACAAGACTAACAGACAATTTAGAAGAACTAATACCAATTCTTAAACAGAATGCAAAAGATCTAGCCCCATTAAATCCGCGGAAGAGACATGCCTGGTGGAACTCTGATTGTGACAAAATGCATGAGGAGAGACATCAAGCTTGGTTGAAATTTCAAACTCACAAAACAGAAGAAAACGCCACTAACCTCAAGAATGTCAGAAAAGAATTCACCAAAATCATTAAAAAAATTAAGCGACAGTATCAAAAAGATTTAATAAACTCAATAGAGGAAAATTATTATAAAACAAATTCGAGAGATTATTACAAGGCCTTTGATAAACAATTGCAAAAATACAACCCCCCTACATTATTGTTGAAAAATATGGATGGAAAAACAGCACATAATAATAAGGAAAATGCAGAGATCATGGCAGAAGCATTTAACAAGCTCTTGAACTGTGATAAACCTGAGGAACTTTTATCTATTGATACACAGACCCCTATAAAAACTAAACCGGAAAATATAAACCCACCTACAGCAAAAGAAGTTGAAACAGCACTTAAGGAAATGAAAAACTACAAAGCATGTGGTGAAGACCAGGTTTTTGCAGAGATGTGGAAATACGCCGGAAGTACAACCCAGACCTCCCTCCATATGATATTAAATAAGGTTTGGATATCAGAAAAGTTCCCGGAACAATGGACAACAGCTATAATCAACCCACTTCATAAGAAAGGTGATAGAAGTAATCCAGACAACTACAGAGGTATTTCCTTACTAGACGGCACATATAAGATTTTCTCTAAGATACTATATAATCGGATTAAACAACAACTAGATCAAGAGCTAGGTGAATACCAAGGAGGCTTCAGACCCTGGAGAAGCTGCACAGAACAAATAATTACTTTGAAGCTAGTCATGGCATATTATAGAAAACGAAACAACCCCCTTTGGATAACGTTTATAGATTTCAGGAAAGCATACGACTCCATCCACAGACCATCATTATTAAAAATTTTAAGACATTTTGGACTTCACCCAAAACTGATCAAATTGATAGAACTTACTCTAACTAATACAATTTCTAAAATTAAGTTCAGGGGAGAACTTTCTGAACCATTCTTGGTAAAAACTGGTTTGAGACAGGGTGACGGATTATCACCTCTTCTTTTTAACTGTGCACTGGAGTATATAATGAGAGAATGGTACAAGAACAACCCAAAAAATATAAAAATTGGAACCAAAAAGGACAACATACATTTGAATTGTCTAGGGTTTGCTGATGACCTAGCTCTTCTGGCCAATAACATTCAGGAAACAAAACAACAAATAAAATCTTTACAGGAAATAGCTCAGAATATTGTTTTGAAAATTTCATTTGAAAAAACAAAAATCATGTCAACTCAACTTCCATTAGTAAACAAAATTGAACTGGGTAGCCAAGAGATAAAAATTGTGGAAAGATTTAAATATTTAGGTGAAATAATCACATACAATTTGAATGAAAAACCAGCATGGCAAAGTAGAATAGATAGACTGGTTAGAGCACAGCATGTGACCAAGAACACATACAACAAAAGATGTCTCTCAATAGCAACCAAATTAAAACACTACAAAACGGTCACTCAACCTCAAATTACATATGCATGTGAAACAATATTCAAAACAACAAACACCGTTGCAATAGATGGAATACTAAAGACAGAGAGGAGAATAGTGAGAACTTGTTTGAATAAAAATTATCAAGTAAATGGAGTCTGGAGACTGGCTTCCAATGAAATCGTCTATAAGGAAATAGAACCAGTGACGAGCACTATGAGAAAGAAGCGAATATCTTTCCTGGGGCATCTAGTAAGGACACCGGAAAGTAGAATCAGTAGGAGAATAATAGAGAAATTTTGGAATAGTAAGAGCAATATTAGATGGATCACAGAACTTAAGGAAGACATGGGAGAGTTGCACATCACAATGGAAGATTTAAAGTGCAAGTCAGATGCACTTAAGATATTGCAGGACAAACACACAGCACTACAGGCAAGGATCAACAGACAGAGGACAGGAAGAGTGATTCCGGAGGAGGAAAGGAAATTACGATCAGAGTGGATGAAGAAGTATTGGGCTGAGAAGAGAAAAAAGGACCTGAACCATAACTTGACTAGAGTGGTCCTATGCAGACCATAAAGTTAAAATAAATAAATAAAGGTGAGCTTTTTGGCTAATGGTTTCAAGTGGAGGTTTCAAAGTGGAAGCCGAAACGTCGAGATTTTACAAATCTAAATCGCGGTTCTACCCGAAAACCTAGTAATTCTAATATATATATATATATATACATATATATATATATATATATATATATATATATATATATATATATATATATATATATATATATATATATATATATATATGGCGGATGGGGGAGCGATTTATATGATTTATATAGTCATAGCTTTAGTGGTTCCCTCCATCAGCTCTCCGGGTGTTCAGCTTCAGCCCAAGTGATGACGGCTTAAGGCCAGAAACCGGTAATCCCAATACTCGCACAGTAAACCACAGTCGGTAAAAAATATTGTCAATGTAAGCATCATTGACATATACAAAATATATTTACTTACTACCTTTTAGAGTATTATATAGAAATTAATATAAATTACGGGAAGAGAAGACCTCCCAAAACGTTTAAAAGTTTGTATTTATTTTAGAAAATGTATTTTCTATTTTTTTTTTTCGTTAGACAAATTTATTACCTTAAAAAGAATCACAGAAATTAGTCTTCCTTTTGTTTTTTTACTCAGCGATTCTTTTATTTACATAAGAACAGATGTTCTTGATATTTTCTTAGTTTTAGATCTTGCGAAAAACCCAAAAAAGAAAGAAAATATATATGAACACACCATAACCATTTAGACAATACTTAATAAAAACGAAGTCAGTTCGTTAATTTTTATAAATAAATAATTATTTAATAATAATTATAAAGTTTGTATTGGTATTAGAAATAAAAAATGTTCATTTCTGTAACTATTCTAAGTTTTAGGAAAACCAAAAAATGTTATTATTATTTCGACTCATAAGTATCGCTCGTACTTTCTTACCAGAAACCATTTGTATTCCAGTACACAAAATGTCCTATATTTATCATTAAGAACCTGAGATATTTAAATTATGCTCTATCAAAAGATATTTTATCGACATTAATCATTTTAGCTGGCGAGAAAAAAAAACAGATTTCAACTCATTTTTCCAAAGATAAATGAAGAAAAAATGCCGTTCACTTGCGTTTGTCGCCGCTGTTCCCGACAATTAATTTAATTTTTCCGAAAGTGAATGAAGGGGCCTAATTAAAAAACATTTTCACGGATATGCTAATCATCTTGGATTAGATTAAATCTGGGCATTTTTTTATCAGCTGTCTTTTTTTTGTTCGTTTCCAGCTAAGGCGTATTTATTAGGGGGATTGTTGCGAAGAGGAAGGAAAATTTTTGTTTATTAATATGTTAATTTATGGGGTGTTTGCTCATGTTAAAACGGTATATATATCTTAAAAATAAATATGTTCTTTCCATTTTGGGTTACATCATGATTTTATGGAAATATATTCTTTTATCTGTTCGTATTTTGTAATATTAAATTAGTTTGTAGATTCACAATTAGCAGTGGCGGCTCGTGAGGGAGGGCGCCTTTATAACAGAAAAAAAATGTCCAATTGTAAGGATAGCTTCATAAATTAAAAAACGGTTGATTTACAAAAAAAAAACAATAAATTTTATTCTTAAGGTTGTTCGCGCACTAAGCAGTGAGTGGAAATAATTTTCTTTTACTTTTAAATTAAAAAAATATGTACATTTTCAAAATGTAATGTTCAAAAAATATATATGTGTTTATGTTCACGATCACTTAAAATCTAAGTAAATAATCGGCTTTTATAGGTGCCGATTACCAGTAAGCAGGAAATCTGTTTTCTTTGTATGTGCACCCTAAGGCAAGAAGGTAGATGTAACAGGAAAATTAAATGATGGCTGTTTAATATTAGAATAATATTATAAAAATCGTATTTTTTTTTAATTCTGCATTAAAAAATTTTGATGACATACCGTGTTTATTGAGAACCATTGTCTTGTATTTAAATAAATTGAAGAAACAACAAAATGGTACCCCAAGTAAATCCGCACTAGGTTAGTTCAGTTCTATATTCTTTTAAAATCGAAAATCTATCGTCGCTGTCGAAGCCATCGTCCCGAGATGCAGCCACGAATACAAATACTCAATTCGAATGTGGAACGTTGATTTTTAGCCGGCTGGCCATCACGTCGAGTCTAATCTCCTTTCCGATCTTGGGAATTAACAATACAATAGTAAAACCTTTGTTGTCTGTTTTTGTGTGTTCGTTGGACGTCATCAGAATCGATTTCTGCAGCTTAAATTTCAGTGATTTAGTATATTCCACTTTTCCGTTCAACATGAGTTTCAACGTGCCTTTCAATTTGCCACTCAACATGCGCATGCATTCTAGCGCAGGGTAACAAGCATGCCTCCTTTCTGCCCACATGTTTGCGTCAGTTTCATTTGGCATTTCTGGCGAATTCAGTAAAAATGTTAAAAACTATTTTTTTTGTAAGAACCTACTGTTACCTATGCAATTTCAGTTTCACGTTAGTCGGTATGAGTGATGCTGTGTTGATGTTGATAAGAGCACGGAAAATAAAGGAAACATAGGGAAAATCTAATAAGATTTAAGAGAATAATCTAATCTATGGACGAAGGAATATTTAGAACAATTAATACAATTTACTACTGGAAAATATATATTACAAAAATATTTCTTACATACACACTTTACAATTTTATTACTTTTTATTTTATTTAACTTAAAAGTTCGTTGCACCGTTAGATGTTGGACTTAGAGTTTACATTTCAGCATAATCAGATATTTCATGAATTTTTACATTCCATGAGTTCCTGTCCAGTGTTAAGTTTCTAGCCTCAGTCCAATTAATTCCTCGTTTTTCTGTCTTCTGTCGAACTTGTTCGTCCCATTTTAGTCTTGGACGTCCAACTTTATTTTTTCCTCGTGTCATCGCTTTATAGATTTGTTTTGCCAATCTCTCTTCATTCATTCTGTGGATGTGTCCTAGCTAGTTCAGTTGTATTTCTTCTATAGTTCATTCTATCGGTTTCGTTTCCAGTTATTCCATTACTGTCGTATTTCTAATTTTTTCATTTCTTATAATTTCTTCTATTTTGCGTACGAATTTAATTTTTGTAGCTGTAATTCTACTTTTGTATCTCTTTGTTTGAATCCAAGATCCCTGCCGCATATCATTGATGGTCTCACTACTTTCCGATACGACTGTTTTTTTGCTTCTTTCGGAATCTCTCTGTTTTCTAGGAATGTTGTTTTTAGGGTGTTGTAAAGTTGGGCTGTTTTTCCCTTTTTTTCGTTTATTTCAACGTCCATTTTTCCATTACTTTTTATTGTTGTAAAAAAAGGTAAATTGTTAGGGTTAGAGGTGCATCCGCAACTAGGCTATTTGGCGACTGGACTTACAGCTTAACGTGGATTCCGAACCACGGTCATCAGCATCTGACAAACCCAGGCCAGCACCCCCCTCGAGCTATAAACCTTTGGTTATGTGCCTATCCATAAGTCTACCAGGAAACCTACCGACTGGCGAGTGACCAACATAGAACACCTCTCAGAAGGCATCCGGCTTACCCAGCTTTTAACTGGCGTGACTAAGGGATAATTCGTAGTCGGATTTTACACTCTTGCCTAGAAACAATCACAAACATTTAGCAAGTAAACAGATAGAAGAAAGAAAGAAAAACAACCATCCGAGCGCTGGAATCGAACCAACTACCGCTCCACTGCGGTTTCCGTTGCTCTTACAGTCCGCACCAACACGACCGGCACTCTCTATTATTGTGCCGTAATACTTAATCTTAAAAATTATCATGTTTATCTGGACTAGAATCTGGATTATAATCCGTTTGCTTTAGTGGTGGTTAGATGATCATAACAAAAAATACCATTAGTTTGCTTGTATTGAAGATGCATGATTGTCTAGACTGGAACCTGGATGGTACTATGTTTGCTTTAGTGATAAATCTAAATTTTGTTTAGATAGTCATAATGAACTAAAAAGAAGGTGAAAGGCGAAATGTATGTTCCACGTTAGAATGATATATTGTTATCACTCAAGAGACTATGGAATGAGAAGTTTTATGCTTGGGAACGAAGTTACCCTTAGTAACTATCAGGAAATTTATAGAATATTTAGAAGAGTCTGTGGTAGCGATAACTGGCCCGCGAGATTTTCAGATTTATCACCGAAAGAATATGTATGGGATATCCTCACGGTGTATGGTGTAAAATAAAAATATTAATCCAAGATTTTTTTTCAAACGATTGAATTATGTTTTGTTCTGCAGAATAGATCTGCATTTCTGGCATTCCTTTTTTCTTCCAAAAATGTAAACCTTTTATTTGTCCAGCGTAAGAGATTAATATTCTTCTTCCATTCCAGATGAACATACAAATAAACTAAAAATCAAAAATTTCAAGGTGTATATAAAGCTGACAGTTACTCTGATGGGTATTTGGTAGCTGAATATTTACTGGACTTGTGATTTGAGAAGTAATTCTCGTATGGTGCTGGGCAAAGTGTTTTCTTGTTCAGCATATCTCTTATCTTTCGTAATGGGGTAAGTGGATATATAAACGAGAAAATGCATACGTAGTGAAGAATATTGAAAAGAGAATATTATTCAGTCATACTATTTCGAATATAAGAAAATACACTTGATAGTGATATATAGCTCACATTCAAAAATTATTCAAAACACAGACAAAGGGTGATTTTTAGTGTGTCCGAACTTCCGATAGGCGTCTATAACAAATCATCATGGCACATCAAATGCCTGGCAAATAATCATGGAACGTTTAGCATCAGAGCAACAGATTATCGAAATTTATTAACAAATGTGTTCTGTGTGCCAAAGTTATAAAGCAAGTTCCTGAATTTTATGGTGCGCATAATCGTCCAACCAAGCGATGTATTATAGACAAATTCTGAACGCATTTCACGCTGCTCGATATTAAAACAAAATCAAGATAAAGATAAAAAAACTGTGCATTCCGAAGAAAATATGGCCGATGTTACTGGCAGTGTTGATGAAGATCCAACTGTATCAATTCGTTAACGGGGATCGTTGCAGAGTGATAATCAATGATTATCTAATTTCGAATTTGAATGGTATTGACGTGAAAAAGAAAAAGAAAGAGAAAAAGATAAGTACTTTTCAAGGCATCTAATAGTTTTATTTGAATTTTAGGTTCGGACGTACTAAAAAAAATCATCCTATAGAAACTACTTGTCAAGTTTTGAATAGAATTTGAAAGAAGATTTTGTAAAATCAATATTTGGGTTAAAATTTTAATTTATAAAATTTATAAAAAACTCAGTCATTGAAGAATAAAAATAACGTTGAAAAAAAAGATTTTTTTCTGTCCTTCACGTAATAATTGCTCATTTCTTCAGCCACCTCCCAGACGTCGGCAAGCGTTTTACGAGACCGGTTTTAGGCCTTAAGTCGTCATCAGTTGAACCCGGGCTAAACATTCAGAAAGCAGCGGAAGAAATAACCAGGAGTACAACCGTATACAGGGTGCGGAAAAAGTTCCCGTACTTTTTTAAAATATTTCAACTCGCTGTAACTACCAGACAATTCAACAAAATTTAAAAACAAAAATCTTTATTAGACCAGTAAAAATAACAATAAACAAAAAAATTTACAACAATTATTCAAAATTGCCCCCTTGGGCGTCAATACATTTACGAAGTCGCTTGCGAATGTTTCCGACGATGTTCGCACACTGATCCACTGTAATTTCGCCCCAAGCGCGCGTCAAAACCACTTTCAGCTGGTCAACCGCAACGTAGCGTGTAGCCGAGATTTTTTGCTCCAGGATGGACCACACCGAGTAGTCCATCGGGTTAAGATCCGGCGAGTTAGGCGGCCAAACGTCTTTGCCCAAAAGCCGGAAAACAGCTCTTCGCAGACGACAATTGTCGAATTGGCAGAATGCGCCGGCGCCCAGTCTTCCTGAAGCATGAATCCAGCTGGGCCAAAGTGCTGCGCAGCGCATGGCTCCAGTACGTCACGGAGGACACGCTGCTGGTAGGTGGCAGCATTGATCTTGACGTTCTGCTCGATGAAGACCAGTGGCATCTTTCCGGTAGCGCAGATCCCGGCCCAGGCCATGACGGAGGCCGGAAAATGGCTGCGGCCGATGGTTTTTGCAGCCGCGGTCTTCTGCTGACCTTTCCTGAACAGTTGACGGCGATTCTGACGGTTGTGGAGCGGCTCAACGGTAAAGATCTTCTCGTTGGTGAAGAGTACTTTCGACAGGCGAGCACCACCGAGCAGACGAAGCATCCAACGAGATTTCTCGAGTCGTTTCGCCTTCATCGCGTCGTTGAGGAAATGGACGCGAGCGATGCTCTTTCACCATCTGCCGCATCGAACGTTCCGGATTTCGTTGAATTCGGCAACGGACCTTCTGGACGTTCTCCGGAGTGGTCGCGGTGGTTCTCCGCCGGTCTCCTCATAACGTTTCACGGTATCGTAGACGATTGGCTTCTTGTAACCAGTCGTGCGAACAATGTCAGCCGTCTTCATTCCTTGTTTGTGTAATTCGACCACAGTGACACGCTGATTTTCACGAGACTTAACTTCAACGTAACTGAAAGTAAATAAATAATTACGACACATTCTGAACCAAAATTAAACAAGGAATTCAATAAAACCATCAGAAATGACAAATAACTTCATTAACTAAGCCAAAAATGCATAAACAAAAAAGTACGGGGACTTTTTCCGCACCCTGTATATCGGCTTTTTCGGATATAATCTGCAATAATATGTAGCTCTCGCCATCCTGTGGCGAAAGTTCGCAACAGTTAGACTGCGCGTTACAAGTGAGCTCGTGGAGAATATTTAAAATATTTTTTCTCATGCCAGACGTAATACCTGCACATTTCTTTAGCTGTCCCCAAACGTCAGCAAGCGACCCTCGAGACCAGTTTTCTACCTTAAGACATCATCAGTCGAGAAGAAAACGACCATCTGTGTTTTTTAATATCCTCCACGAACCCAGGTGCAATTTTTCATGAATAAAAGGGCTTTGATAAAAAAATTACATTCCACAAAGAACTTAATACGAAATCAAAATTTTATCTGAAAATTACCGAGAAACGAGAAAATCCGAACGTAAAAGTAAATCCGAGCCAATTCAGTTCAGTGTGAGAGCGTTTTAAAATCCAAAAAAGCCCCACTGCTGCGTTCATTTTTAACCGGAAGGGTCATCATGTCGATTCCATTCCCTTTTGAGATTTTGGGAATTAAAAAAGGAATGTGGCAATACATCAACAAAACTTTTGTTGTTTGTTGGTTGCGTGATTCTCGTCCATTTGGCAAATTTACCAATATGACCATCTCGATTTCGCAGGGTCGTTTCTCTCCCGTCATGTGTCAATTCTCTCATATGGTAAATAAAAGGCTTCGCTGTCGATTTGTTAACTCGAAAAAAAACCGAACGTCAATTGCTTCGTCAAAGAAACAAACGAAATTAATCATCCTTTTATTTGAATTTTTGCGTATTTTGTGTTTTTGTCTTCCGTAAATTCTTTTAAATTTGACGTTTAGCTGATGAAGCTGCATGTCCGTTAATAAAACAAAAAAAAACATCATATAAATCTGCCTTTCATTTAAGTAGGAAATTCCAGTAAAAAATCGAAGTTGACGGTTATGCTGTTATTTTTGGCTATGTTATTTTAGCAATCCTGATGCTGATTGTTGTCATATATCGTTTTTGATATTTATGATAGTCTATAAACAAAATGTATCAGTTGAAATAAATAACGATTTTTTAATGGTGTCTGAACTTCCGATTGAGGTCGCTGTCAATGTCATCATGGCAATCGCATGGCACATTAAATGTTTGAAAAATCATCACGGAACGTTTAACATTGAAGCAACGCTTGCCAATTGTGAAAATTAAAATAAAAAATCACTGTTCTGTGCGCTAAATAGAGTCTTTTATGGTGTATATAATCGCTGAACCGAGCGATGGATTCACCGAATTATCGGCAAATTCTGAATGCATTTCACACTACTCAATATTAAAACAAAAACAAGACAAAAAAACTGTGCGTTCAATGATTATTTAATTCCAAATTTGAATCGTATTTATCTGGAGGAAATGTGGTTTGGAAATCTCCTCCAGACAACAAATGAGGGAGAACATGAAATGGAAGAAGATGAGATTGCAGACAATAACGAAATTATAAATGTACCAACAAAAGAAGAAGTAGAAGTTTGTATAAAGCAGTTAAAAATAACAAAAGTTCTGGAGAAAACAGTATACCAGCAAAAATTTTGAAAAGGACCTAAGGAGGATGAAGCAGGATGATAGGAAGGATGAATTGTACTGCAGGACGTGACTTACAAAGTGATAGCAAAGATGATTAAACATCGACTAGAGAAATCAAGTAGGGGAATACCAAGGAGGGTTCAGGGCAGGAATATCAACAATTGACCAGATATTCATCATCAAACAGATCCAACAGAATACTTATGAACAAAATTTGAGCTCGTATTTGCTGTTTATAAACTATCGGCAAGCATAAGAGTCCATTAGCAGGGAAAAGGTGTTCCAAGCAATGAGACAGTTGGGAGTCCCGGAAAAGTTGAGGAGGTTGGTGGAGATGACTGTCAGAAGAACACAAATTAAAATTATTGTCGATGGAGCAATGTCTGAGGACTTCATTGTAAAGGCGATCCACTATCCACAGCTCTGTTCAATCCAGTGCGGAAAGTGATTGTGAGGGAGAGTGGCATCAATGCCAAGGGGATAATATATGGTACCAGACTCCAATGCTTGCCCTATGCCGACGACATTGTATTAATGGCGAGATCCAAGGAAGAAATAGTAAGGGTATTTAAGATGTTGGAAAGAAAGATAAGAATATGGCCTAACAATTAACGAGAAGAAGACAAAATATATGGTAATGAGAGATTGTACCAGAAGACTCTCCCCTAATTTACTCATTGATTGTACAGAAAATAAGACATATACAACAGATAAAGTATAATAAACTGAATATCTAGGAGTAACACTAACTTGTAAAGGGGATGAAGAGAAGGAAACAGATAAACGACTAGCGAACGGAAGCAAAGCTGCAGGAATGTTTTCAAGGATTTGAATGGCAAAGAATATAACAAGAGCAGCAAAAGTAAGAATGTACCAAACAATACTAAGACCCACGGCAGGAAGTAAGCTGGAAGTCTGGGAACATAAAATATTAAGGAAGATTTTTGGAGGAATTAAATTTCAGAACGAATTTAGAAGAAGAACAAATAAAGATATAGAAAACTGTACAAAAAACCAAACATTGTTCAGGTGGTGAGAGCGCAGATGGCTGGGGCACATAGCGAGAATGACTGGCGAGAGATGGGTTAAAGGAATTATGATGAGATACCAAGGAGGAAAGAGAAGAAGAGGGCCACCGAAGAAGAAAGGGCTGGATGAGGTGACGGATGATTTGAAGAAAGTAGGAGTCAGGGATTGGAAGAATGATGCTTTGGATTGAGAAAGATGGAGGGCTACTATACCTGAATATTATTATTATTATTATAAAAATATCTAACTAATACACTTTTCTCCTCTTTGTCTTTATGGTTTTAATAAAAATATTTAATAAAACAAAAAATTAATAATTAATTCCCTATAATAATTTATAACAACGACAAAAGATCATTTATAAGGCTTGGTCTAAAACAAGTTATAAAGCGCTAAGAAATTATTAACTTTCTTGGAATTGAAGGCGATCTTATAAACTAGAAATTAGCGAGACAAAGACGAAAATAATGATTATCGACCGTCAAAACAACAGTATGCCTAACATCAGCCAAACAGAGCAATTTAATGTAGGAAACCTATTCGCCTATTTTGGGGCTTTAATATCGAGCGAAGGCAGTTACACTCATTAGATCAGAACAAGATGCGAAATGACAAGAAATACAATGCGTAATTTGCAGAAAATCTGGATGAATAAATACCAGAACATAACATAATGTGCATAACATAACTCATAACACAAAGAAAAAGATCTTAAAAACCTTATTTTTTCCAGTATTGGTCTATCTCGCTGAAACGTGTACCATTAACCCTTTATCGCATACAAAGCTACATATGGCTGTCAAAGTTTCTATTTTTTTCTCAGTGTATTAAAAGATTTTTTTTCAAACCAAACTTTGAATCCCAATTGTACATTTCTTCGTGTAACAGAAAGTATTTTTTGTTCTCTATAGTAAGTGCAAACTATCAAACTATTTGAGGTTATGTTCAGTGTGCCCGACCGTTGAAGTGCAGTTAGATTAGTGTTACTTTTATCAGTGGAAAAAACATATAAAAGGGTAAGTAAAAAATCAATAATTTCAAAATAAATTCTTTGCATATTCAATAAAATTAAATTATTGTGGTTTTTGTGTTTCTTGTTTTCTTTGGTTTTTGGGGCTTCTTCTGGAATTAAAACACTGTCTGTCCAATATGGCTTCGTATGCATTCAAGGTTACTTTCTGCTCTTTATAGAAATAGATCCTTCCTGGTTCTATGTCACTTCCAAGCATGTCAGTCCAATTTCTGGAGATGGTTTCTTGAATAACGATGATCTTGCTTCAGACACCGACCGTGAATACGAACTTTTCTTTCTCCATGTCCGTCAAAGAAACTATTTATCAAAGCAGAATCGAAATCCGATAGTTCTGATGCTGATGATATGACAACACAAACCTTGCAGGCTAAATCTACAAAGAGACCAGGTCATTTGAAAAAAAAACAAGGAATGGAAGCTTTTGATAGAGAAAACTTCAAATTTCGATTTACCAGAAACAATCAAGCAATTAGATACACTATCAGAAATTTTCAAATTCTTGTTCACGGATGATCCAGTTAACATGATTGTTGAGCAATTTAACATAAAATCTCTTCAAGACAATGTCAACAAGCCAGGAAACATTACGAGAGAAGAACAGTATTGGTCGAAACATATAGGCCAGTTGCAAGTTTACGGAACCGTGACGGGTTATAGATTTGAGGCTGTAAAGAAAAATGTATATATCAACAACGAAAACTTGCCCTGTGGAATATATGGTAATGATAAACCTTTCACAGTTAGACCTTTTTTGGATCAAGTTCGGGAATCTTTATTGTTAATGACAAAGGAAGAGTTTTTAGAAATAATTCCCACCAAATTTCGTCACGAAATCAAGCAGTATAATGTTGTGACCAGACTCGCTTTCACAGTACCAAAACATCAAAACTAGATTTGTTTCGACAACTGGTTCAACAGTCCACAGTTTCAAGTTTATTTGTTTCAAAATGGTTTGACAATTTAACGCATACAAAGCCATATATGGCTTCGAATAGAAATTTCTAGAATACTAATTGTTTTTTTTTCTAATTTGGACTGATTTTTTTAAGACAAATAGAAAAAGCTTTTACTAAACATTTTTGTATTCAATCTCATTCACAATTTATGCAATGAGGGGTTAAAAAAGAAAACCTCAGACGCATTGATTGTTTTGAACTTGGTGCTGGAGGCGGGTTCTTCGCATTCCGTGGACTGCCAGATGTACGCACACATTCATTACTCAAGAAATTAATGAATCCAACAGGATATCCGCAATTATTCATCAACGAAAACTAAGATTATTCCACCTCATTGAACGCAGTAATGTCAATAACCTGGACTGGTGGTGCAAGGATGGAGAGGGGGTTCTAGATCATCCGACAGACCTCTTAAAATATGGACAGACCAGATTAATGACATACCAAGTTCATGTTTTCAATATATAAACATGGAAGACAGAAATAGAGGACGCTGGCGAGAAGTAATCCGAAAAGTACCTAAACGGAATGAGTTTCCATAGGTCACTACTACTAAGAATACGAAGAAGATTTCTTTTAAGATAAAAAAAAACAGAATTGTATCCGAACAAAATTACAAAATAAAATTACAAACTAACTCATTTTAACGTAAAAGCTTTTTAAATCCAAAACCTACCGTTGCTGTCGAGGCCGTCGTACCGATTTGCAGCTCAGAATACAAATGCCCAATTCAAATGGAAAACATCGACTGTTAGCGGGTGGGTTAGAGCATCGAGTCTAATCTATTTTCGATTTCCGAGATCAAAAAAATATTTGCGCCAGGGCAACAGAGTAACCGTTGTCTGTTTTTACCTGTTCGTTGGTCAGGTGCTTTGTAATTATATAGAGAATTTGCCTATAAGAACAATCTGAAATTTCGCACTGATCATCAATTGATCAGTCAATGGGTTATTAATTATTACTTAAAGTATTGTCTAAATATTAAACTTGAAGATATTTACCACTAAACACCAAAACACTTTTTTGAACTGCTCGACGCACGTTTCGCTAACCATATTAGCATCATCAGGAAATTATTTAATTTAATTCTAACACTAAACTATGTTCTATTTATATGAAAACCATACCTAATGAAGCGTGTAAAAATCATGAACCGTGAAGTGTACTAAAACTTACATTAATAATTGAAAAAGTTGACGGAAAGGAATCGGTCCTTTATCTCGGTTCATGATTTTCTTATATTTTTCTATTTGAATGCTTTCATATGCATCCAAAGCCCTATTATTATTAACACTTTTAATTAGTCTTAAATTATTAATATCTATACTGTGGTTATGTTCGATTGCATGCTGGGCAACACAAGATTTTTCATTTCTCCCATATCTAATGTGGGCAATATATTCTTTATATCTTGTCAATATGGATCTTTTTGTTTGCCCAATATACCTTCGATCACAGTCTTGACAACTAATTTCGTAAATCCCTGACTTTTCATGCTGCTCTACTCTATCCTTTGGATTACCCAGAACTTCTCTTAATTTATTATATGGTTTGTACACAACCTTGAGGTCCACTTTTTTCAAAATTTTGTCTAGTCCTCTTGTGAACTGGGCATAAAATGGTATTACCATGAATTTCTTTGTGTTCTGATCCTTTTGAAACGTCGAAGATTCTTTCAATAATTTTCTGAACTTATGTTTTCTAATTAGTTTATCTACAATGTTCTTATAATAACCATTCACTTCAGATACCTCCCTAATTAATTTTAAATCTTTGTTATAATTATCTTTATTTAAAGGAAAATTAATTAATCTATTTACCATAAAATTTAAACTAGCCATCTTATTTTGGAAGCTATGATTTGAATCGTTAGGAATGTATCTCGAAGTGGTGGTGGTTTTTCTGAAAATATCAAAATCTAATCTATTTTTATTATTTCTACCGACTAACACATCCAGAAATGGTAAACTATAGTTGTTTTCGAGTTCATGCGTGAATATTATATTTTCAGATTTGCTATTTAAGTTCTTAATAAAATCATCTAAATTTTCATTTTTCGAATCTAAAACGGCAAAAATATCATCCACATATCTTAACCATACCTTCGGAAACTAACTGAATTCATCTTTTGCCTCGGTTTCAAATTTACTCATAATTTAATTGGCTAAGAACGGTGACAGAGGATTGCCCATTGCCGTTCCTTCTTGTTGTTCATAAAACCTGTTATTAAGCTGAAAACAATTTTGCTTCATACATAATCTTGTTAAAGGGATGTATTCAGAAACAATCTTGTTATTAAAACCGTTTAACTCGAGTTACTCCCTTAGGTATTTCAAGGTATCATCATTTCAATCGGGACACTCGGAAACAACGATGAAACCAAAACCTCACCTTCCTGTTGATGTGTATTTTTAACTTTTTCTATGAATTTGGTTGAATTTATCACAGAACAGGAAGGTAGTTGGTTTGGTAGATTTTCAAATTCCTTTGATAACCACTTTGCCAAGTTGTATATTGGAGAATTAATGGCTGATACAATTGGTCTCATTGATTTTTCTGGTTTATGAATTTTTGGTAGAGTATACAATCTTGACACTTTTGGATTAGAAACATGTGATATGCTTTTCAGAGAAGGAGAAATAAGGCTGTTAATGTCTCTTCAAGTTTAGTGTTTCACACCAAAGGTTCCAATAGAAGAATTGATATTGTCTAAATGGTTATGGAGTGTTCATATATATTTTTTCTTTTTTTGGGTTTTTCACCATGATATAAAACTGAAAAATATCAAAAAGTTCTTAAGTCAATAAGAGTCACTGGGTAAAAACAAAACGTAGACTAATTTCTCAGTGATTCTTTTTGTGTAATAAATTTGCGTAACGAATAAAAATTTAAAAAATACAACATTTTCTTAAATAAATACAAACTTTTGAACGTTAAGGTTTCCAGAAACTCTCTTTCCATTTTCAAAACGATTCTAAAAATAATTTATATTAATTTCTTTTAAAAGATTATAAGTAAATATTGTCAAGGATACTTACATAGACAATCATATTTTTTACTGACAGTGACATACCAAAACTTTATATAGTTCTGTATTGAATGTAGATTGTATTTATATAGATCTGTATTGAATTTAAATCTACCGAAGTCATAGCAATACAATTATTTTTATTTAAATTAATTATAGCGGTTTCTTTTAATCTTCTGTATTTAGTTACAGATATTTTTGAATGTGAATGTATTAAAATAAATGTATAAATATAATAAATAAAATGTATTAAAATATCACCCCTTCTAAAAAAGTTTTATGTTCTTTTATTCTAACATAGAACGGTCTAGATGTATCGCAGATATAAAATTTGCCCATTCACAGCAAATTTTAAAAACCACATTTTCGGCAGTCTGTTGTATGTTATTTGATTTGGTTTTTGTCATATTACATCTAAGAGTATTTTTTGTTTTAAATGTCGTTCATATGTTGTATTTATGTCCAACTCTTTTAATTGTTTCAGAAATACCGCGGATGTAATGAATTGTGAGGTTAATTGATTGAAAGTTATTATTATTGTTATTAATAAGATGTATGTTTTCTCTGGTATCAAAAGTTTAAAAAGATTTATCTATAAATTTTTTTAGATAATTGTTTTTTATTAAAATGTCTTTAATGTAATTTTTTTGTCTTGTTTCTTTTTGTAATGTATCATTGTCGGTACAAATAAGTTTTGCCCTGTCATTTAAACTTTTAATTACTTCTATTTTGACTGGGTGGAAAATAATTTAAATTAAAGTGTCGATGAATGGCAATTCTCACTCTCCATCTCTAAAGTAAACTTAATTCTGGGCTCTTGAGAATTTATATATTGTAAAAAAATATTTAGTTCATCAATGCTATGTTCGGATATAGCAAAAAATCATCAACATTTCTAAGTCATGTTATTGACTTTTTAAGAGATTTACTCTAAATCTATAAAGTAAACTTTAAAAAAATCTCTGAAGTAAACTTAGTTGTGGGCTCGCGAGAATGTATATATTGTAATGAAATATTTAGATCATCAATGCTATGTTGCGATATAGCAAAAATATCATCAATATCTCTAAGCCATATTATTGGCTTTTTAAGAGATTGACTTAGATGTTGAATGTTAAAATAAAAGAATATAAAAACTTTCTTAGAAACGGTGATTCTAATAAATCTAGAATTTGCCAACATGCATGAGAATCGGAACATAAAATCAATTACAATAATTCCAAAATGGTACTAAAAAATCGGTAACAAAATACAGAAGATTAAAAGAAACCGCTATAATTTAAATATAAATTACTGTATTGCTATGTCTTTGGTAGATTTAAATTCAATATAGTTCCTGATTCTAAAGAATACATTTACATATACAATATATATATATATATATATATATATATATATATATATATATATATATATATATATATATATATATATATATATATATGGTTCAAACAATTAATTCAAAGTACAAGATGAAGCGTTCTAGTAATTACAAAATTACCCCAGGAGGTAGACAATCCTCTGCCAGCTTTGCTGGTACAACCGGACTTTCGGATTCTGGGGCGTCCGGGCTTAAACGCAAAATCTTTTAGAGGGAGTCGGAGACCTCTGGCCAACGTCTGAAACCGAAAACAAAAACTTTCTTTGGAACGGTAAATATCAATTCTCTCCTGCGTTCAGGAAAACTACACGAATTGGGGCGAACATTGAGTCAGCAAAAAATCCAAATTTTAGCTTTGCAAGAAACCAGATTGACAGATGATAGCACCTTGGAATTCGGCAACTACAGACTCTTTAAAAGTAAAACTGACAAAAGAATACTCAAAAATACACCACATCTCGGTGTTGCTTTCGCTATCTCAAGAAACATTCTCGGTTCTATAACTAATGTCCAGCCAGTAAATGATCCACTTATGACACTATCCCTCAAGTGTGCTAACAAAAACTATACATTAATCAATGCACACCTCCCAGTTAACGAAGAAAATAAATCTAATCCTGAAAAAGTAAATAAGTCCTGGGAAATTCTGGAAAAGACTATCTCTATAATTCCCTCTAACCATGTAAAAATACTATTGGGTGATTTCAACGCCCAACTAGGGAAAGAAAAAAAGTACAGGAAAACAGTCGGCAGTTTTCCCGCTCATAAATGGACTAACCATAATGGTAGAAGATTGGTTGAACTATGTTCGCAGGTTAATCTAAAAATAATGTCAACACATTTTAAAAAGAAAATAACAAAACAAAAGACCTGGAGGTGCCCAAACACGTACATAGGTGAATTTCAAAATGACAATGTTGCCATTTCGTACCCCTATTATAAAGAGATTTTGAATGTTCAAGTCAGGAAAGGAGCTAACATAGACACGGATCACTACTTGACTAGAATCAAACTTAGCTTAAAACCTCGAAAACTTATTCAAAAGAGACTGCTAATACCAAAGTTCGACCCAACGAAAATAAAACCAGCCCTAACAGAAGAGCTTGATAAACAACCAGCACAGAACTGGCAAGAATTGAAACAAAAAATTATTAAAACAGCCTTAAAGTTGGTCCCTTTACAAAAACGTAGAAAACATCCATGGTGGGATGAAGTTTGCGAGCAAGCAGTATTAAGCCGAAGTAAAGCATTCAAAGATTGGAACAGTCAAAAAACAGCAATAAACTATAACATCTTTTTGAAAGTAAGAAAAGAAACATCGAAGCTAATTAGACAAACTAAAAGAAAATATGAAAACAATCAATTTAATGAAATAGAAAAAGATTTCCAAAAAAATAACACCCGAAACTTTTACAAAACATTTAAAACTAAATTAACAGACTATCAACCCCAAAGTCTTTGCTTCCAAAAGGAAAACGGGCAATTAGCTCTAAATAACCAAGAGAATTGCAAAGAACTTGCGAAATATTTTGAACAAATACAAAACTGTCCTGAGCCGTTAAACAAATTACCAACACTAAACCCTAAACAAACAAACCCAGATTCCTTACCACCGAATGGAGATGAAATAATTAGGCAAATCAAGCAGCTTAAAAATAACAAAGCTTCTGGTGAAGATGGAATCACTGCTGAACTTTTGAAATCCGCTGGTCCAGGTACAATCAAGGAAATAACCAAAATTCTACAAGAAGTTTGGCGAACCGAACGGATTCCGGAAGATTGGAAAGATGCTTTAATCCATCCACTTCACAAGAAAGGAGATAGAACGGATGTAAACAACTATGGAGGGATATCTCTTCTCCCAGTTTGTTACAAGATTCTATCTCAATGTCTACTAGACAGAGCACAAGGACAGTTGGAACCTCAAATTGGTGAATATCAAGCAGGTTTTCGACCGGGCAGATCCTGCCCTGAACAGGTCCTGAATCTAAAGTTGATCGTAAGACATCAAAAACTGTACAATAAAAATCTCGTCTGTACATTTGTGGATTTCAAAAAAGCATATGATTCTATAGATCGCGAATCTTTATTCCGAATCTTGAAAGAACAAGGACTAGATCTGAAAACGCTGGCAATTATTAAAGCAACATTAACTAACACAAGGTCAAAAGTTAAATTCATGGGTGACATCTCAGAGCCCTTCGAAATTAAAACTGGAGTGAGACAAGGGGATGGACTCTCGCCACTCTTATTTAACTGTGTTCTAGAAAAAGTAATACAGGAGTGGCGTGAAAAAAAGTCGGCCCTGAATATTGACCAGCCCATTAAACTGGGGAGAACCAACATCAAAATTGATTGTCTGGCATTTGCTGATGATCTAGCAATTTTAGCTCAAGATGTATTAACGGCACAGAAACAGATTGAAATCCTAAAAGAAACAGCCGAAAATGTAGGACTCCAAATTTCCTTTGAAAAGACACAATACATGACCTGCAACAGACCAAGAACGCCATTTCCAAAAACAAAATATGGTAACATCAGACGAGTCTCTCAATTCAAATATCTGGGTGAAATAATCATGGAAAATGGGTTGGAAAAAGCGGCCTATAAGGGTAGATGTCAAAAAATGGAAACGGCATTGAGACTTACACAAAACATTTACAACAAAAAATACCTATCTAAAAACACAAAACTGAGACATTACAACACAGTTATTAAGCCAGAATGTCTATATGTTGCGGAAACGCTCATTTTGAATAGAAAGAGGGACATCGAGGACATTGAAAAGAAGGAAAGAAAAATCATAAGAAAAATTCTAGGGCCCAAACAAATAAATAGCACAACATACCGACTTCGAGAAAACCAAGAAATCAAACAATACACAGATATACATAGCGATATGAGAAAACGAAGACTTAAGTTTTACGGACACATAAAACGGCTGAATCCGAGTAGGTTAACTAGATAAATAGTCGAATTTTATGAAAATAGGAGTAAAGCTAAAGTAGAAATAATTAAATGGATTGCTGCAATTAAAGAGGACCTAAGATCAGCAAATATTACACAAAGTGAAATTCAGGATAGAGGCTGTTTCAGACACAAGGTTAACGTTTGGAAGGTTGGCCAGAGAGAAAAATGTAGGAAGAGTGGAACAACTTGGTCTGACGAAAGGAAACAAGCTCATAGCGAAAGAATGAAATCAGTATGGGCACAAAGGAAGGCTAACAACAACAAACGCCTCTAATTGTACTTCGCGTGGTCCACCAGGGCCCATACGTGAATAATAATAATATATATATATATATATATATATATATATATATATATATATATATATATATATATATATATATATGTATATATATATATATATATATATATATATATATATATATATATATATATATATATATATATATATATATATATATATATATATATATATATATATGTATATATATATATATATATATATATATATATATATATATATATATATATATATATATATATATCATCATCATCATCATCAGCCCGTATCGATCCACTGCAGGATGAAGGCCTCTTCAGCATGCTTCCAACCTTCACGGTCCTGAGCTTTCCTCTGCCACTCAGGTCCAATATACTTAACGATGTCATCAGTCCATCGTGCTTTCGGTCTTCTTCGCGGACGTTTGCGATCAAGCGGTATCCACTCCAGGATTGCCTTGGTCCATCTGTCGTCCCATCGCCTCGCTATATGGCCTGCCCATCTCCATTTCAACTGTTTTACTCTTCCAATGATGTCACAGACTTTTGTTTGTTCCCTGATCCATGCGCAGGACTTTCTGTCTCGTCTTGTAATGCCAAGCATACATCTTTCCATTCCCCTCTGTGCCACCCGAAGTCTTTGAATTGATTGCGATGTGAGTGTCCAGGTTTCACTTCCGTTTGTCATAACGGGTAGAACGCACTGATCGAATACTTTTCTTTTCAGGCAAAGTGGGAGTCTGCTCTTAAACACTATGTTGAGTCTACCAAATGCCTGCCAGCCACATTTAACACGCCGTTCCACCTCCCGGGCGGTATTCCCCTCCATGGAAATCCTCTGCCCAAGATATACAAAGCTGTCCACAATCTCTAAATCCCTTCCTAAAACTGAAATTCTTCTGTCCTGAGCGAAGTTATTGAACATAACCTGACTCTTTTTCAGGTTTATTTTCAAGCCAAATGGTTCGCCAGCCCTTTGCAGTTCTTGTATGCGTCTTTGCAGCTCCTCTGGGTCTTGTGAAATGAAAATAATATCATCTGCAAATCTAAGATGGTTTAAGTTTGCACCATTGATCTTTACCCCATCCTGTTCCCAATCCAGTTTACGGAATACTTCTTCAAGGCCAGCCGAGAAAAGAATAGGCGATATTGCGTCACCCTACCGTACACCTCGTTCTATATTAATTCCCACTTCAAGATCATCAAGGTGAATTGTGGCTGTAGCTCCATCATATATCGTATATATATATATATATATATATATATATATATATATATATATATATATATATATATATATATATATATATATATATATATATATATATATATATATAGTATCTTTTAATAGAATTAATATAAACTTTTTTTAGGTTCGTTTTTAAAACGGGAAGAAAATACGTTAACTTTCAAAAGTGTGTATTTATTTAAGAAAACGTATTTTTTAAATTTTTGTTCGTTAGGCAAATTTATCATAGAAAATACATACACAGTGATACTTTTATTTACACTAGACCCGATATTTTTGATATTTTAAAGTTTTAGATCGTGGCGAAAAACCCGAAAAAAAGAAAAAATAATTATTATTTAATTTGAATCCTAGTAGATTGTGTTAGGATACAATTGTTCGCTTTTTGTTAAATAAAGTTGTTTATTTTTTTGTGTGCAAATATACTACATGTTTGAAAACTGAACTGATATCAATAATCAAATATTTTTATGCAGTATAATTTTAATCCTAAAGACGAGGTGTATAAATAAACTAACGAAACTAATTTTCTATAATTCTTTTTTTAATTGAAATTACAATTCTACATAGTTTTCTTTCAAGTAGTTATCCATTGTCTCCTTCCAGCACTGGAGATGGTTTGTCCACTCTTCGTAGCAGTGCTGGAACTCAGATACTGGAATCGCCCTCAGCTGGTCGGTTATGGCGAATTCATGTTCACCAATGCCCCAAAATAGTGTACTTTTAAATTTTGGAGAAAGTCACAGAGACTGAAGTCTGGTAAACAAAGAGACTGCTAAGTCACAGTAAAGTTTTACTTTCCAAATATTGTTAATTGAAACGGTTGTGTGGCAAGACGTAGATTTTCGTATGTTCGGTCTCACACGAATGATCTTTCCTTGAATTTTTTCAAGAGCTTATCGGTAATAATGCTGGTTTATCGTTTAGTCTTGAGCCACACATTTCTTAACGACGATCTACTGCCTATCAAAAAAGCAATCAGCATGCTTTTGATCTTTGGACGCACTACAAAAATACGAGTTACAAAAAGAGTTGCTATGGACCACCAAGTGACTCTAGGTAGTTCAAACTCGTACTGAAGACGCATCAAGTATGCTCCTCAAAGAAGAAGCCAACAGTATTTTCAGATCGAATGATTCAACCCTAATCGCATGACTTTATTTATACACCTCGTGTATATACTACGACAACGCATTTACATTATTCAAACCTATTATATAAAAATTTAAATAAAAAAAAAATTTGTAAGAAGTACCTTGCTAATAAAAAAATGACAACTTGTAAGCAATATAAAGATCAAACAGACGTTGTCAAGAAGAGTGTCGAAGAGGTCAGGGAAAAGAATGGGAAGATTTTAGAGTCAAAATGGAAACAGAGTTCAAGAGCAACCAAAAATTATTCTATAAATGTGAGAAGAGAACAAAGAGAAAAGTTACATATCAGAAATAAAAGACAGTTTAAACAGACCAAAGGAAAACCAGCAAGAATTCAAAGGTAGTATTATCCAGTATAACGAAGTTAATAGTGCAATTCATATTTGTAAAAATGGGAAGCTGCGCGGAATGATTGGGTTGAAGCCGAATTGTTCAAGAATATGGGAACTGGGGGAATAGATGTTCTCATCTCTTAGTACTAAATCCTGCATGGAGGAACAGATATATACTGAGGGATTGGCAAGTAGCAATCATTTTGCCAATTTTTGAAAAATGACACCGTTCAATTTTTCACAATTACAGAGGAATTTCCCTATTGAGTGCAAGGAGTAAAATATATGAACGCATATTAGAACGAAAATTGAGAAAAGAGCTAGAAAATAAAATTGATGATAGTCAACATGGATTTAGAGGAGACAGGAGAACACTTGATCTTATTTTTTCGTTGTGGCATCTTATGATAGAGATCTTGGAAAAAAAAATTAGTTATATCTGCGTTTTGTCGATCTTCATAAGTCATTCGACATTCCTAGGATAAGAATATGGCAGACTCTATATAATGAAGGAGTGACTTGAGTGACCACTCAAACTGTACAAATTGTGTGGTATTTTGAGTCCGCTATTGTTTATCATCCTTATCGACGAATTGGCCAAAGAAGTAGATGTAAATAATGTGTGTATAAACTTGCAACGGTTAAACTAAAGGAACTGATTTATGAGGTTGATCTGGTGTTGCTGGGGGAAATGTGGAGGATGCGTGGAACAAGCCATTCGCAAAAAAATGGCCTAAAAGTAACTGTCGATAAGACAGAGGTAATCGTGGTTTCAGAATGCTTGAAGGATTTCCATATAATTTTTTCTCCCTTATTTGGGTTTTTCGCCACTGTCTAAAACTCAAAAAATTTCAAAAATACCTGTTCTTATTTTTATTTTTATTTATTATTATTATATTATATTATTTTATTTTTATTTATTTCCTTATTTTTGAGTTTTAGACAGTGGCGAAAAACCCAAATAAAGGAGAAAAAATATATGAACACGCCACAATCATTCAGACATTATTTCCATATAATGCTATACAACGTAAATGTGAAACAGATAAAAAAAATTAAATATCTAGGGGTCACCTTGGGATAGGAAGGAAATGGAGAATGCGATCTAACAAACAGAATAGATAGTGCGACTAAAGCTTATTATGAAATGTACAAACCCTGTTCCTGTAGAAGGAAAATGACTAAGGAAATGAAAGTTAGAGTTTATAGCTCGGTGATAGTGCTTCTATTGACTTACGGTAGTGAATTATGGGTGTTGTTTGATTAGCAAAAAGTTAAACTGCAAGTGTTCATGATGAGAGTATTGAGACGGTTTAAAGGGGCAACACGGTGGAATCGACTGATAAATACCGGGATAAAGCGTTAGATCGATATAGGATGTAATTGAGAAAAACCAATTGTGATGGTTCGGGTCATAGGAGTGTATAGAGGGAGGAAGAGAGGAAGATCGAGGAAAACTTAAAACAAGTCGATTGTTGAAAGCCCGGCTTGGCGGGAAATTACTTAGGAGAGAGCAATTGTGATGGCCAGAAATAGAGGGAAATAGAGACGAGTCCACCAAGGGGGCTAGTGGATAGCTCTAATCTCTACACCCAGTAAGGTAGGAAAATTAAAGACTAAGTAAAGTAAACTATTTATTAAAATGGAAGTTTTTTGAAAATCATTCATCGAAAAATTCCTAATTTTTTATATTCTAGGGATAGAACAACTTGGTCTTCAGGTGAAACATTTTGCTTTTCAATAAAACTAGTGTATTATATAAATATGTGAAGTGTTATGAAATAAAAAGTAAACCAACAAAACTTCTCAATAAAATTCAAAATATTGCTGAAGTAAGTGAACTAATTGAACAAGAATCGACAAAATCAGCTTCAAAATTACACTATTCAAAATAATTGGGTATATCTTGCAGAGGAAGGCACCATTTGCAATGTACAATTTCAGTAGTTGGACTGTTGAACAAAGATCAACAGAACCCAAAATTGGATTAAATGATGATGCTCATTTTACTATGGATGAATTCATGAATTGTTTTGTTCTCTCTTTGGGCATAGGCTTCCTCGGGATTCTTTGTGTCCGTTATTACTGATATCTATTAGGGTCCTGCATGATTCTTAATGTCATCCTCCATCTCATCTGCCATCTTCCCTTTCTTTTCTACTTTAGCATGATCTCCACTGTATGATAATCTTATTCCATCATTTATTAATTTTCTTATTTTAGTGTCGGCGCTATTCTCTCACGTTTTTCACATTTGTCCTTTGTCGTATTCAGTTTTACTGATCTTATCCATATTCACTTTTGAGAACGTCCATAATTGTGAGCCGTTTGTAAGAATACAAGAAACGAACTGACAAAAATCCTGTGTTTCAGATACTGTAGATATTTCTTATTTTTGAGTATAAAATTTAGGTTTCCTAAAGCTACCCACGATAATCGAACTATTTTTTTTGCTATATATTCTGTTTGGGCTTTTTCGTTAAGCGTAACAACATTTTTAGCACAGTAAATTTTGTTAATGATAATTGAAATTTTACCTTAGCAAACATTATAATTATTACTAAAAGTCCCTCCTGATTTGTAGCATCGAACAGAAATGCTCAAATCGAATGATCGATAATCGCTTTTTCGATTTCGGGAGTTAAAAAAGGAAAGTGTCGAAATGCAGGCGAGGCTTTTGTTGTCTGAATGTGTACGTTAGTCGCGTGATTGTTGCCCATTTAGAGAATTTGCCTGCAGAACCGATCTCAAACTTCCTGGCGGCCATTTGCAAACTTACTATATCATCATGTGTCGATTTTCCAACATGGAAAATAGATGGTTTCGTTGTCGATATATCAATTTGAGAGAAATGAACGTAGGTCACTATTTTCGTCAGTAAAACTAAGAAATTTTTAACTCCAATTCTGTGGATTTTCAGCTTTTTGTCAAACATAAAATCAAATTTGGTGTTTATATAAAGAATTTCCCTGTCAATAAGTTAAACATAATTAGTACAAACTTTGATAAAATCACGCTTCATCTGAATTTATTGAGTTCTTAAATTTATAGAACCACTTAAGTTATAGAGTTCTTTAATATGGAGATCTCTATAATTCCTAGATCTCCTTAATTTATTGAGCTCTATAATTTATAAAAACTTTTATAGAGTTTTTAACTATAACTAAACTATAAAAGTTTATAAATCTCCTTAATTTATAAAGTTTTATTTTATGGACAACATACAGATCTTCTTAAAATACAGATCCCTTTACCCACAGAGCACTTTTATTTATAGAAGAAAAATATTTTATTTATAGAAGAAAAATCGGTCCTAAAGTCAAAGAACACATTTTACATCTTGTTGAAAAGACAAGTTGGATTGTATTCAATGTTTATTATTTAATTGTAGTTCATTGGATTGTACATTGAACTATAACACAGTAATTACTCTTTATATTATTTTCATTATTTAGTAAATTTTCTTGTAAAATAGTCCAATTTTAAAACAAGCATTGTAAATAAAAGATCTCATTGTCGATCTGTCAACTGGGAAAAACGAACGTTGTTCGACTGTTTCGTCAACAAAACAGACGAGATTAATCATGGTAATATCTGATTTTCTATCTGTTCTTTGTTTTTGTTTGATTAAATTTGACACTGTACCTGATAAAGCTTTTTGTCGATTAGCTGAACGAAATGCAACATAATTATTGATCAAACCTTTTTTTCAGTATGACAAAATCATTCTGAGGTGTTGGATTAACTGAAACAGTTAATTGATGTATAATTCTAATATATCGTATGTAGTATTTCTTTCAATATTGGAAATAGAGGATTCACAGAAGAAACTGGAAGAAGGAAAGCTTTCAGCGAAGAAAGATCATCTACAAACGCAGTATTTGTGATAAGATACATTAGAAAAAGCAAATGAAAACAAAAACCATCTTTTTTATTTTATTTTGGATGAAGTATAACACAAAATGGGGAACCGAGGAATTATCATACTAAACTAAGCAGTAAGATATAATGCTTATAGTTTAAAATAAGGACTATCCTCATCGGTTAGTCTACATGTTTGACACAATAGCTAAAAAGTTAGGCATGATGATGTCAGTCCTAACTAAAACATTAGTAATTAACAAACAATATATTAGATCTACGAAAGACATTGAAGGCACAAGTATGAAAAACATTATGAAAGCGAAATACTTGGGTAGTACGTTAGTCAGTTACGAAAACACGAAAAAAGAAGTCAAATACCAAATACACAAAGCTAATAAAATGGCAGGATTTTTAAACAATATAAGCTGACGAAAGGAAAACTTTAGAACAGAAATAAATGGATCGTCGTATATAGCCACAATAAATGCAATAGCCACATCAGGGTGTTTGTTATTTACGAAGTTGATTTTTTTTAATAGCGTCCTCTAAATTTTTAGTTTATGCCATAACAAATAATATGAGACCAAAAAGTCTTTGATATCAATATTAAACCTAGTCGAATACATAATACATTTCATATTTAAATAACAAGAGATTTTCTACTTTCTACATTTTTTTTTTCTCTTGAACAAGTAAATATACAACAATATCCAATACATATTCTTATAGACTATTGAACGCTATACAAAAAACCTGTCTTACCAATTTACGATAAAATTACTTCAAAAGTTATTCATGGACAATATGCTTGATGTGCACCAAATTTAAGAGTCACCCCTAGCTAGAGTCACCCCTGACAGACAGGTCAAGGCAGAGACAGAGCGAGCAGATTACGGTCCATACTTTCAACATAGTATTTCAATATGACAATACAACCTCAAACACGGCCCTCATTCCCCGGAGGCTAAGGGGCAACTACCTACAGAAGCGGAAAGACCTGCCCCAAGGCAGAAGGTGCTAAGAATCACCGGGTTAGATCAGGCTGATATTGGGCTTTTGACATTGCTACGCTTAATATACGGAATATGAAAACGGAGGCCCGATTGTAAGAATTGTTAATCGAACATGACAGCATACATTGGGATATTATCAGGCTCTGGGAAATACGAAAAAAGAGCGAAGAGTTAATCAAACTGGAACCAACTGGACACGTACTGTACACCCGAGGTACGGAAAATGGACGATGTGGTGGAATTGGATTCCTCATCAATCGAAAGCTGAAGGATAATATAGTAAAATTTGAAAGTACATCTGACCGCCTAGCCCAATGCGTCATTCAGCTGAATAAAAAGTTTAGACTTCAAATCGTTCAAGTTTATGCACCAACAATAAGCGGTAGGGATGAGGAAATTGTGGAATTTTATGATGATGTGGCCCAGACTTTTATACAAGGAGAAATGTAGGTACAAAATCCTAATGGGTGAATTTAATGCCAGAATTGGAACAACAAGAACTGATGAAAATGCAACTGGCCCATATGAAACCGGTGAGCGAGACAAAAAAGGTAACAGATCGGTTGATATTGCTGAAGAACAAGAACTTTATAATATGAATTCGTTCTATAAGAAAAGGTTAAAGAAAATGGACATGGAAAAGTCCATCTGGACTCACAAGTGAAATAGATTACATCATGACCAACGCTAAAACAATATTTAGCAATTTTACTGTCCTTAACAATTTTAATGTTGGAAGTTACCACCGAATGGTACGGTTAAGATTAACTGGAGAGAGGCAGCGATTTTGAGATTGTTTTGTCAAACCGGTTTGCTGTCTTGTAAGATACGGAGGAAATGGAAATATTCAAACAGACAAAAATCTGCAGTGAGACCATTAATTTAATGTAGAAACGACGGACAATGAGAAATGCAGGTAGTCCATTTGGCAGAGTCGAGTATACTGAGCTCTGCAAAACTATAGGAAAACGTATCAGAGAGGACACGCGCCGGTTCAACATGCAGCTAGTGCAAAGAACCCTGGAAGAAAACAAAGGAATTAACAAGGCTAAACAGAGGCTGAGAAACAAAAGAACGCAAATATACGCCTTAAGGAGTGATGATGGCACAGTGTGAGGGGCGCGTACGCAAATGTTAGCGGTTGTCAGAAAATTTTATTTCCAGTTATATGAAGATCAGAACCAATCAAAAACAACAATAGCCATGGAAGAACAAATGCTAGATATCTTAGTGGAAGGATGTTGTGTTAAATGCAATAGAATCGATGAAAACGGCAGGGCTCCATGAAAGGACAGTGTAACTGTCGAAATACTAAAAGCTGGTGGTCGGACGTTACATGAACCACTGGCAAAATTATTCCCAAAATGCCTCAAAGAACAAAAAATACCTGACTTATGGAAAAATGCAGAAGTGATCCTTTTACATAAAAAAGAAGCACAGAAAGATTTAAAGAATTACCATCCAATAAGCCTCATATTAGTAATTTATAAGATGATATCTAAAAGAATATTAAGAAAACTGAATGACGCACAACCAAGAGAACAAGCAGGATTCAGAAGTGGATTCACTACAATGGATCACATCCAGGTTATACAGCAAGCCATAGAAGGCACAATAAATGCACCTTGCCACTGTGCTTGGCTTTTATCGATTGCTTAACCAGGGGTTAGACAAAACATATGTAAACCTAATAGGATATTAATATCGATATATGATGGAGCTACAGCGATAATTCACCTTGACGGTCTTGAAGTGGAAATTAATATAGAACGAGGTGTAAGGCAGGGTGACGCAATATCGCCTGTTCTTTTCTCGGTTTGCCTTGAGGAAATATTGCGTAAATTGGATTAGAAACAGGATGGTGTAATGATCAATGATTCAAACTTAAACCATCTTAAATATGCAGATGATATCTTTCTCCTTTCACAAGATCCAGATGAGCTGTAAAGACGCATACAAGAACTGCAAAGGGCTGCCAATCCATTTGGCTAAAAAATAAATCTGAAAAAGAGTCAGGTAATGTTCAATACATTCGCTGAGGACACGAAAATTTCAGTTTTAGGAAGGGATTTGGAGATGGGCCACTTTATATATCTTGGGCAGAGGATTTCAATGGAGGGGGATATGACCAGGAAAGTGGAACGGCGTGTTAAGTACGGCTGGCAAGCATTTAGCAGGCTCAACATAGTGTTTAAGAGCAGACTCACACTTTGCCCGAAAAAAAAATCTTCGATCAATGTGTCATGTCCCTTATAACTTACGGAAGTGAAATCTGGACACTCACATCGAAATCAATTCAAAAACTTCGGGTAGCACCGAGGGGAATGGAAAGATGTATACTTGGCATTACAAGACGAAACAGAAAGCCCTGCGTATGGATCAGGAAACAAACGAAAGTGTGTGACATCATTAGAAGAGTGAAGTAATTGAAATGGAGATGGACAGGCTATGTATCGAGGCGATGGGAAGACAGATGGACCAGGGCAATCCTGGAGTGGATACCGCTTGATCGCAAACGTCTGCGAAGAAGACCAAAAGCTCGATGCACTGATGAAATCGTATATATATATATATATATATATATATATATATATATATATATATATATATATATATATATATATATATATATATATATATATATATATATATATATATATATATATATATATATATATATATATATATATATATCAGCCGACCTCTAGACGAACGCAAGGAAAGCAGTTCGGAGAGGCAATCGGGGCCAGACCAGATCAACTGGCCATTTTAATGACGGGTCGTGATCGCACACAACTCACGCCATCATACGGCGAATGCTCGTAGCAGTCAGGACCGCTCGTAACATTCTGCCTGGAACCTCGGGTATAGTACCAGGTATGCCCACAAGGTAGAGTAACGGAACCGTGGAGAGAAAATATTACAGAAATCTTTCACCCATTCTCCACGTGGTGCCACCGATCGCCTTCGCCTAACTGTCAACCATGCGACGTCACGTGTCTCTCGGGACCGGTTTCTAGCCTTTCAGCCGTCATCAGCCGAGCTCTAGACGAACGCAAGGAAAGCAGTTCGGAGAGGCAATCGGGGCCAGACCAGATCAACTGGCCATTTTAATGACGGGTCGTGATCGCACACAACTCACGCCATCATACGGCGAATGCTCGTAGCAGTCAGGACCGCTCGTAACATTCTGCCTGGAACCTCGGGTATAGTACCAGGTATGCCCACAAGGTAGAGTTCGTCTAGAGCTCGGCTGATGACGGCTGAAAGGCTAGAAACCGGTCCCGAGAGACACGTGACGTCGCATGGTTGACAGTTCGGCGAAGGCGATTGGTGGCACCACGTGGAGAATAGGTGAAAGATTTCTGTATATATATATATATATATATATATATATATATATATATATATATATATATATATATATATATATATATATATGTATATATATATATATATATATATATATATATATATATATATATATATATATGTATATGTATATATATATATATATATATATATATATATATATATATATATATATATATATATATATATATATATATATATATATATGCGCGATTACAATGCTTAATATAAATTTGTAATCTATGATTTTTTTAACGAAGAAATAAAATTTGTAGTTTGTAAAAATTTTCTACAGATTGTTACCTCGGGTCCCAGATCAAACTGCTTATTACTCTAGACAGGTATACAAATATAACCTCGCCATAGTCGTTTGTAACTCAAAATGTAAGCAAACAGAAAAAAATATTTTCCTATGAATGGAATGAAACAGAACATAATAAAGGACCCAACGAAATATGCTCAACAGCATGTCACTCTCTATCCATGGAGTGATTCCCATGGCTTCAGATGGATGTGGAGCTCCAAATAAAAATGTATATATAATGGGAATGTGAAGTATATGGTTTTTGAAAAGTAGCCCTCAGAACGTAACGATCATAGAATACATTTTTCCTGTTGTTGGGCATTCGTTTTTTACACCAGGCAGAATTTTCGCACCTATTAAAAAAAAATTAAAACATCTGATGTCATAATAGATCCCCAGAAGTGCACAAATCTTTTTTGCCGAATTAGCAACTGTTCGATCTCTAGCTGAAATAAATTTCGATTGGAAAACAGTTGTTGCAAAACTGCGGCCTCCACCTGGGTAATGGCACTTCCAATTTAATCCTTGTAAAAGGTTTATATTCGAGCGTAAGACGTAAAAAATGGTAACATCCTTGTTAGGAAGTTACAAACCTGTTTGATAAAAGAAAAAAAATGAGGATATAAAAGCACGACATGTTTCAGCACTAATGGCGAAACATTTTGGCGAGAATTGGAGAAGAAAATTATCAAGAGGAGAGCATAGAGGGTGAAGACAAAATCTTAATCCAAGATATTACAGAAGAAAATGTGAATCAAGAAGAGAGGCCCTCTGAAGTACAATATCATCATCATATATCCCGTTTATAGCGCTATCCGCCTTTGGGTTCCTAATCGCCAGTTATTTCTATCCTCCCAGTCATCCTCCGAGAGATTCCTTGCCGACATAGCTTTTGTTATTCCATGCAACCATGTTATGGGCGGTCTTCCTCTTTTCCTCCTTTCCGTAGGCATCCACTCCAGAATCCTTTTAGGTAGTCTTTCCCCTGGCATTCGCCTCACATGTCCATACCAGCCTAGTTGTTTCCTTTCGATGTCATCAATTATTGTGTGTTCTACCCTCATTAAATTTCTGACGTCCTCATTTCTAACATGTTCAAGTCTAGATTTACCTGCCGATCTTCTCCAGAAATCCATTTCCACTGCAAGTAGGCTGTTTTTTTGCTTGTTTGTCAGCTGCCATACTTCCGAGCCATAAATCAGTGTGGGTTGTAATATAGAGTTATAGATTTTCCTTTTTGTCTGTGCTCTAATATTTTTTTGCCATAATATTGAGTTCAATGCTCCGATAACCTTCTTTCTCTTTGTTATTCTGTCTTTTATTGTTTCGTTGTTTCGGCCAGTCTTGTTGAGTCTTGAGCCCAGATATGCGTATTCCTCGCAGCACTTGATATATTCGTTGTCCAGAATCAGATCTCCTGGTAGTTGTTCCTGTCCAATGTTCAAATATTGTGTCTTCTCTGTGTTAATTTGCAATCCCCATCTCCTGTATTCTTCGAACAGTTTCCGCGCCATATATTCCAGGTCTTCCTTATCCTGGGCGATCACCACCTGATCATCAGCGTAGTGTAATGTATATAGAGTTGTATCCTCTATTGTTATTCCCATGCCATTACACTTCCGTTTCCATAACCTCAGCGCTTCATCGATGTATATTAAATAGGGTAGGTGACAAAGAACATCCCTGACGTAAGCCTTTAGTTACGTTGAAGCCTTTTGAAAGTTTATTACCCATTTTTATTCTAGATGTAGTGTTTCTATAGAATTCCTTAATGGCATCTGTAATAGTCACATTAATATTAGATTTCTCTAGGACTTCCCATAGTTTCACAATAGGGACCGTATCGTATGCTTTTGTTAGATCTACTAGAAGTAGGTGTACATCTTGTGACCGTACTGTCTTCTTTTCAATAATTTGTGTTAGGCAGAAAATATTGTCTATTGTTGATCTACCTGCCCTAAAGCCGTTTTGTTCTTCCGATTCGTAGGGATTATATTCTTCACATATGAGATCCTTTAATATTTTTCCATAAAGTCGACTTAATGTACTCGTCACCGTTATACCTCGATAGTTGTTGCAGTTCTTTTTGTTGCCCTTTTTATGTATAGATGTAAACCAGCCTTCTTTCCAGCATTGTGGAACTGGTTCCCCATTTAAACATCGGTTGAAAATTTCTGTCAGGATCTTAAAAAGTTGTTCCGTTCCATTTTTTATTAGTTCTGCAGGGATACCTTCCGGGCCTGCGGCCCGACCATTTGTCCTGTCCAGATCAAGAGCTATGGGTTCTCCAACAATTCGGATTTTCTTGGGAGACTTGTTCATATATTCTGTTCTTTGCTCTGTCAGAAGTGCTTTATAGTGCTCCTCCCATTGTTGGGCTGTAATGTAAATTGGCTCATAAGGTTACCGACTTAGCTGTTTAAAATAGTAATTAAGGTTAAAAATAAGGTGACACTTTTATCAATACATATTTTCTGCTATCTGCATCTTCTGTTTATTTTCAGAAACAGATAAATTACATAAATAACTTTCAAAACCAGATACACCATCAAATTTATTTTCAAAACCAGATAGGTCTAAAATAAAAAAAACAATAGACCTTTTTATATTATCATTTTATCGCTGCAATTACAGCAAAAGATAGCTGCCTCAAATGTTTAAATAACTCTTATCTCTTCATCCACGACCTCCATAAGTTCTTTTGCGTTCCTGTAAAATTTGGGTTTTCTGATGTATCGGGGTTGGAAACTAAATGATTCAATTGAAAGCATCTTTATTGTATATAGTTAAACACACTGTTTTTTTCGCATAAAAATAGGAAATAATTTAGAGACTAATTGACTGTGATCGAGGACGTATCTTCGCGTAGAGACAAGAGGAAGCTGAGGTAATAGTACGGTCACTCTGTGGCGCGGCGTTGGCACTCAACGTGTTAATGGGTTCGGTAATGGCTTCCAATATATTTGTAAATGCCTCTTTACAATGCGAACGATCGAATTTTAGCTAACAGCTCAACGCTTATACTGTAATCTCCTTTCCAATTTCGCGAATTAAAAAAGGAATACGCTGAAGCACCACTGAATCCTTTGTTGTAAATTTGTGTGTGTGCTTAGACCAATCTCGAAATTTGCAGGACCATTTTCAAACTTATCCTCTGGTAATGTGTTAATTTTCCTAAATGACAAACACAAAGCCCACTGTCGATTTGTTAAATGGAAAAAATAACGTAGGTCAACTGTTTCGTCAGTATAACAAAGAGAATTAATCGAGCTTTTATCTCAATTTTTGCTTGTTTTTCGTTTATTGTACTGTGTAAAATTGGTCCAGTTTTAGCGCTTTAGCTGACAAAGCTTCTTCTTCATTGTATAAATAACAAAACAACAAAAACATTAACCTGATTAAGGCGGATTTTAGTAATTTCACCTGTCCCTTTCTTGTGTTTCACGGTGGCCAGCATTTTTTCACTCAACTTTTTTCTCTCTAGTTCGTCACTCAATTACCCTCTTCGTTAATCTATCATCTATTACTCTCGCTATATATTCAGTTAAGCTCCATGTATATGAGGTGTACGAAAAATTAGAAAAGAAAAGTATTTTATTAAGTATACGAGGTGCGGCTATTAAATAATGAAACTGACGCTGCTTCAGAAGAATTACGCATGCGTCAGACGCCAGCGAGTGACAGTTGTTTAGCGTGAAGCATCCTCTTTCTAATGCAGTACCTCTCGCTTCTGCAAAAAAAATCCATGTAACCGTAGCCTTCGTTCGCATTAGAGTTTTTTGTTTCGAGGAAAAATGTAGTGTAACAATAGAGCAACAAATTGATGTAAAATTTCACTTAAAACTTGGAAAAACTGCTACTGAAACCGATAATTTATTGAAATAGGTGTATGGTAATGAATGTTTATCGCGTGTACGTGCTTTTGAGTGCTTTAAGCGTTTTCAAGATGGCCGAGAGGACGTTGAAGATGATCCACGTCCGGCTCGCCTTTTTACGGCTAAAATGGATGACAATATCGAAAATATCGGTAATCTGGTTCGATCTGAACACTGGGGAACAGCAATTTTGTTGACTTGGATCTGTGACTTGTTTTTGACTAATTTTTCATCTCTGAATTCAAAAATATTCACAGTTTTTCTCTATCACGTGAAGTTCTTAACCTACAGCATACCAATCATTTTACCTTAAAAGTGTACATATGAAAGGAAATAAGGTGAGATCTGACCAAATCGATTAGAATATTTTATTGATACAGAGGTTAACATATTATTAAAAGTTAAATTGTGTTTATACAAAAAATAAATAAAATATATTATGGTAAAAATTTCTTCTTATAGCTTTTCCTGGAGTGAGCAGTTTGTGGACATTCTCGCTTGATGCTCCAACAGTAGTCAGCCATCTTACTGACATCCCATCTACCTTGATACCGCGCTTCCATAAACTTTAGATCTTGGTGGAATCGCTCGCCCTGTTCATCAATAACAGCACCAAGATTTTCTTGGAAGTTAGCAAGATGACTATGTAAGAAATGCAGTTTGATGTTCATGTTGCAACAAAGCTCTCCAAGAGTTGTTGAACAATTTCGATGTAATTCGGGGCTCGTGTATTTCCAAGAAAGTCTTTAACAATATTTTAAAAATTAACTAATTTAATAGTTAATAAATAGCTAATAAATTAATTAGCAATATATTTAAAAGCCAAATAAGCATTCCTTTCAAGTTCGGTCATTGTTTCAGTGAAATTTGCATCTTTAACGAGTTGCCGAATCTGTGGACCATCAAACACACCAGCCTTCATCTTTTTATATGACAGGCTAGGGAATGCCGAAATGATATACTTAAAACAGTCTCCTTCAATTGACAAAGCCTTAACAAATTGCTTCATGAGACCTAGTTTAGGTTAGGTTAGGTTTGGTTAGGCAGGTAGTTTTCTGGTTAGGTTGGTAGTTTTATATGCAAAGGCGGAAATACAATGTTTTTTTCTGTCGACAAGTGGCTGATTTACAATGTTTGGATCACCAGGTCTTAGGTCAGATATTGGCGGCTAGTTCAATTGAACCCAATGCTTCTCACGAGCTCTGTTGTCCCACATGCACAAAAAAACAGGGATACTTGGTACATCCGCGTTGCTGGCCAAGAAGGAAACAGACCATTTTATGGTCAACACAGATGATCCATTGGTGCATGTTATATTGCAACAAGTTAATGAGTTTCTTTATGTCGCCATATACTTCACGCAAATAAACTGAATGACCTATTGAGACTGAACCGTATAAATTTCCATTATGTAGGAGAACACACTTCAATCTACGCTTTGAGCGATCTATAAACAATCGCTAATCAGTTGCGTTATAGTTAAAAATGGCCAATTCTTTCATTAAACCTTCTACGTTCTGGCAATATACAAATCCGTCATTATTTCTGAAGTACTGCCTAAATTCACTTTCTCTGGATCGACAGTAAGTGACTTTAGCTCCTTTGTCAAGCAAATTTTTTTCGTGCAGTCTTGATGCTAATAATTCCTATGCTTTTTTGGATAGTCCCAAATATAGTGCTAAATCGTTTAATTCATGTTGATTGAATCCTTTACGAATAGAATCATTGGAAATTTTTAATTCTTCGTCGGTGGAGTCACTTTGATCTTCATTTGATTCACATTCTTGTATTTCTAAAGAAGGTAATTCTTGAAAAACTGGAACTGGAATTTCAGCTGAATGAGGCACAGGGCGTATAGCTGATGGTAAAGTAGGGTACTCAATTTTATGTTTGTTTTTCTTGTTGAATCCTGATGTTTTCACTATGCAAAAGTAGCAATCACTTAAGTGACCTTGGGGCTCTCGCCAAACCATTGGTAAACCAAACGAAAGTTTATTACGTGTTCTCTTCGTCCATATTCGTAAACTCTCTACACACTACTTGCATACTTTATGAGGCGCCCATGATTTATCTTGGTCACCTATATTCACTTTAAAATAAGCAAAATAGGCTTGCCTGATAAATGTACTAATATTAGTCCGTTGAATGGGGATGGAAAAACTGCCACATATATAACAAAATAAATCAGGGCTGTTTAAGCACTTACGACGAGAACTACCAGAGGCAGACATAACGAAAATCTGTAGTTGTGTATGTATACTTTGACTTCACCATATCAGAGCGACACAGACCCGCGTACTTTAGCATCTTATGCGTAATTGACCGAACTAGTTTTGGATGACGCAACGTCACTCACGCCCCCACTCCTAGGTCGAAGAAGGTTCGCGGGTAGGAGAGCAGTAGTGACTTCTGTGATTCGCCAAGCTTAGTCGGATGCGCAACAACTGTAGAGAAAAAACTTGACGTCATAGAAAAAAACTAAATAAAGCTTTGGAATTAGCATGTCAATTTACGTATAAAACAGCTTAAATATCGAACTCAACAGAAATTATTTTTCAAATTGTTCCCCAGTGTAATCTGAATCTATACTTACTATATAAATCAACCAATTGAGTGTATAAAACTACAAAATATAAATGTTAAACGAAATCGGTATTGCTATTGCACTCAATGCCGGTTCGCTTGGCTCTGCTTGCGCGACGTGGTACTCTGTAGACGTTTCCTTCCCCACTACGCACACGCATTCCACATCACTTATTTGTACTGCGCGTGCAACTGAGCCAAAAGCCGTGCCAAGTTGCATATCACCTAGAGTTAATTACATACAGTTTGTATCAAGAATTTTATAATAAATCCTAAAATATAGCTCATTCAGGGAAACAATGGTTGCACGTTATCAATCTAGAGAAATCTATTGCCAATTTGAATCCATAAGAAAGAAAAAATCGTTTAAAGTTCAAAGCACCCTCATTCCTTCTTCCTCTAATCCTATTAGAATAGAATAAAAATATGGTGAGCCGGTGGATCGCATTCTGCAAATTCGCTGTCAAGATAACATTTAGGTTTGTGGTTCTGGACAGTGTTGCCGACCTAACGCCACTTTTTCATAGAATCTATCATTTTGATGTTCTGATCGTTTTTCAGTTGTGTCTTCAAAGGTTTCTGAATTCCTTTAACTGTATTCTTTGCTGTTTTAGCTATTTTCTGGTTCTGGTTTCTGGAAAAAGCCTTGGGTTAGTTAGTAAGAAAAATTTTAAAGCTCGACTGGATTTTGCTAAGAAGAACCTTTTGAAGCCTCTAAATTATTGGAACAACGTTATTTCCTGTGATGAGTTAAAATTTAACATTTTTGGCTCAGATGGGCGTCGGATGGTGTGGCGAAGGATTAATGAAGAGCGGAACACTGAAAATCTTTGTCCAACTATTAAACACCGTAGGCTATTGTTAATGGTTTGGGGGTTGTATGTCGTCATAGGGGGTTGGTGTTTATTGACGGTATAATAGACAAAAATATTGCTTTAAATATTTTAAGACAAAATCTGAGCGTAAGTGCGGAGAACATGAACATACAAACTCATTTAAATTTTTACCAATACAATGACGCGAATGGCTATTATGTAACCGCCCAAAAGAGATTAAAAGGCCGCCTAACCTAACCTTAATCCCATTGAAAACGTTTGGCATTATTTGGAAACTAATAAAAGGAAACATGAAATTACTAATAAAGAAAGTTTAAGGAATAAGTTATTAGAGGAATGGAATAAAATCAATGTAAAATAATTAAACAAATTGGTGGTATCCATGCCGAAACATTTAATAAATGTGATTAAGGTCAAAGATGGCCTTTCATACCAAATAATAGTTATAAGCTAAGATTTTTAAACAATTAATTCTTCTGTTGGTACTAATTAATGGCGGAATATTTATTTATTGACGCATTTACTGTTAATATGGATTTATAATTATTTAGTGTTTAATTTATGGTGTACTAAAATTGTTTATTAATTTCCCTAATTAATTCGTTTTTATTAGATTTTTTTTTTAAATTTTCATAAGCACACTTATAGCAAGTTATCCGAATATTTTTAGGACCACTGTATATTGAGTGTTGAAATTTATTTATTCCTTAGTATACACTAGCGATTAATTTTTTTTTGCAATCATTTGTAGATTATTTTGGCAAAGCTCTTCTTTAACAACACGGAACAAAACATTATTTTATTTTGGTCATTACGTAATATCAAGACATCATTATCCGAACAAAATCGTACAACAAAACCCTAATGCTGGGATCAAATCCGCATTAAATCCGTTCAATGTGTTTTTTTTTAATTCAAAAACTACCCTTGTTGCCGAAGCCAACGTATCGATATGCAACTTCGAATATAAATGCCTTATTCGAATGCGAAATGCCGATTTTTAAACGAAATTAAAAAATAATTTTCCGATACAATGGGGTCTTTGTTATTTGTTCGCGTGTGTTCGTTAGCAACATGATTTCAGTCAGTTTAGAAAAGTTCCCTGTAGGAAAAATCTCGAATGTCGTTGATTCGTTTCCTCAAATACTTCCTGTTATCAAGGGTAATTTTTTTCCGGTTGTAAAATAAAGGGAAATCGAATAAAGATATTTGTTAAATTTCGGGAAGATAGTTCAACATTTCATTTATTTAAGATAGTTCATTTGACTTACCAGTTTGATAAAATTGTAATATGATATTCGGCTAATTGTCCTTTATTTCATAAAAAATATTTTTTTGTGGATTTTTCTGATCGGTTTTTTGAAAAACCGATATGCTGTAAAACGAAAATTAGATATAATAGACCGGCAACACTGTATATAAGTAATGTCTGAATGATTGTGGCGTGTTCATATATTTTTCCTTTATTTGGGTTTTTCGCCACTATCTAAAACTCAAAAAATATCAAAAATACCAGTTCTTATTTAAAGAAAGAATCACTGGGTAAAAACAAAAAACCAAACGGAGACAAATTTCTCAATGATTCTTTTTTGTAATAAATTTGCCTAACGAACAAAATTTTAAAGATATAAAAATGTTATAAAAAATTGTACAAACTTTTAATGTCAAAGTTTCGGAGGGTCCTCTCCCCCCGTTTTCAAAACTAAACTAAAAAATAAATTATATTAATTTGTAATATACAAAGTAACGAGTGAAAGTAAATATATTTTTTTGTATATGTCAACGATATTTAGATTGACAACAATAGATTTTCATGACAGTGAGATACTACTAAAAATATATATAGGTAATGTTTACTTTATCGTACTGACTGTGTATTCAAATATTTAAATGTGTTTAATTGTATTCTTTAGAATCGGGAACCATATTGAATTTAAATCGACCGAAGGCATAGCAATACAGTTATTTTTATTTAAATTAATTATATCGGTTTCTTTTAATCTTCTGTATTTTGTTACCGATTCTTTTAATACCGTTTTGGAATTATTCCAATTGATTTTATGATCCGATTCCCATGCGTATTGACAAATTCTAGATTTATTAAAATCGCCCTTTCTAAGAAGGTTTTTATGCGAAGGTTTTTATGCATCTTGCGAATTTGCCACATTCGCCGGGAATGTTATAAACCACATTTTTGGTATTTTGTTGTATAGTGTTTGGTTTAGTCTTTATTAATAGAGATCTAAGAGTATTTTTTGTTTTAAATGTCGTTCTTATGTTGTATTTATTTCCTATTCTTTCAATTGTGTCAGAAATACCGCATAATAATAATCATATTAGATTCGCAGATGATATCGTTCTTCTTTCACAGAACCCAGAGAAGCTGCAAAGACACGTACAAGAGCTGTAAAGGCCTAGGGAACCGTTTGGCTTGAAAATAAACCGAACCCGAATGGCAGAGGAAAGCTCAGGACCGCGAGTGTTGGAAGCGTGAGAGTTGGAGGCCTTCATCCTTCAGTAGTCTGATACGGGTTGATGATGATGATGATGATAATGATGATGATGATGATGATGATGATGATGATGGTGATGATGATGTGATGCTAAAACTTTTTTTGTTAACGTTTCGGTTTTTTTATTATTTAAAGTTGTAAAAGACAATTTAAAAACAAACCTGACTTTTTGATATTCTCGACGACTGCGTTGTAAAACTCGCAAAGAGAAGTCAATTTAGCAAGAATGATTTATATAAAAGTTGTAGAGTAACAAAAACAAAAATATTACATGTTACAAAATGTTTTCAAAATTATCACCATTTGTTCGGTTAGCACAAAATCTTGCTCGGCGTACTCATGCGTCGCTACACGCGTCAAATATAAAATCCCGTTGTCCACGAATAACGTCACAAGCGTTTTCGATAATTTCCATTCTGATAAACTAACTGTTTTAAATAGCCCCACAGACAAAAAAACGTTCGTGAATTTCTCGTCTAAAATGTGGCGGGGCTCCATCGTGTAGGAACCACATATTCCCTCTAATATTTAAGGGAACATCTTATAATATTTGTGGCAGATTGTCTTGAAGAAAATCTAAATATTGTTGACCTATCAGTCGACAACGAAGAAAGAAAGTCCCTATAAGCATGCCATTTACTAGGCCAGCCTAAAAGTTCACTGAAAAATCTGTGCGGAAAATAGACTATTTTCACAGCAAGCGGATTTTCTACTGCCCATACATGGTTGGGCTAAAGATTAATATATCAAAAACGAAGTTTATAACGAATCTGGTCCCTAGTGGAAATATTAGTATTGGTGATTGCGAGGTGGAGTTGGTGGATAGGTACACATATCTCATTCTCCTCATGAAATACAGATCTCGAGAGACAACCAAACATGCGAATTAAAAAGAAGAATCACGCTCTCTTGGGCTACATATGCCAGACTTGGGGAGGTATTTAAGAGTAATCTCCCAATTTGTCTAAAACGAACGGTTTTTAATCAGTGCATTTTGCCGGTTATGACCTATGGCGCCGAAACTTTAACTCTGACAGTCACATCTGCTAAGAAGCTTAGAATAACACAACGTAAGATGGAAAGATCGATGCTCGGTGTGTCACTTCGTGATCACGTTAGAAATGAGGACTTACGAGAGAGAACGGGAGTCACGGATGTTATCTATCAGGTGGCTAGCTCAAATGGAATTGGGCTGGACATGTGGCCCGCATGATAGATGGACGATGGACAAAGGCGCTGCTCGAGTGAAGACCAAGAGCTGACAAAAGAAGCAGGGGAAGACCTCCCACGCGGTGGACGGACGATATCAAAAGAATAACCACAAACTGGATGCAAAGCGCTCAAGATAGAAGACGGTGGGTAGAAATGGGGCAGGCCTATATCCAGCAGTGGATGCGGAGGGCTGATTGATGATGATGATGATGATGATGATGATGATGAAAATGGTTGTTGTGAAAATTATTTACTCCATTTCTTGTAAATGTGACCTCGTCGGTAGCCAAAATAAATTTCGGCTACATAATATAATTAAATAATCTTTGGGTTGCAACGCTTGAACCACGTTGATAATGATAGTATTAGTCTTCCGTACTTTATTATGACCAACCTCGTTTTAAAAAATTTCTAAATTTTTTTCTTCAATCTCTAGCTTTTCGCGTCGAGGAGGTCTCCAGGCCTGACCCCCTCGATGTGTCTATAAGTACCCTATGTCACGAAGTCTTGTAACTAAATTTATAAACATCGGCGGAGATTTCTTAATTTATACGTTTCCGCGTACAATACACTCCTCGTAAGTTATTATCATGTCCACTAGTTCATTGTTTTCATAAAGGTATGGCATTTTAATCCCAGAAAGTACCCAAAACTAAACACGCACTACTAAGAAATTATTTATTACCGAACATCGCACTCAAAGAAATATCGTACAAGAATACAAACAAGTCATACCCAGTATCAGCAGTAAACAAATACTTTGTGTGTTCACAACGCAACATAGACACTGATCACTATTCGACTAGAATCAAACTTAGCTTAAACCTCGGAAACTTATTCGAAAGAGACTGATAATCTCAAAGTTTGACACTAGGAAAATAAAACCAACACTAACAGAACAGCTTGATAAACAACCAGCACAGAACTGGCAAGAATTGAAACAAAAAAATTATTGAAACAGCATTAAAATTGGCCCATTTACAAAAACGTGAGCAAGTAGTATTATATTCAATTATAACATCTTTTTGGAAGTAAGACCATCAACATCAAGAGACGAAACATGTGCCTTCCAATAGAAGGGATAGGTGGGGCCCGTCTCCCGTCAAACAATCAACAAAAAGCTCATTTAGGCGGAGATGCAGGTTGTTGTGTGTTCCACATGAGATTGTGGAACCCAGCCAGGTAGTTTGATGACACCCCAGTACTGTTGTCTCATTGGATGCAGTCCAAAGAATTTTAACACTGCATATATATATATATATATATATATATATATATATATATATATATATATATATATATATATATATATATATATATATATATATATACAATTTCGATCTAGGACATAAAACTTTATAATTTCATGACAAACACTCGACATTTTACCATAAAATATAAATTTATAACAGGAAATTTTATATTTTTTTATTATAAATATATACAAATAAATGTATCAGGTAAATCATACTCACAAATGTTCATCTTTCGGTGCACAAACCACGTCCGTTATGAAAGTTAGCATTAATTTGACTAATAATTGTTGATTCCCTTCACATGAATAAAATTGATGACGCACGGATAATCTTTCAGCAAGCGGTTCAGCTGTACATTTATTTGTGCTTAAATTTGTTCGGGTAGTATTTATTTAAAGATGACTTTTATCGCAGTTCCAAAGTCCCAACATGGATATTCATTTCTGCCAAATATTTTATGATAATCGCATTTTTATTGTAATCTGAGCCAGAAAACATTCAGAGGTGATTAAACGGAAACAAAATAAAAGTATTTTGTTTTTGTCGTTATGTTTGATTATTATTTAAAATGCGATCCTAACAGAAAGCGGACGCTGGAAGCAAATCCGTACTGATTCGGTTCAATGCGAGAGTTTTTTTAGATCTCCGCTGCCGAAGCCAACATACCAATTTGCAACTTCGAATAGCAATGCCCCATTCGAATGCGGAATACCAATTTTTAACTGGAATTAATAAGGAACCTGGCGGTACAACACGAAGCCTTTGTTTTTGTGTGTAGGTTGGTTAGTCGCATGATATTAGTTCATTTAACGTACTTCCCTGTAGGAATAATCTCGAATATCGGTTAGTTTTTTTGCCAAACTTACACCCTTTCATCATCGGTATATTTTCTGCAAAATGGTAAAATGAAGAGGAATGGACAACGGGATTTATTAACTGGAGAAAAAATTAATTTAATGCTATTCTTACGACCACATTTTAAAAGGTTACCTATCCTTAGCAACGAAAATAGATCTTCAACACTCATATTCGTCTAATTTCGTATATTCCTCATCCAGAATTTTTTTCTTTCTTTGCTACCTGAAGTAGGTGATATTCATAGTCACGCAAAATGTAGTCAAAATTACTACACAAAATCTATATGACCCGGAAGATATCTTAATTTCAATTCTTATACCCCAAGTGAATATAGAAAAGGGTTTTTAACTCTTCAATGGATAGAGCATTTATCTTAACTGATAAAAAAAAATAGACCACAATATATAAATACAATCAATCAAACACTAGAACACAATTACTATCTAAAAAAATTCTAGGAGCCAGTTACCGAATACACAAAATACATAACCTAAAGCTGGGTCCACATCAATAAAAAATTGCTTTGTGCGAGCTGTATGTGTTGTATGTAGTGTGCTTGTGTGGCAATGTAGACGCTCTCACGCACAAGGTCATACACAAATATCATAACCGTATAGCACACGAACCATCTGTTGTCCACCAGATAGATCAAATAAATTGTTCCAGTAAATTCAACACACACGCAAAATTTTATTTGTGTGGACTCAGCTTAATAAATAAACCTAAAACCTGGCACTATACGTACCAGAAATAAACAATAAAAATTGGTTCAGGTGTTGGCTCCGCCCCCTCGGACGATGTTTGGGGTGTCACAGTGGTAGTCGGTTGCTCTCCCGACTGCAGCCGGTGAGCTTCGGTTTGACGGTTAATTATTGGTTTCCACGTGTCTGGCAGATTGAGGGCATCATCTCTTCTGTTTAGGCCTCCGATTTTTTCTATTTCTATTGTTTCTCGTATGGTTCTTATTTTGTAGTTAGGGATATTTACAATTTGTCAGCAACTGTCGAAGTCGATTGTGTGTCCTGTTTGTAGATGGTGTTGGAACAGAGCCGAGGTGGTTTGTTTATTTTACCAAACGCGGTAATGGCGGACCCTAAGGGGTTCACCATAACGAAAGACGTTTTTGATGCGCTTCACCGCTCATTAGCAGATAAAGATAAACGTATCGCTGCTTTGGAAGAACAGGCACGATATACAAAGCAGACAAATCAAGAAGCATACATGGAGTTAGACGTTCTGAGAATCAAGAACTGGTGGAGAAAATTGAAGATCTCCAAAACGAAATTGATCATTTGAGAGGAAATCCAGCTAAGGACAACGAAAGGCAAGAAGTTTTTATCAAAACTACTGGCAGTGAAAAAGAAAGAAATCAAGCTATGAAAGATGATGATATACCATACAAAGCATCATCAGAAGCGGACTGGACATCAGTGTCCGAGTCGGGCTACAGCAGTAGACGTAGAAACGAAAAGAAGCAGACGAAGAGAGCAGCGAAGCCAAACAAAGAGGATTATCCTCCCCTCAAAAAGCCGGCTTCCGAAAGCTCCTCGCAGGCACCCGTTTTCAAAAAGCTTCAGCCTCCAAGTCAAAAGGAGACTTCCAAATATCAGGAATCCAGCTGGGCCACAAAGTCTGCGAGAAAAGCGAGAAAATTCCGCCGGTTGTCCTCATAGACAAAGCGGCACATCTCCAAATTCTTCGATTGTGCACGGAGAAGAACATCAAGCTCGGAACAACGACAACACCCAATGGAGTTATGGCCAGACCACCTACTACAGATGACTACAGGGCGCTCACCAGATTACTCGACGATCGACAGTACAAGTATCACTCGTTCTGCACTCCGGATGAACGCAATTTAAGCGTGATCATCAGGGGTGTAGTGGAAACGATTCCTGCAGCCACAGTAAGACAAGAATTGATCGACATGGGTCTTCATCCGATCCATGGCGAACGATGGAAGACCAGCAAAGGAGCGCCCATGGCCATAGTACAAGTAGTCATCCCTAAGGAGGAGAGGGAAATTTACGGACGAAGATCGAATGGCCGAATTGTACAGTGTTTTAACTGCCAACAGTTCGGTCATTCGGCGAAAAAGTGCCACGCGGATCCAGCGTGTGTCAAGTGTGTAGAACGACATTCATCAAGAGAATGTAAGAGGGATAAGGAGAGTCGAGCAACCTGCAGCAACTGTGGAGGCTCGCACATCGCGAGTTTCCATGGCTGTCCGGCGAGACCAACCAGCAACTAGGCAGAGAGAAGATCAGCAATTAAAACCAAAAGAGCCTTTTCAGGTCCGCCAATTAATAAAGTTATCCCACCCTCCAACCTTCGTGTGGGGGTCGCAGCGGAACACGGTTTCTGCCACCCTGCCCGCTTCACAAGCAAATAATTTCTTCTCCGAGCTTGTGGAGCAACTAATGGCACAATTGGTCAGCCAATTTTAGGTCCAGATGTCCACCGCCCTCCAAACGCTCCTTGAAGGGTCACAAAACTAAGTCCGCGTTCGTCCCCCAATTTCAGGCGGCAGGCCCATGGGGCCCGAATTTCTCGGGTTTTTCCAGCCTGCGTAAGACCCAATAAGTGACCGCCATCAAAGTCCCTATGTCCCGTCTTCAAATGGCGGACTGACGGCGCCCGCTGGCCGTCAGCCCGGCATTTGGTCGCGGAATCGTTCATTTTCCGATAAAGACAAAAGTCTAAATTTCTAATTAACCTCCACGAAGTTTCCCTGGACTTCGAGAAAACAATCTAATTCTAGGTCGAACTTTACCCTTTTCAATGAGAAAGTTCGACATCACAAGGGGTAGAAAAACCCCCCAAAAAAGGATAAGTCAGTACCCGTTTCGGGTTAGTTAATTCTAAGAGGGTAGGGGCCGAGCCGGCCAGCTCAAAACCAGGGTGAGAAAGCGGTCCACAGCTTTCAGTCTTCAGACAAGAATTGAGAATGCCAAGTGTGACCTTGGCGAAACGTCTGGACGTTCCTAACAAACGGGACACAAACGATCGGATGTACTCCCGGACTAATAGTTTAACATATATATATATATATATATATATATATATATATATATATATATATATATATATATATATAAAAGGTTATCTGACACAGCAACTGATTTTGGGCGACCTTCTTTAGATTCATCCGCGAGCAAACGATGGCCGCGATTGAACTTACTAAACTATTGATATACAGTTGTTTTATGTGGTACTTGATCGCCAAAAGTCGAAGTGAGTTTATCGATGGACTGTTGTTGAGATAATCCACGTCAAAAGTCGTAGTAAATCATCACATGAAAATTCTCACGAGCTAATCATTTCCATTTTTTTGACTGATATTCAGTCAATAATGTCAAATTTTAGGATGTATATATCAGATGGCGCCTAGCAACGCCAGTGTTGCCAATATAGCGGGCTGCGGTGGTCTGGTGGGTTAGCCGCCTGCCTGGCAATCCAAAGGTAGCTGGTTCGATTCCAGCGCTCGGATAGGTGTTTTCCTTTAATTCTTCTGTCCGTCTTACTTCCTACCCTACACTCTCCCTTATATGCACTCACATATACACACATATGCCCACCCATATCCACACCTAAATGTCCGTGATTGTTTCTAGGCAAGAATGTAAAATCCGACAACGAATTATCCCTCAGTATATGTATGTATATGTGTATATGTATGTATATTAATTTAGATTAATAAAGATTCGTTTCCGTTCGAATACTAGGCATTTGCTTTCAATTAGTAATATGACCAGTCCGTTTATCTACTACTATGGAAAATTGGCACGTGATGCGAGGATTAATTTAACAATACCATCCACGAAATTTCGGATTATAGTTTTGGGAGAAAATTGCCTCTCACAACATTTCACCTCCTTAAATATTATAAATTTGGTATAAAATAGTATTAAACATCATGCAATTTGCTATATAGAACCGATTCCTACGTCAAAAACTAGGAAGAATTCATGCATATTTTCAACAGTACATCAGTTGGCAAAGACGTTATCATCGCGAGTTTGGGTAAAATCACCTTTAACCCCAGCGTTCCAATAGACGAGGCCTTAGAATTAATTACAGAGAACTGATGTTTGTGGTCACGAAGGTTATGCGATCTTAGGTATTCGGACTGTTTTTGTGGGGTCTCTAGAATACATTCTACCAGATAAAACCATTATGTTTTAAGAATAATGCCATTATTTTTTCTTCAAAATAAAATTTAAATAAAAGGTATTCCATTAAGAGGTTTCGAATGTTGGTAACGAATAAAAGAAACGTTTCATAACATAGCTGAAAGTTATTTATGACAGTGCGAAGCTGAATAGTGTACAATTATACGTGGAATACAACATCTGTCAAATGACCGCCACGACTTCTCTGGCAGCTCACAATTCTTTTGCTGAAATTCTCGATTACTACTGAACACATTTGCGGAGTTATGTCACGAATTATTCGCCTAATTTCTTCTTTCAACTATTGAACGGTTTGCGGATTATTTTCGTAAGCTTTGCTCTTCACATAGCCCCACAAAAAATAGTCTAGCGGCGTCAAGTCGCATGACCTTGGTGGCCAATTTACGTCCCCATGCCGGGAGATCAGCCTCCCTCCAAACTGTGTACGCAATAAAGTCAATGTTTCACGTGCTGTATGACATGTCGCACCATCTTGTTGGAACCACATATTCTCTAAATCCAGGTCTATTATTTGATCCCATAAAAAAACATCAATCATCTTTCGGTATCGTTCTCCGTTTACTGTAACAGCTCGTTCATCTTCATCTTCAAAAAAATACGGTCCAATGATACCCTCAGCCCAAAAACCGCACCAAACTGTGACACGTTGAGCATGCATCGGGATTTCGTGGATTTCTCTAGGATTTTCATTGCCCCAGATGCGACAATTTTGTTTATTCAACAAAAAACATTTATTTCAACAAAAAAATTGTGAGCTGCCAGAGAAGTCGTGGCGGTCATTTGACAGATATTGTGTTCTACGTATAATTGTACGCTATCCAGCTTCGCACTGCCATAAATAACTTTCAGGTATGTTATGAAACGTTTCTATTATTCGTTACCAACATTCGAAACCTCTTAATGGAATACCCTCTATAATTATCGGATTATCACTTGTGTCTCATTGCACCTTATTTTAAAGTTCTGACATCTTTATTGGACAACCCTTTTTACGAGGTGTGGCTATTAAAAAACGAGACTGATGCTGCTACAGACGAAGTACATATGCGTCCAGCGACCAACAGCTGCTAACGTGAAGCCTTCTCTTTAGAACGCAGTACCTCTCGCTTCTGTAAACAAATTCGTAGAAGCGTCGCTTTCGCTAGCATTAGAGTTGTCTTTTTGTTTCGCCGAAAATAGAGCAACAAATTGCTGTGTAATTTCACCTGGAACTTGGCAAAATTGCTACTGAAACTTATAATTTATTGAAAGATGTGTATGGCAATGAATGTTTATCGCGCGCACGTGTTTTTTAGTTTTTTAAGCGTTTTCAAGACGCTGAAGATAATACACGCTTTCTCCCTTCCATGTCAAAAACAGTAGGAATTAACAAAAAATGCGTGCCTAAAATTCGCTTCGTCGCTCGTTTGAACAACAAGAAGCTCCCAAAAATGTTTGTACTAACACTTTGAATGCCTTTGAAAATGATCCAAACTTATTTGAAAGGATAATAACATGTGGCCAATCCATGCACTGGAAGAGCCCAAATTCACCTAGAGCCAAAAAAGCTCGAATGAGCAAATCAAAATTCAACTCTAGGTTCCTGACCCAACTGGGTTCCTGACCCAACTTCACTTGGGTTCAAAGCGACCCAATTGTGAAAGGATAGGTCATGGGTTCTCCACTAAGACCATCTGCCTTATTCGCCGGATCTTGTACTGTGCGATATCTATCTGTTTTCTAAGATAAAATCTGCATTAAAAGGAGCAGGAATTGAGTCCGTTAAAGCTGTGAAAGAGAAAGCAGTACGCGTTCTGAAGGACCTGATAGAAGAAGACTTCCAACACTGTTTCGAACAACGGAAGATTCTCTTGAAGCATTGTAGGGATAGAGGAGTGGTGAATATTGAAGGTGATAATAAGTAAATATGTATGAAATCAAAATAAAATGATTTACAGTACCAGTCTCGTTATTTAATAGTCACTCCTCGTATATTATTAAATTCAATTAAATTATAGATCTTTGTTAAATTATAGATTTACATTAAATTATTTATCATTATATAACTAACCTGATATAAAGATTATTACTATAAAGCTTCCAATTCGATTTAATTTTTTTTTACAGCATGCAAATTTACTAGCCAAACGCATATGAAAATCATAACCTCACTGGTTCCGAACTGTATCAAAACGCACAATATGTTGACCGATTGGATATCGGTTCAAACCTATTCATTTAAAAGTAATTTTTTATTGGTAGATAAAATGTTGCCGAACATTGTGGAATATTAGTAAACAACGTTTTAATTCGACGACTTTCCATTTTATTTCAACATAAATTGGATATTTCCGTGGCATGGAGAGTAAAAATGGGTTAACGGTTTAATCATTTCGAAAGCCGTTATTGATAAAAAATTACCGTGTGGATTAATAACTAACGCTTGGTGGTTATGTTCTCGATCAGATTAAAAATATTGAAATGACAATCAATATCAAAAAATAGAGCAAAATAAAACACTGTTCTCTGCTAAATAGATGGAGGACTGTAATACTATAATCCTGACGATGCTAACATAGAGAAGACTAAATCATCTCCTGATGATGCTAACATGGTTAGCGAAACGTGCGTCGAGCAGCTCAAAAAAGTGTTTGGGTGTTTAGTGGTAAATCTCTTCAAGTTTAGTGTTGCACACCAAAGATTCCGACAGAAAAATTGATCTAATTAAGCTGTGTAAGATGAATATGAAGAACGGGAATGTTAAAAGAGAAAAAAAAATACAGTAAATATATCAAATTGAAAGTCATATGCTAGAAAATTTTTCAACCAAATGATGATTTTTTTATTGAAATAACTATCTTTTTAAATTTTTCTTTGTACATTTCAGGAGGTATGGTCATGGATAAAATGTTATTAAGAGGAAAATGTGTGAAAAGATATTTGTAGAGAATAAATTAAACGTTTTTATTTTTTGATACATACATCAAAAAAACTATTCACAAAGCAGAAATTAATATATGGTTGGCAATCCTTTATTACTAGTTACATCATTTAAACGGCGACGCATAGCTTCAATTAACTTCTGACCAGTTTTAATTGCTCAAAATTAGAAATATGGTGAGTTCTAATTGCAACCTTTAAATATATATATATATATATATATATATATATATATATATATATATATATATATATATATATATATATATATATATATATATATGACTATTTCTCACATCTCCTCAATTGCTCCGAACGCGACACAGGATTCCCCAAGGAAAATTTTATCCATACCCACTCAGAATCACCACCACCAACACAGGAAGAAATCCGCAGGCACATACGCAAACTAAAGATTAACAGGTCATTCGATAAAGATGGTATCACCGCGAAACTATTGAAAAACCTCGGACCAAATTCACTACCCTACAAATTCACCCGCTGCACAAGAAGGGAGGCAGAACAGATGTGAACAACCACAGAGGAATCTCCTTACTACAAGTCACTTACAAAATCCTCTCAGCATGCCTTCTCCAGAGAACACAAGAACAATTAGAACCCACAATTGGCGAGTACCAGGAAGGCTTTCGCCCTGGTCGCTCATGCACTGAACAAATATTTAACTTAAAAACAATACTGAAATACAAAGCTATCAGGAACGTCTCAATCATCTGCACGTTCGTGGGCTTCAAGAAAGCATACGACTGCATTGACCGAAATTCTCTGTTCAATATCCTAGAAGAACAAGAACTCGACCCCAAAACTCTACGATTGATCAAGCAGACACTGACTGATACAACCTCTAAAGTGAAATTTATGGGAGAAATTTCTGAACCTTTCCTGATTGATGTTTAGAGAAAGTCGGCCTACAAATCTCCTTTCAAAAAACCGTCACTCACAACTCACACTCAAACTGGTCACTCACTTCAAATACCTGAGCGAGATTCTCGAACCCACAGGATGAGAGAAGATAGCACGGAAGACTAGATTACAGAATATGAAGAGGGCATACGGCAAGACACAATATCTACAATAAGAAATGCCTATCCGCACACGCAAAAATAAGACAATACAACACAGTAATCAAACCGGATATACTATACGCAAGCCAGACACTTCCACTTCATACAAAAAGCGGCATAGAAAACATACTAAAAGAAGAACGCAAAATTATGAGAAAACTTCTCTTCCCAAAACTGACAGAGGAAGGATACAGACTACATTCTCAAAGACCACAAAGAGAATGTTCAAAGTAGCGGCGGACATAAGAAAAAGAAGGTTGAAATTCGATGGAATATCAGTCCCACTCCCACCGACAAGACTCACCAACAGAATTCAAGTCAATAGTACCATAAATCGCACAAGTCAGAGCTGATCTGGGAAAGGCACAAATGACACAGAGATTGAGGATAGAAGAACGTACAAAAACAAAATACATATGTGGAATGTCGCATTAGAGAGCGAAGTTTCGAGGAGACCGACCGGGAACAAAGTGGACGGAGGAGAGAAAGAGAATCTACGGAGAAAGGATGACAGAGGTGTGGAGGATCAGAAAGAACACTTGAAAATGAGTCAGAATGCTTTGCGTGATCCAACCGGGTCTATAATATATTGAAATGATATAATTCTTATCATAGCTTTTCGGTTAGTGTTATAGGATTTTTTTTAAATGATGTGAATAATTGTTGGTTAAATTTACGAAAGTACTTTCCATTATGCCCTGTATAATATTTATAATTTTTTAAATAATGATTTTTGCTAGTTGCTTAGTTTTAATGATAGTCTGTTTTGAAAGGGAAAATTAATACTAAGAATTATTCTCAAGATTACGCTTTAGTTGAGAAATAGGTCAGTGGGTCACATGATCTTTAGTTGCCTTTCAATTTTGTTACAATTCACGTCACATTTTCTAAAAATTGTTATCTATAATTATGTGGGTAATCGTGCATAATTACTTATCGGATATTTTCTATTATTTTCTCATTAATTTCTAATCCAGTTCATGTTTTCCCATATGGCCTTTGTTTATCAATCCCTGGAGCATTCCCGATATTTTACAGTCGTATTATCAATAACGGCTTTCGAATTGATTAAACCAATGACCTATTTCCATATTACATGCCACAGTGTTATTCAATTAATGAAAAATAAAAATGGATGCCCAATAATGCACCAATAATGCACATAGGTAAACTGAAGCAAACTTTTGACTATTACTAAAATATAACTTTCAAATGAATCTCTGAGCAAAAAAATAGTGAACAGGATATCAACATTTATTGTTTCCAAACAGTCTGAAATGACCCATCTGTGACTATGATTTTAAAACGCGTGGAGCTATCAATTTTGCAAAAACTTGCTATGGAAAAAGTGACATTTCTAATTCAGATTGACAATTTGTCGATGTTAGACTCAATTCATAAAGAGTTTCAGTTAACTATAATTTGAAAAAAACCCACTGGTCCAATAACTTAAAAAACGGTAAGAATTATTAGTCTCAATTAAAAAAATAGTTATATAGGGTGTCCTATAGTTCACGCAAGATTTGAATTTGCTGCCATTTCTGCGGTAAAGCGTGGGCAACTAAAAAAAGAAAACAGTTTGACAGCTGACAGTTTAGGGTTAGTAAAAATGGGACACTACACTAGAGAGTAATGCGTTTTCATTGTTGAACAATATTTTAAAAATAATGAAAGTTCGAAATAAAGAAATTTCGAACAAAATATGGTTGGAATATTGATTTAACTTCGTCAACTGTAAAGAGAGTTATTAAAAAATTCAGGGAGACTGGATTAACTGGGGACGCTAAACACACTGGCCGAACCAATATCAAGCCATTGAAATAATAATATCGAAGAAATGCGTGGGAGTGTTGGTGAAAGTGCAGGAACATCGATTCGGCGTCGTGGACAAGAATTGCAAATTTCAAGAAGCTCTCTACAGCGTATACGCACTAAAAATCTGCGTTTTCATGTTTACAAAGTTTAATTGACACAAGAACTGCAGTCTAGTGGCCATGCACAGATAAAAGAGTTTGTTGAATGGATTACTGAACAACAAGTGAATGCTAATTTTTCAAGCAAAACCATTCTAAGCGATACAGCTCATTGTCACCTTGATAGCTTCGTTAATCGTCAAAATTACCACATTTTGGGGTTCCAAGAACCCAGATGCGATTGTAGAAAAACAAATGCATCCACAACGTGTCCCTGTTTGGTTCGGATTTTGGGCTGGATGCATCATTGGAACTTTTTCGAAAATGAGGCTGGTCAAGCAGTTACGCGACGATATCGCGACATGATAACCGAGTTCTTTTCCCCTAAATTGGATGGTATTGATGTGTACGACATGTGGTTTTAATAAGGCAGTGCGACATGCCATACAGCCCGTGAGATAATCCAATTACTGCATAAGGTATTTCCTGGTCGACTGAGTTCTCGTTTTGGTGATCAGAATTGGCCCCCCAGATATTCTTTCTATGGGGTTATTTGAACTCAAAGGTCTATGTCAACAAGCCCTCATTCACCTGAGCATTGGAAAATGGAGATTCGACAAAACAAAATTTCGACAAAACAGTGCGTATGTGCTAGCAGACCCGTGGAGGTCTATTGCCCAATGTGTTATAGCATACATAACTCTATTCTATGTATTTTTATGTTTCAATACAAAAAAATACAATTAAAAAAACTGTGTTTTCGATTTAACGAAACGTGCATAGAGTAGTTTAAAAAAACTACTTGGTGTTTAGTGGTAAATTTCGTTAAGTATGGTGTTTCACACCGCCGATATGACAACGTCGCAAACCAATAGCCAATATTGTTATTTCAACATTACGACAAAAATTATTTTAGTTTAGTGTGTGTATGAAGTGTTTAAAACATGTAATTTAATAAAACAATTAATCATGTTTCTTAATGTGACGTGAATCATTTAAAATCTGGTGTGTTGTGAAAAATTAGTGGTAGTAATTGCAACTTTGATATTAAACGACAATAATGTGTAAGTTTTCTGTTTTTGTGACAAGGCAAACTATATATATACTGAAAGGTATATCTAGGCTACCAAAATGTTATATTTTATTTTCAACTTTTTTTGCAATGTTATTACAAATAAGACGGCAGTGAAACAAGAAAATTAATTCCGTTCGAACGAAGTGAAGACGATGATGTGACGTTGCCAATTTTAAAAAAATCAAACAGTTCTTACCTGTTTTTCGCGGAATTGGTTTTGTTTTGGATAAATGATTTAAAGAAAATTATTCTTTAAAATGTTAATTAATTAAAAATTAAAAGACTTGTTAGTTGAATTTACCAGTTTAGTAATTAGTTTAAAATATATTTCTGAGTGACTCATATGATTTCTATAAATAATCATTATGAATCCTTCCATTACTCAACTGAAAAAAATTTCTTAACTAAGCAATATGTTATATTAGTTTTCGATTATTTTCAAATCCAGTGCAGTATTTTCTAAACAACCAAAATTTATAAATCCACAGAGTATTTTTGCCATTTAAAGCGATACCATCAATAACGGTTTTTGAACTGATTGAAACGCTGACCTATTTTTATTCTGCATGCAGGGATATCCGATTAATGCAGAATTAAAATGGGAAGTCGAACGGAATGGGAATCAAAACGTTACCAATATTGCACAAAGCGGGGTAAATTTTTAACTATAATTAAAAAATGACTTTGAAATGAACCACCGAGGAAAAAAAAACTCTGAACGAGATACTGGATATCGGTCAGCATTTAACTTTTTGAAACAGTTCAAAACTATTCAGCTGTGGTTGTGATTTTTAAAATCCTTTTAGCTACCACGGGTGGAAAATGGCGATAAAAAAGTGATATTTTTAATGCTCGGTGAAAATCTGTTAGTAGACAATCCAATTTGTAAAGGTTCAATCTAATCAAAAAGTTATACTTGATCAAAACATTAATTTTTTTTGGTTTTTCCATGGATTTTCCTTGTTTAATAGTTTACAGCATCGAAATGAAATACGTCTTTCACAATATAAATAAAGTTGAAAAGATATTTATATTTTTATAATGTTTATGGATTCTGCAGTTGGTTGAAAAACCTTGTGAAAGATTTTGAATATACTAGGATTTTAAATGATACACTTGTTTGAAATGTTTATTATAGATTTTGTTCTATATATGTTTCGCCTAGTTAAAGTTTCATCAAGGGCAGCTTGAACTAATACTAATGATCAAACACAGTGTTTCCAAGTATACAGGTAAAACTATTTCTAAATAATTGTTTTCAATACAATGTGTAGACATTCCGGTCCTTTTTAAATTATTTAAGATATCTTTTATAAGTTCTTTAATTCTACAACCTATACTTCTACCACTTTGGCGAATATATACCGCTTCAAAATCCTTACAGTTAATTTTATATATACTCGATTTATCTAAAGTATCCTTATTATTAACTAAGTTTCTACCTACATTAAGTTTTTTATACAAAGAGTCTTACAACCTAGTTTATTTATATTTTTGTAGACTGTATTACAAAGTTTAAAAGTGAAATTAATAAATTTAAGTGATTTGTCTTTGCGAAAATCTGTAATCAGTTCAGTTTGTAAAAGTTTTCAGGTTAGTATTCTACACATCACCATAGTCAATATATATATATATATATATATATATATATATATATATATATATATATATATATATATATATATATATATATATATATATATGTTTCCAAATCATTCCGGGTGTCGATGAGTTGATTCTGTCAGTGATTTCAAGTGTTATCCACTTCGACTGAAGAGTGGAGAACTGACGTGCACGGATCGTTATGCTCGTTTTTATAGCCGCCCGGCTATTGCCCAATTATATCGGGGTAGTTCGGAACTATTTGCGGCGCTCGGCAACGCTGTCAGGCGTCCGTTTATTGATTTTTCTACCTCGCCGCCATGTTGCCGCGTTTCTTCTTTTTCAGAAGAGATTTCCATACTTTTGGAATGTTGCGATCTTCGTTTTGCGTATTTACCTCACCCCTTTCTTCTATTTCAAGGGCTTCTCTGATTGATCGAAATTTGCAGTTTTCAACATTCGCTACTTCTCTGGCTCCTTCAAAATTGATTTTGATGTCCTGTTTGTAGATGGTGCTGGAAGTTGTTTGTTGTTTTTTAAGATGTTTTTGTGTTCTTGTATTCTGGCCGATATTCGTCTGTTTGTTTGTCCTATGTATGTTCTGTTGCACTCGGAATAAGATATACTATACACCCCATGATTCTCCAATTTAACTTTGTCCTTGGGGTTTTTTAGGATGTTTGCGTCAGTTTTGTGCGGCTTGTAGGCTGTTCTGATCTTATGTTTCCTTAGTAGTCTGCCTATCCTATTTGTGATTCTTTTTACGTATGGTAGTAGGACCTTAGGTGTATTTGGTTCATGATCCTCTGTTGTTCTTCGTGTTTGGGTTTCCTGACGGCTCATGGCCTACCTGATACAATTTTCTGAATATCCATTTTGTCTAAGGGCTGTGGACATTTTTGGTAGTTCTTCGCTTCGTGTATATGGCAGTGTCAGTCGGAGGGATCTGGAAATCAAGTTGTTCGCTACTGCTTGGATTTGAGAAGGATGATGATGGGATTTAGCGTTGAGGTATCGATCGGTGTGAGTTGGTTTTCTATACAGTGTGTATTCAGTGTTCCAGAAAGTTTCCTTTTGATAAAGAGATCTAAAAACGGCAGTTTTCAATCCTGTTCGACTTCCAGAGTGAACTGTATTCCTATCCCCATTCCAAAATTTGATTATACGTACTCCACCTACTTTTTCCCTACGAACCGCCACTACGTATTACTACGTCTACAGCAAATGGCTACATTTACGGCATATAATGCGTTTTTCCTGAGTATAAGTCCATTTGAAAACCAGATTTATGTCGTTTACGGTGAGAATTCTGTTAGGGAGATCATGGTGCAAAAGTAATTTGGTCGGTCGAGATGGGAAGATTTTGAACGGGAAGACTGGTATCGCCTTGGTCGTTCTGCAAGTACTGCTGTCAAAGAAATAAAGGCAATGAAACAAATTCTGAGACTCCAAAAATTCCGAGGTTAGCTGTTTTAAGTTCGGCAAAAGAAAATTATGCTTTGCGTTAGGTGGGTTTAGAAGGAACCCCTACACTTTGAGTTTCTTTCACGCAGCCACATCATCGATATCGATCTTTACTGTTCACTATTGTATCGGTGGAAGACAGCAATTCAAGAAAGACGGTCAGAATTGGAACAGGTAAAGCGTCGTGTTTAATCGTCAGAATAAAAGACAATGTATTTCAATTAGGACCCAGGAAAAATTATTGTACTTTAATTGGGGTATTTTTCCTTATCCACCTTACTGACCGGACATTCCACCGTCGGACTACCATCTGTTCATATATTTTTTTCCTTTATTTGGGTTTATCGCCACTATCTAAAACTCAAAAAATATCAAAAATACCTGTTCTTATTTAAACAAAGAATCACTGTGTAAAAACAAAAAACCAAACGGAGACAAATTTCTCAGTGATTCTTTTTTTGTAATAAATTTGCCTAACGAACAAAATTTTAAAGATATAAAAATGTTATAAAAAATTTTACAAACTTTTAACGTTAACGTTTCGGAGGGTACACTCCCCCCGTTTTCAAAACTAAACTAAAAAATAAATTATATTAATTGGTAATATATAAAGTAACATATATAATAATAAACATAAATACAATTTTGGAATTATTAACTCTGTGCTTAAAAATCACATATTTTCAATTAGAAAATGATTATTATCAACAAAATTTCGGAATGGCAATGGGTTCTTCTCTTTCTCCTTTGATGAGTAATATCTTTATGGGGGAACTCGAGAATAACATATTAAATAAATCTCTTAAAAAGCCATTAATATGGCTTGGGTATGTTGATGATATTTTTGCTATATGGCAACACAGCATTGACGATCTAAATATTTTTTTACAAGATATAAATTCTCGAGAGCCTACAATTAAGTTTACTTTAGAGATGGAGAAGGCGAGTAAATTGCTATTCCTCGACACTTTAATAATAAAACAAAACAACACATTAAAAACTACAGTTTACAGAAAGCCGACAAACACAGATAGGTATCTCAATTTCTTTTCAAATCACTCAAAATCGGTCAAAATAGGAGTAATTAAAAGTTTATATGACAGAGCAAAACTTGTTTGTACCGACAGTGATACACTACAAAAAGAAACAAATCACATAAAAGACATTTTAATAAAAAACAATTACCCAAAAAAAATTTATAGATAAATCGCTTAAAAATTTTGATACTAGACAAAACAGACAAGTTATTAATAACAATAATAATAACTCTCAAACAATTAACCTCACAATTCCTTATATCCGCGGTATTTCTGACACAATTAAAAGAGTATGAAATAAATACAACATAAGAACGACATTTAAAACAAAAAATAATCTTAGATCTCTATTAACAAAGACTAAACCAAACAATATACAACAAAATACCAAAAATGTGGTTTATCGAATTCCCTGCGAATGTGGCAAATTCTATATAGGTGAGACATCTAGACCGTTAGATGTTAGAGTAAAAGAAGAAAAAAACCTTCTTAGAAAGAGTGATTTTAATAAATCTAGAATTTGTCAACACGCATGGGAATCGGGTTATAAAATCAATTGGAATAATTCCAAAACAGTATTAAAAGAATCCGTAACAAAATACAGAAGATTAAAAGAAACTGCTATAATTAATTTAAATAAAAATAACTGTATTGCTATGCCTTTGGTAGATTTAAATTCAATATGGTTCCCGATTCTAAAGAATACAATTAAACACATTTAAATATTTGAATACACAATCAGTACAATAAACAATCACACAGTAAACATTACCTATATATATTTTTTGGTAGTATGTCACTGTCATGAAAATCTATTGTTGTCAATGTAAGTATCGTTAACATATACAAAAAAATATATTTACTTTCACTCGTTACTTTATATATTACCAATTAATATAATTTATTTTTTAGTTTAGTTTTGAAAACGGGGGGAGGGTACCCTCCGAAACGTTAACGTTAAAAGTTTGTAAAATTTTTTATAATATTTTTATATCTTTAAAATTTTGTTCGTTAGGCAAATTTATTACAAAAAAAGAATCACTGAGAAATTTGTCTCCGTTTGGTTTTTTGTTTTTACCCAGTGATTCTTTCTTTAAATAAGAACACGTATTTTTGATATTTTTTGAGTTTTAGATAGTGGCGAAAAACCCAAATAAAGGAAAAATATATGAATCGAGTTTACTCGACTCCACTCAACATCAACCGCGCTCGTGTCGGTGACGCACTGAATCGTGTATACTCGCCTTCAAACCATGGGTTTGAACCACTTCGTCTTCAGCCATGTTTGGCATGTAATCAGTGCAGTATTTTAATATAATACGCGTGTCTTATTGTATATGATCTGTGTAATATTTAAAGTGCTTACAATTTGTACTGCATTTCACTAATACCGAAAAATGTAGTTAGATATTTAAATAAACTTGAATCTAATGTATTTATAACATAATTTAGCTTCCATAAGCATATTATTTCATTCTTAGAATATAATAGCAATAAAGAAGTCAAGTCAGAGCAAAATTCAACTATATAATTAATTCACTTATATAATTGGGCTTTTGAACACATTTTTTGGTTTGTCATAACTCTCACAACATTTGTCATTTGTCATAACAACTACAAAACTGTATTTATTTTTTTCCTTATAATTAAAAACAATCGGAGCAATATGTGACCTCACGGAATGTACCGAAGACCAATCGCTTCGGCTCGGGGCAATTCGGTTACTTAAACCCGAAATTTTCTTTCGCCCTGTTTCTGAACAGACGTTCCGAAAGAATCGGGGTTTCGGGCAAATAAAGCAATTTATTGATTTTTAGTCATTGTTCTGTAAGTTTAACCTATATCTTTGACTGCTTTTATTTGTTGGCGATCGATTTGAAAATATACTTGCTTTTAATTGTTATTTAGGCTTTCGGTGCTGTTTTCAACGTTATTCTCATATATATATATATATATATATATATATATATATATATATATATATATATATATATATATATATATATATATATATATATATAAGATAAGTTCAGAATGAAATCAGATTAGGGTTCCTTTTGTTTTTTGCATTCGTTTTTATAACTTTTATTTATATTATTTAATTCATGTAGGGATACAAATTAACGTGCCAAATTTATAAGAAGGAATATTCCTGTGTGTCCGCAAATAATCTACATATAGCAACACAACCGAGGGCAGTAATAATAAAAAAGCCTTACAGGATCGTCATTTTCTAGGATAGGAATAATAATATTCAAGAATTAAACAAGAACAGACAAGACAAAACAAGAACAGAATCGTATATGAAAAGTCTTCTACTTATGAAAGTTTTACCGGATAATCTAATTTGTAGATGGTCGAAGAGTACAGAAATTTGTGTGATTAGTTGGATGACTAACTAGTTAAATTAAGGCCTGGCAAAGCAGTTTTCCATGGAATCAAAACAAACATCTGAAGGAGTATGCAAAAAAAAAGAAAATAGAAAAGCAAACCTACTATCCAAACGAAAAGTACAGAAGTACAGAAAGTACATTTCGTCTATTGATTGAACATATTCATTTGATAGGGTATGTTTAAACATAGGTTAGAAATTTATTATAAGCATTGAAGACTGATGGTAGGCTGACAGTGGTTTTCTAGCGGATAGACTTAAACAGGGGGGTTCCATACTTCCACTGTAAGTTTTCCACTCAAAAAAAAAAGGTTTAGGTGCCTTCTCTTATTTGGGAAATCTCTAGCTGGTCATGCATTAGAGTTAGTTAGCAGCGACATTTATTTATATTTGCAAATATTATTAAATCAAGAGTCTAATGTGGTGGTTTGTAAAACATGTAAGGCAAAAAATCGCTATCGTTTTAAAAATACTGAAAACTTTAATTAAAGCAATAATATAGTATGGGTGATTTTTTTTTAAATATTGTTAATAGAGTTTAGTGTGGTGGTTTGAAGCATTGGTGTGGTTTTAAAAGGATCGCAAACTTTAATGAAAGCAATCAAACAAATATGTATATAATTTTGGTAAGTGATTGTTTTTATTCTGAATAAATATATAATATATTCTGAATCTGAATTGATTATTAATGTAGTTTACATATTATAATCTACTGTAATATATTATCCTAGTTGGGGGAAGTTCTACTATGTATATTTAACAGTGTATTCTTTATTGAAATAAAATTAGCGATTTAAACGGTATGTATGTGTTTTGTTTTTCTAATTATTATTTATATTGTTTTTCGTTCAGAAAAATAATTACAAAACTAGAAAATATCTTTTGGTTATTCAATATTTAACATTTTTCATTATTTTTGAAAACCAATATTACAAATATATAACATATAATTTTTTTGTTTGAGTATTTATTATCTGCTGAAGCTGCACAATCGTGACATTGAGTGTCTTGAACTTTTCTTCATTTTTCATTAATAGTCAAGGTAACTATATAAGCTCTACTTCGAACTTTATGTGCTGGACATACACGTACTTTTACAATGCAAATACTATTTTTGCAGTTAAGTTGAACAAAACCTATAGCCTATCACCGTAACTCTCTCGTGACACCCTAACAAACAAATAGTGTAATTATATTTAAATATTTTGTTTCCTACTTACATTTACATTATTATTTTTTAAAAAACTTACATCGATACTTCAGCACCTCGAACTTCAGCTGAATTGAACCAAATGTCATTTTTCAAAAAATCTGTTACCATAAAAATATCCACTGCAGAATTACTTAATATTTCCGAAACAGATATTTTACGATATTTTACATGAAATATGTCTAGAATTTTATGAAGAATCCAAAAATTAAAGAATATACAGGGTGTTGCATTTAAAATAAGAAAATTGGCATTGTTGAAAATTGTTGAAAAAAATGCGCATCTAAAAATACCAATCGACGTGTTCGAGCGTTTCTTCGAACACGCCCCCATTTATTTATTAACGAATTTATTCCATTTGGCTGGGACACACGGTATACATATTCTATGTACATAGGTACACAGAACAGATAAACAGCTGTAAAAACTTAGTTTTAAAGTAGTATTTGAGAATGTAAAGTCGTTTTACGAAACTATAGTCACACAAACTTTGTTTAAAAATAAAAGTGATAGATAAGAAAGTAAAAAATTGTTTTATTAATTCTTTTAAATAATAATTCCCATTATGCTAAACATTGAATGTAAGAAAATCATAATTTCAATGATAACTTATATATATGCCGTTCATAGCTATCAAAAACTGTTATAAATCCGCAGTATGCATTTTTTTGTCGTTTTACAATTTGCGTTATCAATTATCGTTTTACTTATATTAGAAATATTAAGAAAACTGTATATTCAATTAAGAAAAGAAAATAACATAATCCAGATATTTCTTCTCCTGGAATAAGCAGACCTCATACAAAGACCAAAACAACAGACTTCCCGAAGGAAGTACATTGAAAGTTTGAAATACTTTGTAAAATATGTTTATGTAATTATATATGTTTGTAATAAACGTGTAATGGAACGACGTTTAAATTTTTCGTTCGATCTATGACGTAAAACTTTACAATTTCATGACACACACTCGAATTTTTAAGTTAAAATATCAATTTATAAAAGGACATTTTATAATTCGATGTTATAAATATATACAAATAAATGTATCGGGAATTAATAATAAATCATAAACATAAATGTCGATCTTTCGAGGAACCAACCACGTCCATTATGAAAGTTAACACTAATTTGACTAATAATTTTTGATTTGATTCATACGAATAAAATTGATGACGCCCGCGTAATCTTTCAGCGGTTTAACTATATATTCAGAAACATAATAATTCCCGATTTCTCCGTTACTTTGTGATAGTTCATTTTATAAAAAACGAATAAAACAAGTTCTTACTTTGTTATCTATCACTTTCATTTTTAAACAAAATTTGTGTGACTATAGTTTCGTAAAACGTCTTTACATTCTCAAACACTACTTTAAAACTAAGGTTTTATAGCTGTTTATCTTTCTTTGCACATACATTCTATGTATTCTATCTATATATATATATATATATATATATATATATATATATATATATATATATATATATATATATATATATATATATGTATATATATATATATATATATATATATATATATATATATATATATATATATATATATATATATATATATATATATATACTATGTACATAGGTACGAAGAACAGATAAACATTTTATAATTCGATGTTATAAATATATACAAATAAATGTATCGGGAATTAATAATAAATCATAAACATAAATGTCGATCTTTCCAGGAACCAACCACGTCCATTATGAAAGTTAACACTAATTTGACTAATAATTTTTGATTTGATTCATACGAATAAAATTGATGACGCCCGCGTAATCTTTCAGCGGTTTAACTTTATATTCAGAAACATAATAATTCCCGATTTCTCCGTTACTTTGTGATAGTTCATTATATAAACAACGAATAAAACAAGTTCTTACTTTGTTATCTATCACTTTCATTTTTAAACAAAATTTGTGTGACTATAGTTTCGTAAAATGTCTTTACATTCTCAAACACTACTTTAAAACTAAGGTTTTATAGCTGTTTATCTTTCTTTGTACATACATTCTATGTATTCTATCTATATATATATATATATATATATATATATATATATATATATATATATATATATATATATATATATATATATTCTATGTACATAGGTACAAAGAACAGATAAACATTTTATAATTCGATGTTATAAATATATACAAATAAATGTATCGGGAATTAATAATAAATCATAAACATAAATGTCGATCTTTCGGGGAACCAACCACGTCCATTATGAAAGTTAACACTAGCCTAGGAATTGATAAAAGAAAAACAAAAGAAAAGAAAAAAAGTAGATTTGAATAGTTAACTAGATTTAAATGTTTCGTGTATTGCAATTTAAAAACATTTTAACCATATGCCGTTCATAGCTATCAAAAACTGTTTGTTATAAATCCGCAGTATGCATTTTTTTTGTCGTTTTACAATTTGCGTTATCAATTATCGTTTGCGAACTAATTAAACCAACGGCCTATTTTTACTCTTCATGCCACAGAGATATCCAATTAATGTAGAATTAAAATGGAAAGTCTCTCGGTCAAAGCTCTGTTTTTCGATATTCACAGAACGGGACAAAATTTTAATTACAATTATAAAATGTAAAAAACACATAGTGACAGACAGTTTGAATTTCGGTTAACATTTAATGCGTTTTAAAACAGTTTGAACCTATCCAGCTGTGGTGGTGATTTTTTGTTCATCCAGTTATGCAACTTGGTTATTGATATTGGCTGAAACATCAAATAGAATTTTGTCCTTTTAAAATGTGATGTTTTATAGTTTGAAAAAATTATAAAGCAGGAAATTCAAAGAGACCAATTGTATCTCTTATTGACAACTTGGCAGAATGGTTAGCAAAGAAATCTAAAAATCTATTAAACGTACTACCTTCTCTTCTATGATTAATTCAACACAGTTCATAAAACACGTGAAGAACAAACATCTGCAAGAGGTTGAGGTCCAAGCATCAGTCGATTCATCATCATCGTTCCCGAATGTACTGTCCACATACCGTGAAATACCTGAGTGAGTGATTCGAGTTAGAAGATCTCGAAAACAAGGAAATTTTAGAGTACATCTTATATACATCTTATATATATATATATATATATATATATATATATATATATATATATATATATATATATATATATATATATATATATATATATATATATATATATATTTATTCTAACAGACAGGGCCATACATTGCTGTGGCTAAGTTATACGTTGAATTATATATAGTAAACTATTTAATACTATCAAATCGTTATTTACGAATAAAGACGTTGAAAATGTTGTAGCCGATGTAAAAACCCATGATATTAAGCACAAATCAACATACAATTTTCAATTTTATATTTTATTCATCTTATATTCAAGTATATTTTGTAATAAATGAGTAATTTACAAAGTTCTTAGTTGATAACATATAACAGTTAATTTTATAAACGAGGTAAGTAGCATAGATTACCCCGGGGAACAGCAATTTTGTTGACTTGGATCTGTGACTTGTTTTTGACTAATTTTTCATCTCCGAATTGAAAAATATTCACAGTTTTTCTCTATCACGTCAAGTTCTTAAGCTGCATCATACCTCTCATTTTACCTTAAGTACATACGAAAGGAAATAAGGTGAGATCAGACCAAATAGATTAGAATATTTTATTCATACAGAGGTTAACATATTATTAAAAGTTAAATTGTGTTTATACAAAAAATAAATAAAAGATATTATGGTAAAAATTTCTTCTTATAGCTTTTCCTGGAGTGTTCAGTTTGTGGACATTCTCGCTTGATGCTCCAACAGTAGTCAGCCATCATAATGACATCCCATCTACCTTGATACTGCGCTTCCATAACCTTTAGATCTTGGTGGAATCGCTCGCCTTGTTCATCACTAACAGCGCCAAGATTTTCTGGGAAGTTAGCAAGATGACTATGTAAGAAATGCAGTTTGATGCTCATGTTGCAACCAAGCTTTTTAAAGCTCTCCAAGAGTTGTTAAACAATTTCGATGTAATTCGGGGCTCGTGTATTTCCAAGAAAGTTTTTAACAATATTTTCAAAAGTCAACAAAGCATTCCTTTTAAGTTCGGTCATTGTTTCAGTGAAGTTTTCATCTTTAACGAGTTGTCGAATCTGTGGACCACCAAACACACCATGTTTTTATATGACAGGCTAGGGAATGCCGAAATGATATACTTAAAGCAGTCTCCTTGACAAAGCCCTTAACAAATTGCTTCATGAGACCTAGTTTTATATGCAAAGGCGGAAATACAATGTTTTTTCTGTCGACAAGGGGCTGATTTAAAATATTTGGATCACCAGGTCTTAGGTCAGATCTTGGCAGCCAGTTCGATTGCACCCAATGCTTCTCACGAGCTCTGCCGTCCCACATGCACAAAAAACAGGGACACTTGGTATACCCGCGTTGCTGGCCAAGAAGGAAACAGGTCATTTTAAGGTCAACACAGATGATCCATTGGTGTATGTTATATTGCAACAAGTCAATGACTTTCTTTATGTCGCCATATTCTTCACGCAAAGAAACTGAATGACCTATTGGGACTGAACCGTATAAATTTCCATTATGTAGGAGAACACACTTCAAGCTACGCTTTGAGCTATCTATAAAGAACAGCCATTTAGTTGCGTTATAGTTACAAATGGTCAATTCTTTCATTAAACCTTCTACATTCTGGCAATATACAAATCCGTCATTATTTCTGAAATACTGCCTAAATTCACTTTCTCTGGACCGATAGTAATTGACTTTAGCTAAATTTTTTTATTTATTTGCTAAATCGTTTAATTCATGTTGATTGAATCCTTTACGAACAGAATCATTGGAAACTTTGAATTTTTCGTTGGTGGAGTCACTTCGATCTTCACTTGATTCACATTCTTGTATTTCTAAAGAAGGTAATTCTTGAAAAACTGGCACTGGAATTTCAGCTGAATGAGGCCCAGGGCGTATAGCTGACGGTAAACTAGGGTACTCAATTTTATGTTTGTTTTTCTAGTTGAATCCTGATGTTTTCAGTATGCAAAAGTAGCAATCACTTAAGTGATCTTTGGGCTCTCGCCAAACCATTGGTATACCAAACGAAAGTTTATTACGTGTTCTCTTCGTCCACATTCGTAAACAATCCACCCACTGCTTGAACACTTTATGAGGGGCCAATGATTTATCTTGGTCACCTATTTTCACTTTAAAATAAGCAAAATAGGCTTGCCTGACAAATGTGCTAATATTAGTCCGTTGAATGGGGATGGTAAAACTGCCACATATATAACAAAATTAATCAGGGCTGTTTAAGGACTTACGACGAGAACTACCAGAGGCAGACATAACGAAGATCTGTAATTGTGTATGTATACTTTGACTTCACAATATCAGAGCGACACAGACCCGCATACTTTCATGCGTAACTGACCGAACTATTTTTCGATGACGCAACGTCACTCACGCCCCCACTCCTAGGCCCAAGAAGGTTCGCCGGTAGGAGAGCAGTAGTGACATCTGTGATTCGCCAAGCTTAGTCGGATGCGCAACAACTGTAGAGAAAAAACTTGACGTGATAGAAAAAAAACTAAATAAAGTTTTGGAATTAGTATGTCAATTTACGTATAAAACAGCTTAAATATCGAACTCAACAGAAATTATTTTTCAAATTGTTCCCCAGTGTTATTCATTATTTTTACAAATTATATTTATCATTTTGAATTATAAAAATTTTCAGTTTTAATTTAATTCAGCGCTAATAGGTGCACAATATTCTTGCTTAACCTGTCTCTTACTAACACAAATAGATTCGATGGTTTCCCCACACGTGAGCATGCAACATATAGTTGCCCATGGGAAAAAACATGGATTGTCCAAGTCTAAGCCGCAAATGGACATTGTTTGTCCTTGAAACTTTTTATGGTCATGGCGAAAGTTAAACCAATTGGAAACTGAAGCCTTTTGAATGGTATCGCAGATTCTGACGATATCATTGGAATACGTGGTAACAGCACCACTTCTCCTTTAAACTGTAAACTTTCCAGTAAAAATGGTTGCTTCAAGAATATTTCCGGTGATCTTCTTAATGACCAAACGTGTACCGTTGCATAATCGAGGTGAATTCAAATTACGCAGAAGAATAATAGGTGAACCAGTCTTCAACCGAAGATTATGTGGAGGCATTCCGGGCATATCCAGAGAATTTAAAAATTCAATTGGAAAATTTACATTTTCTTTTTCATCAACCACAGTGTCGATTGATTTAAACGACATCTGTTTACCTGGCAACAACTGTTGTATCTGGAAGTTTATTTCGTCAACCTAAATATTTGTGGTTGCCATAAAAGCAAAATGTAAGAAACCCCCATAAATCTGCATTTTCTCCTTTTAGTCTATTCACTGAGACTCATTTTTTATACATCTATCCTATGTGTTGATTTCTTCTGGTTCACAATATAAAAGTAGAACAATATATAGCCGTAGTGATCGTTCACAAGGGCATATTGATTTGATACGTGACAATGTTGCTTCAAGAATATTTCCGGTGATCTTCTTAATGACCAAACGTGTACCGTTGCATAATCGAGGTGAATTCAAATTACGCAGAAGAATAATAGGTGAACCAGTCTTCAACCGAAGATTATGTGGAGGCATTCCGGGCATATCCAGAGAATTTAAAAATTCAATTGGAAAATTTACATTTTCTTTTTCATCAACCACAGTGTCGATTGATTTAAACGACATCTGTTTACCTGGCAACAACTGTTGTATCTGGAAGTTTATTTCGTCAACCTAAATATTTGTGGTTGCCATAAAAGCAAAATGTAAGAAACCCCCATAAATCTGCATTTTCTCCTTTTAGTCTATTCACTGAGACTCATTTTTTATACATCTATCCTATGTGTTGATTTCTTCTGGTTCACAATATAAAAGTAGAACAATATATAGCCGTAGTGATCGTTCACAAGGGCATATTGATTTGATACGTGACAATGTTGCTAAAGACCCAGACATTTTTATTAGTCGACGTTCATAACAATTTAGACTCTAGTGAATCCACAACATGGAGTATTTTACGAAAGGATTTAGCCAGATAGAAGTTTAAATAACATAATAACTAAAACCACTCGATCATTCAAAACATCGTGCATTTGTCATTGGATCAAAGAACAAACAGAAAATTTTTCTCCAAAAATATCTTTTAACATGAAGCGCATATTTTTAAATTGGTGGTCATGTTAATAAAGAAAATTGCCGCATTTGGGGTGAGGAGAATTCACGATTGACTTCGACTTCGACTTCTTCAGCCAGGTTTTTTAGTTAGCCCGGAGGCTCCTACTAGTGTCTAATAAGATTACGACCCTAAGATGGGCACTTTTGATATTTTTGGGGGTCTCTAGCTGACCCGTGCCACGATTGATTCATGATAAACCTTTACATCCTAAACGAGTCACTGTTTATGTCAATTTACAATGGAAAGAAGTGCTAAACACTTAGAAATTGGAAGTTGTAACGCGAATCCCACTTTTGGGGAAAATAATTTTTTACGTCGAAAAAGGCTCATTCGCGTGAGACCGAACATTAAAACCACCTCTATGTTGAATCACGACAATGCATCTTGATACACGGCGATTTCATTAACGAGTTTTTCGTAAGTAAAAACAGCACTATGGCTTCGCAACCCCCTTACTCACCAGACTTAAATCGTTGTGTTTTTTGCCTTTTCCCAAAATTGAAATTTCATTTGAAAGGATACCATGTTGGGTATATTTGAAAACATTGAAGATGCCTTAACCCTCGAGCTGAAGGTGGTTTTAGTATCTGAGTTCCAGTACCGTTATGTAGAGTGTAGAGTTTCTAGCGATGTATCATTTTCCAAGGAGAAGGAGACAATGTAGTGTCGTAATTTTAATTGAAATAAAAAATGTTAAGAATTAATCTTAATATTGTATGTACACACCTCGTATAACGTTACTTTTGGCATAGTCGTTCACTAAACTAAAACCGTTACTCGCACTATCTGTAGCCGTTTGGCTTCCGTCGTATTATAATGCAAAAGATAAACAGACAAAAACAACAATATGACAAAGTTCGAGTTATCTCTCGTCAGCGCCCCCAGATCAACTCGGGTATATTAAGCATAACGCTTTCGAATATGATGCTCAGATGGTGCAGTGTTTCACGGTAAAAAGGGTTGAAACATGAGCTTCAGACATTTTACTTTTTAAGAACCGCTCCGGGACAAAGTGCTTGTCTGATATTGTTATGTAAAAATACGTTAGTTTTGCATCTAGGAAAGTGTGCTCTCTTATTTTACAACTTTCCTTACAGTATCTTCGCATGGTTTTTTTTTTCAAAACAAAAATATTTGCGGTTGTTTTAAATAAATAAAGGGGGATTTGATTTTATTACCCAGCCTTTAACTGGCGTGACTGAGGGGTAATTCGTTGTCGGATTTTATACTCTTGCCTAGAAACAATCACAGACGTTTAGGTGTGGATATGTGTGGGCGTGTGTGTGTATATGTGAGTGTATATAATTGTGTGTGTAGGGTAGGAATCGAACCAGCTACCTTTGGATTGCCAGGCAGGCGACTAACCCACCAGACCACCGCGGCAGGCAGGGGGGGGGGGGAGACCCTCCGAAACGTTGAAGTTAAAAGTTTGTATTTATTTTAGAACATTTTAATATTTTTAAAAATATTGTTCGTTATGCAAATTTATTACAGAAAAGAATCACTGAGAAATCTGTCTCCGTTTGGTTTTTTGTTTTTACCTAGTGATTCTTTATTTACATAAAAACATATATTTTTCAGTTTTAGATCGTGGCGAAAAACCCAAAAAAAAAATCATGGCCATCATGGCCATCATCATGCCACATCGAATGTCTGGCAAATCATCATGGACCTTTAACATTAGGCTAATGTTTGCAAATTGTGGTAATTTATTACCAAAATCACTGTTCTCTGCGTAAAACTTTGGATCTTTTATGATGGTTTCCAACCGAGCGATGAATTCGCCGAATTATCGATAAATTGTGAACACATTTCACGCTGGTCAATATTAAAACAAAAACAAGACAAAAACCTCTGCGTTTCAAAAAAAATATAGCCGCTATAGCTGGCAGTGTTGATAAATGTCCAAATTTATCAATTCGTTATTGAGGATTGCTACAGAGCAATGCTCAATGATTATTTAATTCCGAATTTAAATGGTATTGATCGGGAGGAGATGAGATTCCAATAGGATTATTCCACAAGTGATACAGACAATGCAACAATCGATTTATTAAGGAAACAAGTTGGTTTCGAGGAACGGACCTGTTAATTCGCCACCAAGGTGATGTGATTTAATGCTTTTAGATTATTTTCTTTAATGTTACGTTAAATCTTTAGTATTTGTCGACAAATTAGCAACTATTGAAGCCATGAAAACCCACATAACTCGGACAATCGCGTATACAGGACCCCCAATTGCTTGAAAAATTGGTCGGAAATTGAATTGACATGCCCTTTGCCCTTTGTCAATGCCCTTTGTTAGGAGTAGCAGCTGCGGACATTTATTCGAAATTATTTAAAAACATTAATGTCACTGAATGTTATCGCACATAAAATAAATAATTTCAAGGCATCTAATTATGATTTGGTTGTTGTTTTATTTGAGTTTTGGACGTTTATTTGAGTTTGGACGCACTAAAAATCACCATATACACTGTAATGCTTAGTAAATGCAATTTAATTCATGATCTAAGATAATTAATTCATACTTTCAAATTAATTAAATAACGTTGTTAAATAGCAATTACCTGGTACTGAAAATAGAGACAACAATACAAAATACAACAGAGAAACTAACGCAAAATATCTTGAAATATCTTAAAAACTGGAAAAGCCCTAGACATGATGAGATAACAAACGACATGCCTATTTCAGCCGTTCGTTCGTTACGGAATGTTAAATGTTTTGTTTGTAACGGAATGCTATTAAAGAATAGAATTCCAAAAACAAATCACACTCCTTTTTAGAAACATTATAAATTACACAAGAATACCGCAAGATTGAAAGAATAGCACTACGATTTCCATATTTGAAAGGGGTGAAAAACATCCCGAGAAAACCACTTGGGAATGACACTACTCAGTAGTGTTTTCAGAAGGCCTTTATAGGCTAGAGAAGATAGGCAACTCTCCATATAAGAAATAAATAACGATTTCGTCAAATCGATCTTTCATTGACGCAATCATTATATATCAATCTTAAAAATCTCTCGAGTTCAATAAACTTGTCTCCCTCTGTCTATCGGACGTTATCAAAATTATGGAAGAAAAACAGTTAACCATTAGTAAAACGTACTTCTGAAAAAAAAACTGAAATAATTAGGAAACTGTAGAATCGAAAATCTTCAGGGGCGTACAAATAGAAGCGGACAGGGTCAGGAATTAAGAAATACGACAAATGTGTAAAAGTAACGAACATCATTGAATGAACGAAAAGGAAAAGGACAAAAAGACAATTTATTTTGAACACACTGACAAAATGATGTCTATATAAAGGAAGAAAAAGTAACAAATAAGACAGACACTTTTACTGTGGTTATGCCAAAATATTTTGGTTGGATCTTGCTTGAAGGACCAAAAATTGTTGGCAATTTTTCTGGGTATGAACTTTTAACGATTTAAAGCTGACCGTACTCACATGCCGTTTATACATTAACAAGAGTGCTAGAATTACGCAGCTGTATATTTGGTTGCCGTGGTTAGCATATTTCGTTTACATTAATCTCGTTTTATATACAAGCCTTGTAAACCTTCGATTTGGTTGGCAACTTATCTCCATTCGCATCTATTTTTCGCTTAAATTTCTCACTTTCTAATCTTCAGTCTTTCTAGGATCAACCTTACTGTTTCCACTTCTTCCTGAGTCGTCCTCTTCTCTTTCTGGTAGTTATGCCTCCCTTCAATACTGTTTTTGTTGCTCGATTGTCTGGTAAACTTACAACATTACCACTGGTGTTATGGGGACATTCTTATAGAGTTTCATCAGCTTTCTATTTGATCATCTCTAACATATGCCATCTGTTTTCCCTCCGTATATTTTTCGGAGAATTTTCCTTTTTCAGATTTCCAGTTTAGCTTTTCAGACTTATTCAGTATTCATAGCTCGTAGCCGTATACTACGGATCTAATTACAATTCGGTACTACCTCTCCTTTGTTCTTAATACTAGCTTTGATTTCAGAATGTTCATTGGGATTCTTGCATTTTTATTTTGCTTAATAAGTTTTGCGTTATTTTCTCTACTTTCATCATTTTTTTTTGTTGATGTAGACTGGTAAATATGGAAAGCTTTACATCTAAATGTACAAGTTGTCATCCACAAGACTCTTTATTGATCAGTCCTTACTTTTAATCGTTTATCATTGCCATGCAGTTTTTTTTGTTGATTTCTAGACCTTTTCGTCTCGCAGGCCTTTCCAATCTTTTAGCTAACTCTGGCAATTCCTGTTTTATTCTTGTAATAATAACTATATCGTCAGTGTACGCTATAGATTAGTATTTGTGGTTGTAGATTATTCCTTGTCTATATACACATATATTACATTCTTCTAGGGCATATTCGAGGTCTATATTAAATAGATTAGTCGATAGAGGATCGCCCTGATTTACTTCTCTTTGAGTTTTAAACCCTTCTGATTTCTGACCATTTACGCTCATTTTATTGACAGTGTTACTTAGCGTCATACTCTCTGAACTTATTTGCTTGGAGGGGATTTTTAATTTCGTTTTAGTTTCATTTAATAAAAATATATAAAGAATTTAGCAATTACAATACAATACCATGCAATACTAGGTCATGAACATCAATGCGTAAATCACTCTGGTACGTATATTGAGGTTTCAATATTTATTTTAGGTTGCTTATCATCTATATTGATTTTAGCGAAATTCAGGCATAAATTGAAATCCAAATATAGGTCGATTAGAGCTAAATCCTGTTTTCTGTAAATGTTTGAATCCTCGCAGTTATTCCTGCGCTAAACAGATAAATAATATATTTTACAGGTCGAAATGTAAATGTGAAAGTTGTGTCAAAAACACTGGTTTGAATTTAAAATAGTTTGATATACTCAGAAGACTTAGGTTTGAAGAATCTAAAATATGTTAAGTTTTTAAGAAATTTGCTTCAGTATGCAAACAAACAAATAACTTTAACAAATTATTAGCAATACTTTTTATTGATTTCACATGTGGACTGGAATCCCAAAAATTTGTCAGAAAATATCACTTGTTGTAGATTTAGGACGTCTGGAGTTAGTCTGTCGTTTGTTGAAATTGGCCGGTGGGGGCTGAATTGCGGAAAAATTCTACTAATGTTATCTGTGTCCTCTTGGGTTAATAAATCTGTTTTCAGTCGAGTGTCGGGATCACAGACTCTTCTAAGAACTATGCTGTTTAACCTGTTGAATGCCATCTGGATGAGCTTGAATATACGCCTCAGGGCGGACTGCAATACTTTGGTTATACAGGGTGTAAGGAAAGGTACTTTCGTAGATATAACCAAAGATTTTTTACAGTTTTTTTTTTAACCAAAAGTATCCTTAAAAGCTGGTCAGAACTCCATTTTCATAAAAATGGCAAAGTTTTACTGTCCTATTTATTTCGATCCATCGGAATTAACTTTTTTGTTGCATTAGCTTCTTAAGGTAAGTATTGTTTCTGTATAAATTTGGGTTATTTTGTAACAAAAAGAAAACTTACACATTATTACCATTCAATGTCAAAATTGAAATTGCTAGCACTAATGTATTCACGTTTTAATACGTCTTAAACGATTCAGGTCCCATTAAGAAAAACATGATTAATTGTTTTTTTTAATTAACTCTTCAAGATGTTAACCACCAAAGAAGCTTCGTCGGTTGATAAAATATTGAAGAAAAATTTACATTTATTTGGTTTTGACCAATAAATTATTCATAATATTTTTGCTTGTGTGTGAAATCAACCAGTAAGAGTGTTTGTACCCGTGTACCCCTGATCACTACTTCAGTCCAAAAACCTCACCAACAGTGACCTTGTTTACTTGAGAACTCCTGAATTACTTGAGGATTTTTATCAGTTCAGATCTTGCAGTTATGTTTGTTCACAAACCCATTAAAGAATCTTGTGAAAGAAGCTTCGTCGGTTGATAAAATATTAAAGAAAAAATTGGATTTCTTTGGTTTTGACCAATAAATCATTCACAATACTCTTGCCTGTGAGTGAAATCAACCAGTAAGAGTGTTTGTACCCTTGTACCGGTGATGTCCTATCACTACTTCAGTCCAAAAACCTCACCAACAGTGACTTTGTTTACTTGAGAACTCCTGAATTACTTGAGGATTTTGATCAGTTCAGATCTTACAGTTATGTTTGTTCACAAACCCATTAAAGAATCTCGTGAAAGAAGCTTCGTCGGTTGATAAAATATTAAAGAAAAAATTGGATTTTTTTGGTTTTGACCAATAAATCATTCACAATACTCTTGCCTGTGAGTGAGTGAAATCAACCAATAAGAGTGTTTGTACCCTTGTACCAGTGATGTCCTATCACTACTTCGGTCCAAAAACCTCACCAACAGTGACCTTGTTTACTTGAGAACTCCTGAATTACTTGAGGATTTTTATCAGTTCAGATCTTGCAGTTATGTTTGTTCACAAACCCATTAAAGAATCTCGTGAAAGAAGCTTCGTCGGTTGATAAAATATTAAAGAAAAAATTGGATTTCTTTGGTTTTGACCAATAAATCATTCACAATACTCTTGCCTGTGAGTGAAATCAACCAGTAAGAGTGTTTGTACCCTTGTACCGGTGATGTCCTATCACTACTTCAGTTCAAAAACCTCACCAACAGTGACCTTGTTTACTTGAGAACTCCTAAATTACTTGAGGATTTTTATCAGTTCAGATCTTGCAGTTATGTTTGTTCACAAACCCATTAAAGAATCTCGTGAAAGAAGCTTCGTCGGTTGATAAAATATTAAAGAAAAAATTGGATTTTTTTGGTTTTGACCAATAAATCATTCACAATACTCTTGCCTGTGAGTGAAATCAACCAGTAAGAGTGTTTGTACCCTTGTACCGGTGATGTCCTATCACTACTTCAGTTCAAAAACCTCACCAACAGTGACCTTGTTTACTTGAGAACTCCTGAATTACTTGAGGATTTTTATCAGTTCAGATCTTGCAGTTATGTTTGTTCACAAACCCATTAAAGAATCTCGTGAAAGAAGCTTCGTCGGTTCATAAAATATTAAAGAAAAAATTGGATTTCATTGGTTTTGACCAATAAATCGTTCACAATACTCTTGCCTGTGAGTGAAATCAACTAGTAAGAGTGTTTGTACCCTTGTACCGGTGATGTCCTATCACTACTTCAGGCCAAAAACCTCACCAACAGTGACCTTGTTTACTTGAGAACTCCTGAATTACTTGAGGAGTTTTATCAGTTCAGATCCAACGCGTTGTTGTATTATCTACGACTCCATTTTTATAAGTGTCATATATTACACTTCTGAAGTGAGACTAAACCCAGGCAAATTCACAACGTCATCTGTGTTTTGTTCAAGAATTAAAAAACACGGTTCAATTTGAAAGATCCGTTTATTTACTAATGATTATACTTTGACCGAAGCAGGTAGGCATTTTTCACAACTTTCTGATCATGAAACCATTGGGTTTATCCTTAAATGCGAAACAATTGTGAAAAAACGTAGGTATAAACTGATAAGGAATTTAAGCCCTGAAAATATGGATCGAATTAGAATAGAATTAATTGGAAGACACTGGAACTACACGTCAATATCTATGGGACAGTTAATGCCTTCCTCAACCCTTAAAAACAACTAATATTGACGCAAAACCGTGGATTACAAATTCCATTAAGCTTGCCCAAAAGTAGAGGGACATGGCCTACAAGAAGTTCAAATTAACCAGAAATGGCTCTAACTGGAATGATTATAAGAGGAAATGCAATAAGGTTGTAATGGTGATTAGAAACAAAAAAAATTGCATTTTATGAACAGAATATTGATCCTAATAGAGGAAATAGCAAGAAAATGTGGCGAATGTTGAAGGAATTGGTGGGGAGTGGCAGAAAGTCCGACGTGTTTGAGGATATTGTTTTCCGAAGAAGTTAACGTTAGAAGAGAATTTTAACAATTTTTATGCTGAAAGTATTCGGGAGATAGCTCGAACCATTCCAAATCAGATTCATACATTTGACAGTACCGTTGAGATCCATTCAAGTGAAGAAAGTTTGGATTCATTTGATTTATTAACATTATCTCAATTAAGAGATATTGTAATGAATTAAAAAAATAAGTCCACATATGATGATATATGTAATATAAATTTTTTAAAGGCCGTATTTCAGGAGGTGGGTTATTCATTACTGCATTTAACCAATACGTCGTTGTTCAGTGGTCGAGTTCTAAGGAATGCGAAAGTGAGCATCATTGTTCCAATACCAAAGGTTGAAAACCCTGTATTAGCAGAGGATTTTAGGCCAATCAATCTATTGCCGATTGTTGACAAAATATTGGAAATAGTGGTGTGTAGACAGTTGCGTGGATACTTTTAAAAGCAAAATTACATTTATGTGGGATAATCGGGATTTCGTGATAAGCATTCATGCGAGTCTGCATTGCAACATCTTTGTACGAAATGGCGCCAAGATATTGGTGACGATAATGTTGTGATTTGTCTATTTGTTGACCTGAGACGTGCATTTGAGACTATAAACAGAGAAGATCTGATTGTGAAGCTACAATGTTACGGAGTGAAATCTTGTGTTATAAAATGGCTTAAATATTATTTGAGTGACCGCTTTCATCGAACAAAAGTAAATGGTACTATATTAGGAATTCTGGAAAATGATATTGGTATCCCATAGGGAGCGTATTAGGTCCCTTTTTGTTTCTTATATAAATCAATGATTTGTATAAGATTTTTAAAAAATTAGACTTAAATTTGTTTGCAGACGATACGCTTCTTTCAATAACCGGATAGAATTATGACCAAATGGTGAAAGATCTTAATTTATAACTCTCTATATTAGATAATTGGCTATGTGTGAATAAATTAAAATTAAATTCTGAGAAAACAAAATATATGATTCTGGGAAAGAGGGGTATTTGCAAGTCGTTTATTGATTAAAAATATAATATTTACATTAGGAAGAATAACATTGAAATCGTAGACCAAATTAAATATCTAGGTGTAATTCTTGATTCTATAATGAAGTTATGTGCTCATGTAAATTACATGAGTAAAAAAATAGGGTTGTTTCGTAGAATATCACATAACGTAAGTAAATGGTCAAAATTGTTAATATATAACACCATAATTTATCCCCATTTTAGTTATTGTAGCTCTTTGTTGTAAGGTTGTGATAAAAATAAAATAAATAGATTGTAAACTTTACAAAATAAGACAATGCGAATTATTTTGCATTGTGATAGGTATACACCAGTGGATTTGATGTTGCCACCAGTGGATTTATGCTCTTTGGGCTGGTGCTCTGTGTGGCAGAGTATTAAGATGGTCAGTATTGTTATTATTTTTAAAATTAAAAATAACTTAAAGCCTGCATATCTGGGAAGGTACTTAATAGCGCGATCCGAAAAACACCAATGTAACATTCGCTCAAGGGAGGATTTCCATATAAATTTTGAACGTAGTACCTATATGCAGAAATCGCTTTTTGGGAATGGTATTCAGCTGTTCAATGGTCTGCCTGCAGAGCTAAAAAGTATAGAGAGTTTGCAAATGTTTGTAGATAGATTCCGTAAACATTACTTGGCAAAATAGGTTAGTTTGTTGTTAAAAATAGGCAGGTATGTTTGATTTTGTATAGACTAGTGTGTATATATTGGATTTTTACTATTATAGAACAGATCATATTTGGATATATTTGTATTATGTATAGACATATATAAATATAGATTAATTACAGATTGTATGTAGTAGCCAAGTGCTAAATAAAGAATATAATTATTAGTATTATTAAAAAACCGAAACTATCGTTTAGGATAATCTTGTATTAAAATAATCTTAATATTTTTCTAATGATAAAACAAAAGCTGCCTTTTTTACTGCAACCTATTCAGGTCGAAAATTGAAAAACAAAAATATATGTTGTATTTTTCATCAAATAAAAGTTTTATGATCATTCTAAAAAGTTTACAAAGTATACAAAGTTGAAATTATAAAAAAATTAACGATTCGGCTTGTTTACAAGCTAATACATTAAACAATAAAATTACTACGTTAACTCTATCCGGTTTATTCCTCCCTTGTTGTTCCATTTCGTAACGTTGGGGTGTTAGGGCAATAACAGTTTTATTGACTACCACTTTAAACAATTACTTTATAGTACTGAAATTAAAAGGCGTGCAATAGAAACAGTGGCGTACGTACATTAATGACTGTTATTTTCAACTTTTACGATTTAATGCGAATTGACGTAAAATTTTCTTAACGGTTTTTCTAATGGAGGGAGAAATATAAATATACTGGAGAGGAAGAAAAAAATACAACACCATGAAAAGTATATTTTATGGATGCATGTTGAAATTATTGTGTCTACAATAACCGTGTTATTTAATAGTGAAAAAAAAAATCCCTTGATTGGTTTATTGGCAAAAACCAAAGGAATTCTAATTTTATGCAATTTTTTATCAACCGACGAAGCTTCTTGCACGAGGAATGGGATTTGGGATATTTAGAACAGTTAATTTAACAATAAAATTAATGAATGTGACGTGAATTGTTAATGATGACATGTGAGACGGGTTAGGTGTGACAAATTACTGTTAGTTATGTCAAATTTTACATTAAACTACAACAATGTGTGAGTTTTCCTTTTTTGTAACAAAACAAATCCACTACTAAGCAAATAAGTATTCTAGAATTAGTTAGGCAAAGAAACACATTGGTCCTGGCAGGAGCATTCATTTTTTATCTGCGGACCTGCAACCAGTCTATGGACTGTTTTGCATCCTGCCTAAATATAACTAACATTGTAAATAACACATTAGATCCTTCTAAAAATTATTTATTATCAATTTATCGCATCAAGTTCTATAGTGACCGAATGTGACAATGTACCGTAATACCTAAATGGGCATTGCAGTTGTCCTATGTAAATCCAGAAATGTGTCGGAGAAGTTTGAATGTGAGAATTTCTTCGCCATCGAGTCATCAAGTTGATCCAAATTAAGCTCCGGAAATGTCAGATACTGTCAATTATTAACGTCTTTGGTAACTGACCATATATAAATATTCTATTAAATATTCTGCCGTTCATACTATTTCTTGACTGACTGTAAAATATTGCTATATTATTATATATACATATATATATATATATATATATATATATATATATATATATATATATATATATATATATATATTAAAGCTAAGGAAGTTCATCCCTGCTCCACGTCGCGTTTTCCATTCCTTCATCAAATGTGTCTCAAAACCGGTTTCTGGCCTTAAGCCGTCATCAGTTTGCCTCAAGCTGGACAGCTGAAGGGCGGATGAAGGCACGACTAAAGCGATGAATGTCGCTAAAGCGATGAATTTGACGATGATGTCGAATGCATGGTGCAATCACTTGCAATCACGCCATCCTGCGGTCCTTCATCCGCTCTTCTCCGCTCTAAGCATCCGCTCTTCTCTTAGGCATCAGCCTAACTGATGACGGCTTAAGGCCAGAAACCGGTTTTGGGACACACTTGATGGCGCTTTGGGTGGCTGATGAAGGAATGACAATGCATCCACGTAGAGCACGACTGAAATTTCTTTCCTTGCATATATATATATATATATATATATATATATATATATATATATATATATATATATATATATATATATATATATATATATACATATATATATATATATATATATATATATATATATATATATATATATATATATATACAACAATTTTCTTTCTCACTGTATCCAAGTATCCCCATAGACGAGGCCCTGGACGTAATTTCAATGAACGAAGACTTTCCACTATTTGTGGGGGAACTCTCCGAACACTGCTTGAAGAATACATATTTTTCCTTCGACCAGCAGATCTACAGGGATCATCTTTATCACCCGTTACAGCCAACCTGTTCATGACCGACTTCGAAACAAAGGCATTGGCCAATGCTCCTTTAAAACCTAAACTTTGGAAATGCTACGTAGATGATATCTTTATAATATGGCCTCACGGAAATGAACTTCTAAACAACTTCCTAACTCAGTTAAACGAAATCCACCCCAGAATACAGTTCACTCTGGAAGTCGAACAGGATAGAAAACTGCCGTTTTTGTTCTCCTTATCACAAGGAAAGTTTCTGGAACACTCGAATACACAGTGTATAGGAAACCAACTCACACCGATCGATGCCTCAACGCTAAATCCCATCATCATCCTTCTCAAATCCAAGGAGTAGCGAACACCCTGATTTCCATGTCCTTCCGACTGACACTACCAGATACACGAAGCGAAGAACTACCAAAAATTTCCACAGCGCTCAGACGAAATGGATATTCAGGAAATGGTATCAGGAAGGCCATTCGCCGTCAAGAAACCCAAACACGATGAACAATAGAAGACCATGAACCAAATACGCTAAAGGTCCTGCTACAATACGTAAAAGGAATCACATATAGGATAGGCAGACTACTAAGGAAACATACGATCAGAACAGCCTACAAGCCACATAAAACTGTTGCAAACATCCTAAAAAATCCCAAGGACAAAGTTAGACTGGAAAATCATGGGGTGTATAGTATATCTTGTTCCGACGGCAACAGAACATACATAGGACAAACAAACAGACGAATATCGGTCAGAATACAAGAACATAAAAACGACTTACTGTTCCAGCACCAAAGGAGGAGGAGGAGCCAAAGAAATGGCAAATATTGAAAACTACAAGGTCCGCAATGACGCTCGCAACATTCCAAAAGCATGAAAATCCCTTCTGAAAAGAGAAAAAACCTGGCAACGTGGCCGCCAGGTAGAAAAATCAATAAACGGACGCCTGACAGCGTTGCCGAGCGCCGCAAATGCTCCCGAACTATCCCGATATAATATGCGCAGTCGCTTTTGTCGCGTGTGTGGCTTTTGGTGAAAAGCGAACACAACGACCCGTGCAAATCAGTTGGCCTCTTCAGTCGAAGCGGACAACACCTGAAAATGCCAAATGGGATTTTGGCGAAACGTAACTTTCCACAGGACCAACGGATCGACACCCGGAATGATTTAGAAACATTATTTACCATCCGTGAAAATATTAGATGTAACATCGGGAAGTCGGCGAAAAGTATGAGTTGTTCACTGTGAATCGGTTCTTCCTGTTCTTGACGAGAGAGCATGTCGGTGTCCTGAAGAGTCTAAATATCAAGAGACGAAACATGTGCCCTCCAATGGAAGAGATGAGTGGGACCCGTCCCCAATCAAACTATCAACAAAATGCATTATATATATATATATATATATATATATATATATATATATATATATATATATATATATATATATATATATATGAAACAATTTTTTGGTATAGTTACTACTCGGCTAGTAGAGGTAGAAGGGAATCTGCCACGGGGGAAGGGAATCTACCACGGTTGACTCCCTTTACAATGGTTTTTAGTCTCTATTATGCCTCCATTCGTGATGAAACGCAATGACTCTTCAGTAGTTACTTTAATATCAATTCACACAAGTCATTGTGAGTTAAAGAGGCGCAACACCATTGTCAGATGAGTAGCTGCACTTGAAACGAGCCGTTCATTATATATTAGGTATTGGTTAGGTTCGGTTTAGCAAATAAAAATACCATCAACATAAGATGATGTGTATATAAAGTAACGACACTAGTGACGTATCGTTCGATCTAGCAGCACTGTTGACTTCCCCTTTTTAAGACAGGCAGACACGGATGAAGGAATAGCTAAGTACGACGTAGAGCAGGGGTGAACTTTCTTAGCTTTTTAATACTTTTCTCTACGGGCCCAGTTCACAATTTTTCGATCATACCTGTTACATACCCGAGGTTAGACGGGTCACGTACGGTTACGTACGCACAGTCTAACTGCTGCGACCGTTTACCGTAGGATGTCGTGGCTGTATATGATTGCACCTTCCATTCGACATGACCAATTTATATGGTCATGCCTTTAGTCGTTCCTTCATCCGTTCGTCAGGTATCCAGCTTGAGCCCAACTGATGACGGCTTAAGGCCAGAAACTGGTCTTGGGAGAGGCTTTGCTGGCGCTATAGGTGGCGGATGAAGGAATGGTAAAGCACGACGTGGAGCAGGGGTGAACTTCCTTAGCTTTTTAATACTTTTCTTCACGGGCCCAGTTCACAATTTTGGAGATATATATATATATATATATATATATATATATATATATATATATATATATATATATATATATATATATATATATATATATATATATATATATATATATATATATATATATATATATATATATATAACAAGTCTGCCCAGATTGTGTTTAATTTTCGTATAACTTAATAATTTTTTTTTGTAAAACCTGAGAGTTTGCTATGTTATGTTTATTTTAGTTTATTTATTATCAAAGTGCATAAAGAAATGTTATTTTTGTTTATTTTTATGGCTGTTTATAGGTTTTGGTCGAATAATAGATATTTATTTATTTATTTATAATTTATTATATACCATACTCTAACATTTGATAATGTAATTAGTGTTAGAGCACATGCAGAGACGAGTGCATACTATGCGATTGCCGTAAGAATTAAGAATGGGTTTGCCAAGAGTATTAGGAACAGATATGCCTGAGCAGCACCCATTACAACCTGGTGATGGGAAAACACAAAAGACATGCCACTATTGCCCTCAAAAACTTAATCGCATGTCAACACACAGTTATTATTCCTGTAAAAACATGTGTACCTATAATATGCTACAGAAGTTTGCCCAGATTGATCTAATTTTCATATAACTTAATACATTGTTTTTTTTTTAATAAAAATGTGTCCCAATTTCTCAGCACAGTTAATACCTAAACATAGTGGCCTCTGAGGTCGCGCGTCAGTAGTTGTTTTACCAAAAATTCGCGTCAATAGCTAAAGGTTAAGATCTTCATTCCAAGAACATCATGATCTTCGTTTGGTGGTACTGGGAGGGTATCGTGTTATTGGAAATGCTAGAGAAGAACAAAACGATCGACAAACAACGTTACCTCGGCCAACTGCACCGTGCTCAAGTTAATCTTGCTCCACAACAGTGCACGACACAGAAAACATCGCGATGGAGGCCCTGAATGACCTCAAATAGTTCGGGTAGTTCTTTCTCATCTGCCGGACCAGATCTTGCACTAACTAATTATCACTTCTTCCGCCTGCTGTCCAATAAAATGAGGGGCGTAAAATTATATAACAATAAGGAACTCAAAAACTGGCTTAACAATTTCTTCGTGTCCAGACTCGGCGATTTTTGGCTAAACGGCATCAATAAATAGGTTGGGAGGTGGCAACAACTCATGAATAATAACAGAGAATTCATCAACATTTGTTGTCATAATCGTTGTTTTTTCAATAAAAATAAAAAAAAAATAACGGCGGGAATTTATAGAAGAACCCAAGATATATTTTGATAATATTTTTTTCTCTTTAATCTTGTATGTTTCTATTTTCGTGGCGTTTCAATTAATTTAGTTACAAATGAAAGATAAATAAGTTAACTGTATTAAACGCCGCTAGTAAAAAGTAAAACTTTCCATTGCCGAACATTGCACAAGCCGACGAAAATTACAGTTCGAAATAAATTCCGAATCTTTTCCCCAACATTAACTTAAAGTAGTTTTAGTCTGTCTATTTTCCGAACTAAATTAGGCAGACGCGTTAGGAGCAATTTAATTAAAATCGGAATTAAACAAATAGGAAACTTGCAATTACACAGAATCCAGAATTGGTTCAGTTCTCCCCGAGGATCATAAATGCAAAGTTCGGATTCATGCGAAAGAATCTATGCGGAACGTAATTGAGATAAAAAAAATCTCCGGTCGCTTGATTAGGTTTTAAGAGTTGTTTTTTTTTTATGATAAACGTTTTTCATTATCAGACTCTTTGGTTTCCAAAACAAAAAGAAGTCTATTAGGGGAGAGTGAGGTAATTAACATCTAAAATTATGTAATTAACATCTAGAAAACGTTATGCTATTTAAGAAACACAAAGTTGATATTTTCTTTCTATTGATTAAAACGAGGTCCCGTGTACAATGTTGGACAAGCAAAGATGTAATTAAACCATAACTAACATACGAAGATCGCTTAAAAATTCTCGGCTTGACCCAGAGGTGACGCAGGTATAAAGAAATAACAATGATATTTATCATGTATGATTTGTTAGTCATTCATTACTCATTGCAGTTATTGAGATAGAATCATCTCCTAATGATGCAAACATGGTTAGCGAAACGCGCGTTGAGAAGTTTGGTGATTAGTGTTAAATCCCTTTGAGTTTAGTGTTTTAATCGAATGTCTCAATAGAAGAATTGGTTGCAATTTATGACAATGATAGTCATTTATTTTCGTTCGTTCGTTCGTTCTTTAATTCATTCTTTCATTCAATCATTCATTTATTTAATTAATTATTTATGTATTTATGTATTTATGTATTTATGTATTTCTCCGGTCGCTTGATTAGGTTTTAAGAGTTTCCAAAACAAAAAGAAGTCTATTAGGAGAGAGTGAGGTAATTAACATCTAAAATTATGTAATTAGCATGTAGACAACGTTATGCTATCTAAGAAACACAAAGTTGATATTTTCTTTCTATTGATTAAAATGAGGTCCCGTGTACAATGTTGGACAAGCAAAGATGTAATTAAACCATAACTAACATACGAAGATCGCTTAAAAATTCTCGGCTTGACCCAGAGGTGACGCAGGTATAAAGAAATAACAATGATATTGATCATGTATGATTTGTTAGTCATTCATTACTCATTGCAGTTATTGAGATAGAATCATCTCCTAATGATGCAAACATGGTTAGCGAAACGCGCGTTGAGAAGTTTGGTGATTAGTGTTAAATCCCTTTGAGTTTAGTGTTTTAATCGAATGTCTCAATAGAAGAATTGGTTGCAATTTATGACAATGATAGTCATTTATTTTCGTTCGTTCGTTCGTTCTTTAATTCATTCTTTCATTCAATCATTCATTTATTTAATTAATTATTTATGTATTTATGTATTTATGTATTTATGTATTTCTCCGGTCGCTTGATTAGGTTTTAAGAGTTTCCAAAACAAAAAGAAGCCTATTAGGAGAGAGTGAGGTAATTAACATCTAAAATTATGTAATTAGCATGTAGACAACGTTATGCTATCTAAGAAACACAAAGTTGATATTTTCTTTCTATTGATTAAAACGAGGTCCCGTGTACAATGTTGGACAAGCAAAGATGTAATTAAACCATAACTAACATACGAAGATCGCTTAAAAATTCTCGGCTTGACCCAGAGGTGACGCAGGTATAAAGAAATAACAATGATATTGATCATGTATGATTTGTTAGTCATTCATTACTCATTGCAGTTATTGAGATAGAATCATCTCCTAATGATGCAAACATGGTTAGCGAAACGCGCGTTGAGAAGTTTGGTGATTAGTGTTAAATCCCGTTGAGTTTAGTGTTTTAACCGAATGTCTCAATAGAAGAATTGGTTGCAATTTATGACAATGATAGTCATTTATTTTCGTTCGTTCGTTCGTTCGTTCGTTCTTTAATTCATTCTTTCATTCATTTATTTAATTAATTACTTATGTATTTATGTATTTATGTATTTATTTATTTATTTATTTATTTATTTATTTATTTATTTATGTATTTATTAATTTATTTATTTATGTATGTATGTATGTATGTATGTATGTATGTATTTACTTATAATTTTTTTTATTTATATATTTATTTATTTATAATGTATTCAAGTGTTTTGTTTCCATTGGAACTTCTAGTTCTACTAAAACTTCCAGAACTTCTGAAACTTCTAGAACTTCATAGGAAGTTCTAATACTTCTCGGTGGAACTCTTATGTTTATTAAACTCAAAAGTCCAGGCCAGTCAATAATTCCATTAATGACCTTAACATAAAAATATCAGCCCTACCCCTGTATAAAGACATAGTCTAGCGTCTCTGCACACCTGGAATGTCACTTCGCTCATGGATGGGTCCAACATAAATAAAATGAACCTGAAAAATCTGTTCTGGACTACTTCCACTATCCCAGAGTGCACCGCACAGAATGAGGACCCGACACAAGACAAGTATTCGAAGATAGAACATACCAGGGTTTCATTTTTAAAGTGTCTTGCATTCCTAAAGATAAACCCTAAAATTTTAAAAGCTCTGTGAATAATGTTTTCATATGTCATATTTGCTTTCAATTGTTTTCAGTAAGGTTTGCCATTTGACTACGACCAATTTTTGGTTGCCACAACATTTGGAAATTGTTTAAATATTTTATCAAAATTTGAGAAGCTTTGTTGCTACTCAAACAAATTTTCGTTCAAAACACTGTCGTCATGCTGCTCCCTCTTATTAAACCACCCGCCGTATAATTGATAAGTTTGAACGTGAGTTTAGTCTTCTTGACCAAAAGCCACAATCACGACTTCGTAGTGGCGGTAATTAAGAAAATATCGCGGCTGTTCGTGAAAGTGTTGCCGAGAACGATAATGTGTCTGTTCCGCACCGTTCTCAACAGTTGACCACCTGGCGTATTTTGCTTTTCGATCTCGGTTTACACCCATACAAGATTGTATTGGCACAAGAACTTAAGCCAACTGATCATCGATTACGTCGAGAGTTCACAGATTGGGAGTTGGAAGCAATAGAAAACAAGAATAGGGTTTGGTCACAGTTGAGGAGGATCTCAGGCAGAAATCCATCAGGACCTGGATCTTTATTGATATCATGTTTCAAAATATTATCAAAAACTGTCTCCAACAATACAATGACATCGTGAATGTGCAAGCTCCCCAAGCATCCCCGTTAGACCCAACGAACTCCGCACTAGTTGACTTGTAGACCCTCTGAAAGCTATTAGAAAACAATGTAACCATATATGAACCATCATCTCTTATTCGCCCATTCAAATGTACTAAGCTAGGTATAAATTTGCTACTTCACTTATTGTTTATATAATTCTAAACGTTTCCTAGTATTTATATTCATATTAAATTCGACTCCGCTGGACTCCATGGACTATATAGTGCATGTAATATTTCTGTCTGAGTTCTGAGCTCTTAAAATTGTATATAAAAACACCACTGTCCAGTAGATTTCCACATCAGATAAACCGGTTTTTTTTACATAAATTAAATATTTCAGTTCATTAGAGACCAAACCAATTAGGAATTTTCTCAGCCGCATTCGCGGGACATGCCGGTCAACCCCCTTAAATAAACAATTATAGAATGTACCCATTGCCAATTCTACATCGTTTTTACTGAACAAAATGTCATCCCAGTCTGAAATGATAGAAATCAAACATCCTAATAAACTGTGCCCACTACACTTACATGTTTTAGGCATGGAAATGCTTTCTCCTCGGTGGATGTATATTGTTAATAGTTACCCAAAGACGCATTCGAGCCAACACTTTGGAGTGTTTTAAAATATCTAAAGGTTTATCAAAACTATCATTGTTATTGTCTTCATCCGCTTAAGCTTTAAATATTTATAACTTTGAAAAGCAACATGGCAGAATATTTTTTTGTCCAATATAATCGTGCCAACTGTAAAATATCGAAATTAACAAACACTATTTATTTCGATTGTTTATTACAGTTTACATCGTTCTTACTGAACAAAATGTCATCCCATTCTGAAATGATACAAGTCAATCCATCGTATTTGGCATTCCTATAAACGTAACTCAACTTACTGAACTCAAGTAGAACCGAAAGACTTTTCAAATAAATACCAACCAAAAGATGATGATGGATGATGAAAGTCTCAAGGAAGCTGTGCCTCATCAGCAATATCAAGAGATACCCCATTATCGTGTGCAAAAATCAAATCAAACATCCCATTAGACTGATTAACCCTGTTTTTGTTACACGAATTTTGTAACGATATTTGATAGTACGTATCTACTTTCACTGTGCCTGTGCCACCACCTCCAAATCCATAGGAAACTAAAGAAGCTGCTTCTAGTCAAGACAATAACTTAGAGACAGAGTGAGACCCAATTTATAAACCAGGTACTTCAAAGAACACATTTAATGACAGAAGGTGATCTAAATGATTTGGTACGTGATTTGCATTTATCTAAAAAACAGGTCGAGCTTTAGGAATCTGGATTAAACGGCTGGAATATATCGTCTCGCAGTACAAAAACTTCCCAATATAGAATTTCCTATTTTCGCTATTTTCATTTTAATTAATGAACTTTTCATCTCATACAAAGCTTTAGGGAGCAATATCTCCCTGAAGATGCATATCCTGGACTCACATTTGGGTTTTTTCATCGAAAACCTGAGTGGTGTGAAAAAATAAATACCAATCTAGATTATGTTTTAAATATTATTTTTACGGATGAAGCAAAATTATGTTTAAATGGCCATGTTAACAGATACAGCTGTAGATATTGGGCTGATACTAATCCGCACTAGATGGAAAAGGTGCATACACAGTATCCTCAAAGGTTAAATGTTTGGGTTGTGTTTAGTGGTAAGAATACTATAGGGCATTTTTTCATTGATGGCAACTTGACAGCAGATAAGTATTTATATCTATTGGATAAGATGGTGAACCAACACACTATAGCATTAATGTTAGAAATTTTACACTACTTTCCCAAATCGATGGGATTGTTTTGTGGGGTTATTTAAAAGGTCGGGTTTGTGTTAATGGGCCAGGAAATCTGGAAGATTTCAAATTACCAATTCGACAAGAAATTGCTGATATAGGTCTCATCTGGTGGGAAAACGCAATTTAAGACTTCGTCCGATGTATATATTACTGTCAGGAAGTTAATGGTGGACACTTTGAACATCTTTTGTAAATAGTTCTTTAATAAAAAAATATTGATATTGTGTTTTTTTTTTAATCTGATATTGACGAAAGAGACCCAAACACCTCTTAGATATTTTTTAAAATCTATTTTGAAAAAGATACCTTACAATATTTACCTCTTTGAATTCAGAAAATAATTCTATTTCTAACAATGCCAAATTCAAGTTCAAGTCAACTATTGTCAACAAATTTAAGTCAACTATTGTAATTTAAAAAAATTAAGTGAACATTGGATTTCAAATATGCGACAAAAAAAATCAATACATACCCAAAAAGTGGTAAACTTTTTCTGATGTTTTTGTACAAAATTTTATTTTGTTAATACATAACAGCGACCCTGTATATTATGTGAATTGAACTCTAATCCTTTTTAGATCCTATAATTTTTTTTCCGTAGAAACACAGTACATTTGTTCTCATTAGTATTAAAGTTTGGCATATTTATAAGTCCTTTTTTATTTAATAAACACGTTCATTAAAGGCCTCGGATCGTTGAAAACTCAACAGATATCCAAACACAAATAAATCGTTTTTCACGCGTAATGGATTCCTTTCTGAACGTATTAGCGAAAAGTTGATAGTATTTAAATCCTGGTTATAGCCCGGCGTAACGACCCTACCATTAATAATAGCCTTCAGTAGTAAATTTCAATAGCCCTTTTCCCCCCTTTATCGTAATAAAATTCAACACAAAACGATCGAAAAATATATTAAAGGGTAACGCTTATTTAGTCGTTTAACAGAATCCCGTCGATTTTTTAAGCTATCGAATTAAATCAGATTTGCCTCGATTTATTGAAAACAATAAAACCGTTGTAATAAAATAGTTCAATCGGTTAACCTTATTGATTATGTCAGGATTCGCATATCGTTCCTGCGAGCGTGCGTTTGGCAAATATGAGTTTCGTATACTATTCTTAAATCACACCATAGGTACGAGGGTTGCTATTTATGTATCCAGAATTAGCAACAATGGTGTCGCTCGGCGCCATATAACATATATATCGTAAAGTTTGACATTATTGACTGTATACTTACTCAGAACGTTTTGTCATACGGACGCTATTTGTGTTGTATAGTGAAAAAATTTCATCTCAGTCAAAAAGTGGAATTCACTTTTCACTTACGACTTTCGACGTAGATTATCTCAACAACAGTACATCCATCAATTCACTTCAACTTTGGTGATGAAGCACCATCTAAAACTAGTGTAGGGGGTGTGACTATTAAATAACGAGATTGATTTTTAATATACACCCCTCCTCTATCTCTACAACGCCCCATGCGAATCTTCCATTGTTTCAAACAGTGCTGAAAGTCTTCTTCTATCAGCTCCTTCAGAACGCCGCTTTCCGCTTTCTCTTTCACAGCTTCAACGGACTCAAATCTTATTCCTTTTAGAGCAAATTTTACCTTAGGAAATTGATGGAAGTTGCACGGGGCAAGATCCGGCGTATAAGGTTGATAGTATAACACTGGGATGCTGTACATGGCTAGAAACATCTTGAGAGATAATGCGGCATGAGCCGGCACATTGTCTTGGTCGAAAACCCATGACTTGTCCTATAACAATTCGGATCGTTTTCTCTTTATTCTTTAATAGAGTTTTGTAAGAACGTGAAGGTAGTAATGTTGATTAATAATTTGACGATCAGGAACCCAAAAAAGTTACATAATCCCATAAATATGATACGTAATCCCATGATTTTTTCGATATTGTCCTTCGATTTTATCGTAGAAGGGCGACCTGGGCGTGGATTATCTTCAACGTCTTCTCACCCATCTTGAAAACGCTTACCCCACTCAAAAATACATGCACGCGATAAACATTCATTGCCATACACTTGTTTCAATAAATTTTAAATTTCATTAGCGGTTTTTCCAAGTTTCAAGTAAAATTTCACAACAATTCGTTGCTCTGTTGTTCCACTTAACATTTTTCCGGCGAAACAAAAAAACAACTCTAATACGAACGAAGGCTACGATTATACGGATTTGTTTACAGAAACAAGAGGTTCGCAAGAGGTCCGAGAGTATTCGAAAGAGAAGGCTTTCTTCTTCTGTAGCTAAGGTACTTCTTCTGTAGCAGCGTCAGTCTCGAACTAAGCAAGATTTAGCCGTGAAAAAGATTTGTGCGCGTTGGATTACTCGTAATTTGACAATCGCTCAAAAAAAAGTAATCGTAGTGCGTTCAAAGGCATGTATAACATCTACACATATGACGAATCTTGGATCTATGCGCATGAGCTGGAAAGTAAACAGCAGTCGACGCGCACTTCGAATCAAATGGTCGCCTGTTTTTTTTTGGGATAAATAGGCCTGTGGCTATAGTGCCATTAGATAATAGTAGAACGGTCAATTCTGAATGGTATACAACCATTTGTTTGCCAGAAATGTTTAATAAAATAAGAAAATACAAAACCAGAGACGCAAAATCATTCTTCACCATAATAACGCAAGCTCTCACACATCGGATCGAACAACTCAATATTTGACCGGTCGAAACATCATCCATTGATGGATCATCTGCCGTACAGTTATGATTTGATACCCAATGATTTCTTTTTGTTTCCGCCGGTGAAGAATAAACTACGTGGGAAACGATTTTTGACGCCCGAAGAAGGGATTGATGCATTCAAAATGTTGTTTTGGAGATACCTCAATTGGAATGGAAAAAGTTCTATGAAAATGGGTATCGATCATCGTAAAGAATATTTTGAAAAATAATACAACCATTTTCAATGATAAATAATTGAATTTATTTATTGTTCCGGATACATAAATAACAACTCTCTTAAATAAATAAGTAAAGATTAATATCTAAAAATTTCCACTATATTCAAAATTGTATGTATAACAACTGCTTCGATACAATGTCTTTTTCAAATACAAACTATATTAAACTAACTGTGAGAAAAGTAATGATTACTGAAAACTAAAAAAAATATTTTTCTCACTGTCAGCTTAGTATAGTTTATATTTGAACATTCGAAACAATTGTTACACATAAGTTACATCACCCTATACACCATAAGTAGCAACGAAAGCAGACACTTGCACACGAACCTACAGCATAAACATTTTTTACCACCAGATCACATGAATTGTAATAATATTAAAGTCAATCAGAGTTTGTCATTCAAGTCGAACAGACGTATTTGTAATTCGAAATCGACCTGTATAGCGCATCGATCTTCGATTTATCGATTAATCGGCTATTCGAACAGTGATTGATTTTCGACTCGAAAAAGGTGTGCAGAGAGGCTCTAATTCAAGAAACCCATTCCATCGAGGAACTGTTACTTTCATCGGAAGAAGACATCACGGAGATTGGAACGAAAATAGTCCTATCTTGCGGGGTACATTTGGCTGGAAAGGAAAAATATCGCCTAGTCACCACCTGTTCTCCATAGCAAAAAAATAAATGTTCAAGCTGTTAATCATCTTAATGTAAGTAGAGCAATTCATGTCTATCGACGATTTACTAAACAAAATATCGACGATTTACTAAACAAAATATTTTAATCGAAAATATAATAATGGCACAATTTAAACCCGAATATTTGAGTTGCGTCCCGCAATTTGACGGAAATGCCAGTGAATTAAATAGATATTTATCAACTTGCAAATCATTAATTGACAATTTTTACAATCCAGATCAACCAAATGCTTTTCAAAATATTTACTTGCTTAATTGCTTAATTGGGAAGCTAAGCGGTAACTTAGCTTCCCAAGCTAAGTTTCCGCTTGGAAACTTATTTCTTTTAATTAGAAATTAATTAGAAATTAAATTTCTTTTAATTAGAAACGACCCCTTCATTGTCTCTACGGCCTTTCAAAAATCCTCTCACAGATACAGTGCAACAATTCCATCTTCGAAATTATTTAATTTACCAGAACCGATTTCATTGAAATTCTTTTTATTTAAGTTTCATAAAACCTTTCAGGGATTAATAGGAATAGACAATTTGAAACTTCTACAAGCTAGTATAGATCTCGCTAATGGATTTCTAATAACGCCTCATACGAAAATTAAACTTTTCTTCCATAACACCAAAAGTAGTCTGAACTTAATATCTATCAGCCCTCGTAGTGAACAAGTAATAAAAGTCCGAACATCTATTAAGAATGGCGAAATTATAATAGCGTATCAACAATTTCAAAACTGCGAGATTCCCGAGTCCCTTACTGTAGCACGTAATGGCATAGCCCTAACAACTATATTAAATAACACTACCGATAAGATAACGCTGGATGTCACAACCATTAGAAGTAGAGAAATTTAATCGTAAAAAATTACAGGAACTTTATTTAAATAATTTTGATGATACAGAAAAACATGAACTTGACCTATCTAAACTTCGTGTCGATCACCTAAATACAGAAGAGCGAAAAAGTATATTAAATTTGTGCAAGGAATATTCTGATATTTTTTACAACGAAAATATGGCATTGACCTTCACAAGTAAAGTAAAACATAATATTAAAACAACGGACGAGATACCGGTGGACACTAAATCATATCGATATCCGTTTGTACACAAACAAGAAGTGGCAAACCAAATAAGAAAAATGTTGGATCAAAACATCATACGACCAAGTAATTCACCTTGGTCGTCACCGATTTGGGTGGTTCCCAAAAAAGTCGATTCCACCGGAAAACAGAAGTGGCGTGTTGTAGTGGATTATAGGAAACTCAACGAGAAGACTATAGACGATAAATATCCGCTACCGAATATCACAGATTTATTGGACAAATTAGGTAGATGCCAGTATTTCACTACGCTGGATCTAGCAAGCGGCTTCCATCAGATCGAAATGGAAGAACAAAACATCCAGAAGACCGCTTTTAACACTGAGAATGGCCATTACGAGTATCTTAGAATGCCATTCGGTTTGAAAAATGCGCCAGCTACGTTTCAGCGCGCGATGGACAACATTCTAAGGGGCATTCAGAATGAAAAGTGTTTGACCTACTTAGATGATATTATTGTTTTCTCTGCGTCTTTGAAAGAGCATCTAGAGAGATTAAGAACTGTTTTCCAACGATTACGCGAATCAAATTTTAAAATCCAACTTGACAAGTCAGAATTTCTTCGTAAAGAGGTTACATACCTGGGACATATCGTCACCCCAGAAGGCGTAAAACCAAACCCTGACAAAATATATGCCATTAAAAACTACCCTATACCAAAAACAACGAAACAGATCAAAGGGTTTTTAGGACTTCTAGGCTACTATAGACGATTTATTAAGAACTTCGCTAAGCTTACGAAGCCTCTAACAAAAAGGTTTAAAAAAGGGAGCTGTAATAGAGCACAACGAAGAATTTGTAACTTGCTTCGAAACCTGCAAGAACGCCCTCATAAATGAACCCATACTTCAATACCCAGATTTCGCAAAAACGTTTAACTTGACAACAGATACCAGCAATGTCGCCATCGGAGCCGTACTTTCGCAAGGCCCTATAGGCCAAGATTTGCCTATAGCTTACGCGTCGAGAACCCTGAATGATTCAGAGCAAAATTATTCTGTCATAGAGAAAGAACTTCTTGCTATCGTGTGGGCAACGAAAGGCCTTTTTTTTGGTAGACAATTTAACGTTAAAGCAGACCACAAACCACTTCAGTGGTTATTCTCATTGAAAGATCGAAGTTCAAAACTACTACGTTGGAGAATAAAATTGGAAGAATTTAATTATAAAATAATTTACAAGAGGGGAAAATACAATACAAACGCCGACGCCCTTTCACATGTCGAGATACACACGAAAGAATTCTGGAAACAAGTAGATGACATCATAAGTGAATACGACGAAAATCAGCCAAGAAATGAATTATCCCAAAAACAAACAACATCGCAACACGAGAGTCCACCTTTAGATTTATATACCGAAGATATTCTCATTCCGGACTTGCAAGTTCAACCTGACATGGAAAATGAACAATAAAATAATGATGGAGCAACCATTCACTCTAATGACGAACAAGACCCGATAGTGGGCATACTAATTTTGGAAGCACCTGTTAATTATGGCGCTAATCAAATTATTATACAAGTTTTACATTCTCCCGCTAAACCTAAAACCATAATTCTTTTTGGTAAAAAACGAAGAAATTTAGTACAAATATCAAAAACTAATTTCGAACAAGACGTTATTAATTTTGTTAAAGAATATGCATCACCTGGAAAAATCATCATTTATATTTCGATAATAGTGATATGTATGAACCATTTTGTAAGGTAATACGCAAGAGTTTTAAATGGTCCTCGATCAACTTTAAACGATGTACCATTAAACTTATTGACGTCACGGACGAAGACATCATGAAAGAAATAATACAAAACTACCACGAAGGCAAAACAAATTACCGTGGCATTGATGAAACAGAACAAAAAATAAAAATTAAATACTATTGGCCTAATCTTAAAAGTTCAATTCAAACATACATCGACGATTGTGAAACATGTCAAATTAGTAAATGCGAAAGTAACCCTGTTAAAATTCCGATAAACATAACACCCACAGCAACAAAACCGTTCGAAATTATACACATCGATACCTACACTTTGGAACAACGTAAATTCTTAACTATCGTTGATAGTTTCTCGAAATATGCCCAAGCGTACCTGTTAAAATCTCTTGTAGCAACAGATATTGCCGATACTTTATTAATTTATTTTTCTCATCACGGTATACCATCACAAATAATATTAGACAACGGAACAGAGTTTAAAAACTCAGTTGTAACGGAAATGTTTCAGCTTCACAAGATAAAAGTTCACTTCTGTTCACCCAACCATCCCCAGTCTAATGGCATAACTGAACGGTTACATTCTACACTATCTGAATATATTTGTCTATTAAATAACAGTGGTTTTCAAAAAACACCAGTTAGTCAAAAAATGATATACGCTATTTTAGCATACAACCATTCAATTCATTCGTCAACAAATTTTAAACCGATCGATGTGATAAACGGTCATATTTCGCCAGACGACCCTTTCGATATCGATATAAGTAGAATTTTAATTTCAGAATATATTCAAAAACATAAAAAAATCTAGAGTCCTAGATGCAAAGTTAAATGAAAAATTAATTCAAAAAAAGAAAAAAGTTGCAAATAAATTAAACGAAAATTCTGAGAACTTAGAGATTTTCCAAGAAATTCAAAAGGTCTATTTTAAGAAACATACAAGGCAGAAAGCGTCAAATAAATTCACGAAACCAGTGAAATTAGAATCTATCAACAAGATTCGCAAAACGGCAGAAACAGATTCTCATGGGAAAATTCACTTAAGTAACTTGAAACGTCCGTTCAGAAAAAGATAAAGTTTTAATAACTAAAGTTCTTGTTTTATTTTCAGAATTTTTCATTCCACCTGCAAAGGAAGAAAAATTGTCGTGAAAGAATTATACGACAACATCGGTATAATACCCGTTAAACTGGGAAATGCGAAACTACAACAGAACAGATTAATTTTTATGACTTTCAACCGTTGATTATAGAGGCGAATAAACTTTATTTTAAAGGCAAAAATTTAACTGACACCATAGATACAAACAAAGTTTATTCTTTCGAATTGTCGAATGATTTAAAATTGTTAAATATTCTCCAAGATCGAGTTACAACAAAGATCAACGAAATATTACCTCATTCAGGTAGAGCAAAACGCGGATTAATAAATGGCTTAGGCTCATTAAGCAAATCAAAAAAATACGTTTCTTTATGAAAAAATTATTAAAGTAGACACTTAAATATCAAACAGTAAAATTATCTATCTTCTTAGAATCCCTCTTACTTTTGACGAGAACTTCGAACTTTATCATTTTTATTCAGTACCTGTTTTAAGTAAAAGTCTGTTTAAGGTAATCATTCCAAAAGGTAAATTCCTGATAAAAAATGAATTGCACTACGCATCCCCAAATAAAAGATGTCAAGAAACCGAGAATCGGCTATTCCTTTGTGAAGAGTCGGATTTACAAGAGATTGGAAAGTACAGCCCATGTGAAGTCCAACTTCTGAGTCCAATGAAGAACACTTCCCTATGCCAAAAGATAGAGACAAAAATTTCGAAACCAATCTCCAAATAAATCGAGCTTTCTGGAAAATGGATTTATATTTCGCTCCTTGAAGAAATCGTACAATTAGACTGCGATGAACAAAAGGAAAATCAACGAATTTTTGGTACATATTTGTTCGATATACCTGAAAATTGCCGCACCCAAACAAGTCAAGAAGTAATCACGAATAACGAAGAAGCTGTAAGGTCCAAGGTTCAACCGTTTCTCCTGCCTGACTTTGACAGAGAAACAACGAACTTGCCAGCCCTCAACTTAAGCGCCCATCTGAAAGAAATCAACCTAGACGAACTCTACCTACTAAAAACCCAAATAGAAGCGAACAATTTTAGAGTCAATCTTCGATAAAGTTTCAAATTCGCTCAGTATTTGGACAATTGTCATTTATTTCTGTTTATTGATTATTTGTGTCCGTTTCATTTATAGGAAATTAAGCCGATTAAATAAGCAACCAGCATTATCAAATCAAATCGACCTACAAGACATTCGCCTACCACAGCAGACTGCGTAGCCGAATCTCACAGGAGAGGAGTTACATCACCCTGTACACCATAAGTAGCAACGAAAGCACACTTCCTTTCGGCCGAACCTGCAGCATAAACATTTTTTACCACCAGATCACATGAATTGTAATAATATTAAAGTCAATCAGAGTTTGTCATTCAAGTCGAACAGACGTATTTGTAATTTCAATTAAAATAAAGTTTTTAAAAACAGTTTGTCCATTACTTAAAAGTTAAGTCATATCATTTTAAATACAGTGGAAATTTTTAGATATTAATAGTTGCTTATTTATTTAAAATGAATTTCTCTCTTATAAGAGAGGTCTGACTTGTCGAGAAATATATCTTTGACAGAATATATCTTTCAAAATAATAAAGGTCATCCAATAAGAATGGAACTCTAAAATAAGGTGGAATGATCACAGGGGTTGCTTCTAAATCATCATGGCAATCACCACAGATTTAATCAAATGTCTGACCAATCATCATGGATCGTTTAACATGAGAACAACGCTTGTAAATTGTTGAAATTTGTCATCAAAATCAATGTTCTGTGGGTCAAACTTTTAAAGCAATTTTATGCAATGCAATATATTCGTCCAATAATCGACGAATTCCGAAAACATTTCACGCTGCTCCATATTAAAATGAAAAAATAACTGTGCGTTCCTAATCCTAAAACTATCGCCGCTTTTTCTGGAAGTGTTGATGCAGAACTAAATTTATCAATTCGTCGACGTTCGCAGGAAGACTTTATTTGACTTTGAATTTCGAATTTGAATGGTATTTATGTGGTTTCAACAGAACGGCTCCACATTTCATACTGCCAAGGCAACCATATATTGAGGGAATAATTCGATGAGAAAATTGTTTCGAGAAAAGGACCTGTTAATTTATATATTGTATCTTTAATTTGAGTAAAACAGTTTCATTATTTTGCAATTCAGTAAAATGCATTGTATTTGATCCACCCGCACTGCTTTGTTCTTAATTCAACAGCCAACACCATTAATATTAATACATTTTACACCGTCCAGTAAACATTGCTTCAGTTAATTTAAAACTACTTAGTTTACGTTATGTTCCAGCGAAGTGTGCTTCTTTATTTTTCGAAATTACACATTCCTCAGGCATAGCTTTGCGTGCTGTTCAGCATTCAATATGAACTTTTTCTTTTTTTTGCTAGTGCGGCGTCAAGAGTAGCAATTTGACTTTGATCGGGGTGACGGTTTAGACTTGTTTGTAAAATATATCCAGTGCTTTAATTGATCGATTTGCATTGGAATATTTATTCGTCGGGGCATCATAACGTTGTACCAAAAGTTCGTTAAAAGGAACCAAGAAAATATTTAACTAACGTTGTGATAAAAATATAAACTAAATGATTTACTTTACAACTTAAAAGCATGCACAGTACGTCGGGAGAATAATAAAACTTTTTAAATTAAAAAAAAGTTATTTTGCCAAAATTATTCATTTTTATTCAAAATACATATCTTCATACTTCCGCATCAATACACCGCTGGACACGTTCCACAAATGCTCGCATAGATTGTTTTATGTCGTTTCTTGGAATCATCTCAATGAGCCTCCTCATCGCTTCCTGGACTTGTGTAACCCTGTCATTCAACACTGTCACAACACTGTTACTACACTGTCAACAGTGTCATAATTAACTCTCAGTTTGAGTTTTGGATTCCTACAGCCTTTCATCCAAACCATTCCTCCTTCACGCTTCTTCATTCTTTAATCCCCTACCTATTCCGCCACATCTTATTAATAATACGCTTCTCGAGAGTGCGGGTCACACTTTTCAAAACTCCAGGACTAAATACAATCCCTCCTAATCATCCCCCACAGTCCCTACATTCTGTACCTTTCAACTTTTCTATGCCTCGCTTCGACAAATCATCCACACTCTCCCTTCAGCATCACTTCCATATCCTCTTGGACTCGATTTCCCAAACCAATATTATTTTCGCCGATGGATCCAAGTCTGCAAGCGGTGCTGGATCACTCTTCCATCACCCTAAAATGTGTTCTCTTTAACACTGGGTGCCCACCATCAAACCCAGAATCTCAAATGTCAGTGAACATCTGCCGTAGTCGTTCAAAACACCTCAATTAATATAATTCTAGGGTCGCTAAATAGTCCCTGTCACCGATTCCTAATTTATCCTAATTTAACTAACTAAGTAACTGGGTTTTGCAAACAGGAACTAGTTACATGGAGATAAATCAAACGAATACGGAGGATGTTGAAGCACATAACTTGTTTTTTCGCAAAAAAATCACAAACAGTGGTGATTCTGCGAGATTATGCATTCTTGTGCAACAAAAACTATCTGGCCCTGGATATTCGGAAACTTCTTGGAAACTTGACCTCTGGAAATGGAATTTTTTCGATTTCGTAGAGCCTGGTGCTTGCCAACCAAGTTCTCATCACCAGTTACAATCGATTCCAGAAATGTGCACTTCCATCTGGCTGTCTTATAAACTTTTTTCACTATAAACTATAAACTTTTTTCATCAATACAAATGTCTCTGTAAACGTTTTATAGCACTTGAAACAAGAAGTAAAATTAGATCTTTGTTCCATCTTGTATTTTGTGACGAGGTGACAAAAGGTACTGTTACTTTAAGTACTATAATTTAACAATCAGTTGATCGATTCTAATGATGGTATTCTTGTTTTATAGAGAAGATTTACAGCTCTAAGATTATATATTGTTTCAATAGATGGGGATAGTGTTTTTCCGACTTAATATGTATATACAGATACGAACAGTGTAAGAGAAGTAATGGGAGTGGTGGTGTAACGCTTGATCTGGTAAGACTGTTAGTTTTCCTTTTCGAGGGGAGGCAGATCAATATCTGATGAGTCCTCAATATGAGTTTAAGCACCCTAGATATCAGTTAGTGTTTTTCTTAGGTTTTTTCAAATTTGGATATTTTCAATCCACTCCAAAACCCCAAGAGATGTTTTCCTGCTCTTGTCTTTTGATCCTGCGAAATGTTTTTTGAAAGCATTTTCGCGCAGATTTCCTTCACCCCAAATCATTAATCCATTATGGTTCGCTACCCAAAATGGGATCTCGAAGCGAAATGCTGGAGTCGCAAAAATTAAATTCAAACACTTAAATTTCAGTTTACAAGTTATTTCACAAACGTACAATATTTAATGAGATACGTTAGGTACGTGTTCAGAAAATATGATATTTCATAAACGCACAGTATTTAACGAGAAGACAATGTATGCAATTTCAGCTTAGTTGGTTAATTGTGTTAATCTTAATAAGTGAATAAATAACAATACATGTTACTATTTAATTCGATTGAGGTCAGTATTTATTTAAATGTTTTCAAAATAATTATTATATGACACATTATTTTATTTACCATATATTTTAGAAAAAAAAAACTTTTACTTATGGATTTGAGTATCAGAAATAATGACGCATATGGTAATGCTACAAAGTCTGTTCAAGCAATACTTAGTCATCAGAGAAAGGCACATAAGATTCGAAAAAGAAAATATTATTAGTCATTTCTCCAGTTTAGCTTTACTATTAATAATAGCGATGGAATTAAACACTTTCTTTGTTTAATCTGGAAAATCTCGACGTTTCGGCTTCCACTTTGAAGCAATTTTCAAGAGAATCTAGTTGATTTAGTCCGAGGCCCGAATCTGCCTACTCCCCAGAGTTCACAACTAGTGAAGAATAATTTTCCACAGGAGTCAACATAGTGTCTATGAGATTCCTTGTTCTGGCTGCTTCCAATCATATATCGGCCAAATTAAAAGACGTATCCAAAATCGCATATACGAGCATTTTCTCGCCATCCGAAAATGGAATCTCTTTTCGTTTTTAGCAGAATATCATATCCAAATGGGTCACAAAATAGATTTCGACAAGGCCAAAGTAATCGCACCTATATATTCCTACAAACTCCGCATAATTCGTGAAGCAATTGAAATCGAAAAACGTCCAGACTGCTTGAACAAGACGGACGACGGTCGTAGAGTTCCAAATACATGGAAATCCCTTATTTCCAAATTGCCAATCCGAAACCCTTCCAGTCAAACGTCCACTTCACCCCCATTCCTCAACCGAGCGCCCCACCCACAACCTCATCTATTAATACAGAGGTCGCGCCGTCTACGTTCTTTTTTAGTTGTAAACTCTGGGGAGTAGGCAGATTGACACCTCGGAGTAAATTAACTAGATTCTCTTGAAAATGGCTTCAATGTGAAAGCCGAAACGTCGATATTTTACAAATCTAAAACGAGGTTCTACCCGAGAACCTAGTAATTCTAATATTACTGACCTCGGAAGAATAGGGAGGTCCCATCCACATTCAGCAACAATACTCTCGCAGACCTCCCGTCGGAACCCAGCGGTTGGGTGTACTTGACACTCAGCTACTGCTGACTCACTGGACGCTGTCCAAAGAAATCTAACATTGCATATATATATATATATGCTCTCTAAAGCTCTGGAGGGATTAGGAAATGCCGAAAGGTCTTAATCCCGATGAAAGAAAAATCCGAACCTACACCTCCGGGCGGTGGAGAGCGGGAAACACCTTAGGGTGGCAAACATAGGTAGGGACCGAGTAACTGTTGGTATAAACAGTTCACTCTTGCTAAGAGAGGAAGAGCTAGCAAGAGCTGGGGCACCCACTTGCCCCTAGGGCGAGAAATCGTCCTTAAAGGCGGAGGAACCAGAAATTGGTCAACGGCAGGAGGCTGGACTGGCAACGGGAAACCGCTACAGTAAAGATCTACGGATATCCCTAGTAAATCTACCATGGAATGGCTAATCTCAAGATGAAATGTTCCGGAGTAAGAAGTCCTCCGATCGGATCTCCGGGGAGGACGGTTTTGAGAGTTACCAATAAAGACATAAACAGGGAAACAACTAACTTATTCAGAACACAACTTAGAATAGGAACCTGGAATGTGCAAAGTATGTATCAAGCAGGGAAAACTCACAATAGCATACAGGAAATGGAAAGGCTACATATAGACATTCTGACATGCACTGAGGCAAGATGGCCAGGAACAGGGCAATGTCAAGTGGGAGACTATAATATATATTATGCGGGCGAAGATGGTACACACCATCGAAACGGTACAGCGATAATAACGCATAACCGAATAGCAAATACACTGCTAGGATATTTACCCATCTCAGACAGAGTGGCAATATTGAAGATCAGAGCCGTACCATACAATCTGAACATAATAGCCGCATACGCACCAACAACTCAAAGTACAGAGGAAGAAAATGAGCTTTTCTATGAACACCTCAAGAAGGCACTCCAGAATACAAAAAACAAAGAAGTCACCATTGTAATGGGTGACTTCAACGCAAAAATAGGACAAGGAGCGGACGGCGATGTGATTGGTAAATTTGGTCTGGGTCACCGAAATGAAAGAGGAGAAAGACTGGCTCAGTTCTGTAAAGAAAATAGATTGTCGGTCATGAACACATACTTCCAACTACCCTCCCGAAGGCTGTATACATGGCAAGCTCCAGGTAAAAGGAATATTAGAAACTAAATTGACTTCATAATGGTCAACAAAAGATTCCAAAACTCGATAACATCCGCAAAAACGTACCCAGGAGCTGACATCGCCTCGGATCATAATCTACTACTAGCAAGGGTCAAACTGAGACTCAAGAGAGCGACCAATCAACCACAGAGACCCAGGCGCCCAGACATGAATCTATTGAAAGATACAACAATTATCGAAAGGGTGAAGCAAGAAATAAACAACAACTTAGCTACACTTCAAGTATGTCCAGCCGAAACAATAAACAACAAATGGGAAAGCATAAAAAGTATAATAACAACAACAATAAACAACAATTTAAAGTCTCAGAACAACAGAACAAAGAACAAAAAATGGATGAATAACGAAATCTTGGAGCTAATGGCAGAGAGACGGAAACTAAAAAACAGAGATGAACTGGAATACAAAAAACTGAATATAACGATCAAGGAAAGAATAAAAGAAGCAAAGTCAGAGTACCTGCATGAACAATGCACCGAGATAGAAAACTTAGGCGCAAAGCATGATACACTGAACATGCACAAGAAAATCAAAGAAGCAGCTGGCGTATTCAAAAGTAATGGGAGAACGCTACTTGCAGACAAGCAAGGCAACATAGTCTGGGATCCCACAACTCGTTTAAAAACATGGGAAACCTATATAGAAACACTTTTTGAGGACACAAGTAGAGGGGATATAGCAACGAACAACGACATAACTGGGCCTTATATCACTCGAGAAGAAGTGATCACAGCCATAAAGCGACTAAAGAATGGAAAGTCCCCTGGTCCGGATAACACCTATATAGAAGTTATAAAACTTATAGACGAAGAACATCTAGACACAATAATACAATTGTTTAACCAAATATATGATTCTGGATCAATCCCAGAGGAATGGTTAACCTCGACGTTTATACCTATTCCTAAGAGTACACGGGCAAAAAAATGTGACGGTTTTGGTACAAGAGAAGCCTTGTTCAGTATACAGGTACTCATACAAAGAGCAAGAGATGTGAACACGAACGTATACGCATGTTTTATTGACTTTTCGAAAGCATTCGATAAGGTCAAACACGATAAACTGTTAAGTATCCTAGAAAGAATCGGAATAGATGGACCTGAAAGGCGTATAATAGCCAACTTGTACTGGCGCCAAAATGCAACGATCAGAACAGGAAACCTAACTTCGTCTCAAATAAACATCCAAAAAGGAGTTAGACAGGGGTGCATTCTGTCACCCATGCTGTTTAACATATATTCAGAGGAACTGTTCAAGGAGGCACTCGAGGGAACAGACGAGGGACTAATTGTTAACGGAGTAAACATCAATAACATACGCTACGCCGATGATTCTACACTACTAGCAAAGACTGCAGAAGAACTGCAAATACTAATCAATAGAATAGCAGAAAAGAGCAAAGAATACGGTCTAAGTCTCAATATAGAGAAAACAAAAGTTATGATTATCAGCAAACAGAACATAATCGCTGATTTCTACTTGCATGACAGGAAACTAGAGCAGGTACAAAACATTACATATCTGGGATGCAACCTGAACGCAGATTGGGACCACGCTAGAGAAATAAAAATCAGAATTGAAAAAGCACGAAATGTATTTAACAGAATGAGAGGTGTATTATGCAATCTAAAACTAAACATCAGACTACGAATTAGGACTCTCCGATGCTATGTTTTCTCAATATTATACTATGGGGTGGAGGCATGGACCTTGACAGAGAACACTGTAAAACGACTTGAAGCATTTGAATTCTGGTGCTACCGCCGTATACTTCGAATCTCCTGGACACACCACGTTACCAATGAAAAGGTTCTGGAGCGGCTGAACAAGAGAAGAAAAGTAATTGTCACCGTAAAGAAACGAAAAGCATCTTATTTTGGACATGTCATGAGAGGAGGAAAATACTCTTTACTACAAGTTATACTACAAGGAAAAGTAGAGGGAATGAGAGGACCTGGTCGAAGAAGGATATCATGGCTGAAGAACTTGAGGCAATGGACAGGAATGACATCAACCGAACTATTTAGATCAGCGGCCAACAGGATTAGATGGGCCATGGTAATTGCCAACGTCCAATGAGGATATGGTACCCCCAAGAAGAAGATATATATATATATATATATATATATATATATATATATATATATATATATATATATATATATATATATATATATATATATATCTGTGTTTGTGTGTGTGTGTGTGTGTGTGTGTGTGTGTGGGTGTATTTATATATATGTTTCTAAATCATTCTGGGTGTCGATCCGTTGATTCTGTGAAGAGTCACGACGTTTCGCCAAAATCTCATTTGGCGTATTCAAGTGTTGTCCGCTTTGACTGAAGAGTCCAACTGACTGCACGGGTCGTTGTGCTCGCTTTTCTAGACTGGAAAATCATGGGGTGTACAGTATATCTTGTTCCGACTGCAACAGAATATACATAGGACAAATAAACAAGCGAATATCGGCCAGAATACAAAAAACATAAAAACAACTTAAAAAACAAACAAACCACTTCCGCTCTGTTCCAGCACCATCTACAAACAGGACATAAAATCAATTTTGAAGGAGCCAAAGAAATAGTAAATATTGAAAACTACAAAGTATGGAAATCCCTTATGAAGAAACGCGGCAACGTGAAGGCGAGGTAGAAAAATCAGTAAACGGACGCCCGATAGCGTTGCCAAGCGCCGCAAATAGTCCCGAACTAACCCGATATAATCTGCGCAGTTGCCGGTCGGCTATAAAAGTGAGCACAATGACCCGTGCACATCAGTTGGACTCTTCAGTCGAAGCGGGCAACGTTTGAAAATGCCAAAGGAGAATTTGGCGAAACGTCGTAACTCTCGTCGTACCATCCGTGAAAATATTACACACACAGATATATATATATATATATATATATATATATATATATATATATATATATATATATATATATATATATATATATATGTATATAGGTTGCACCTAAAATTTCTAACTGGTTTACTATTCAGAGAAATACGTCGCTATCGATTCAGCCACACTGTTGTGTTTTTAATTCAGCATGCACCACCTTTAATATTTATACATTTTACACCGTCCAGTAAACATTGCCTCAGTTTAATTTAAAACCATTTAGTTTCCATTACGTTCTAGCGACGTGTGCTTCTTTATTTTTCGAAATTAAATATTCCTCAGGCATAGCTTCGTGTGCCGTTCAGCATTCGCTATGAGCTTTTTTTTTCTTTTTTTTTTACTAGTACGGCTTCCATGGAAGCAATTCGAACGTTTGGAATTGTTTGTAAAATATATCCAGTATTTTAATTGACGTATTGATACTGAAAGTTACATTGTGAGTTAACTGTCGACAAGAAAGCAGTAGCCCTAGTTCTTAGAGACTGAACCTTCATTTAATTCCGAAACCCACCTGACCTACAAATATAGACACAACTTACACGACAAGTCGGTAATAATTAATATGAAATCATTAATTTGATTAAACTGTTTGTTTGCGGTGAGCAACCACAAAATATTAAGAGTTATAATATATGTATGGGTGACATATACAAAAAATATATTTACTTTCATTCGTTACTTTATATATTACAAATTAATATCATTTATTTTTTAGTTTAGTTTTGAAAACGGGGGGAGAGTACCCTCCGAAACTTTAACGTTAAAAGTTTGTAAAATTTTTTATAACATTTTTATATCTTTCAAATTTTGTTCGTTGGGCAAATTTATTACAAAAAAGAATCACTGAGAAATTTGTCTCCGTTTGGGTTTTTGTTTTTACCCAGTGATTCTTTCTTTAAATAAGAACATGTATTTTTAATATTTTTTGAGTTTTAGATAGTGGCGAAAAACCCAAATAAAGAAAAATATATATATGAGCACGCCACAATCATTCAGACATTACCCATATGGATGGCATTGATCGTATCGACCAAAATATTAGTTAGGCCAAATTAGTGAAAGAAAAAAAAAATGGTAACTTCCTATCATTACACATCTGATTAATATGACCGAACAAAATGCATGGCAACAGCATCGAAAGCAAGAAGGCAATATGGATAATTTATTCTTCAGAAGAAATGTTACTCTTTCGTTAATTCAAAGCAATAGAGAAGACAAGGAAGTTGGTTTGTTTAAAAGATTTGGCAGAGCTTCTGCATTAGAGAATGTAGAAACAAGAAATGGTAGAATGAACCTTCTAATTGAAGAGTAAGATAAACAAAGTGCCGTAAATGAACGGTGGCCCTTCATGTGAGATGTTTCATTTCTTATCATACATTTCTTATCATCAAAAATACATACATTTTTTGTTGTTGTTATTGCTAGTTTAGGTAAGTATTCTTCCTGTGGACTGGCATTTTACATTGTTTCTAACACATTTTCAATAAAAATTATATTCTTGAAACTATGATTTGTGTATTTACTCTTGCCCACTCTCCTTTTAAAAGGACACCATTTCAGGAGTCCATAAAACAGCATATTGACTACAAATTGGAAAAAAAATTGCTGGCTATATTTGGGTAAATTAAAGAAATATTTTAGCAATATTCACCAGTTTATTTATAGTTTATTCATTAAGTAATAATCAGTTATTATTTGCCAAATATGTTTTACACATATTTACTTAATGCTAATTCTTATCACAGCGTTTCGATTGGTGATATTTGAAAATTATTTCTAATATCACCTTTTTTTTTTCTATTAGCTTAGGTTTGTGACCTTTGTTGTAAGGAATTGTTTTCTTTAAAATTATGTGAAGAATAGTTACGAAAGTTCTTCCCCTACCGCCCTGTATAAATAAAAAGTCTTTTTGTAGTTTAAAGTTAATTGGGAAAATTAAAAATATAGCAATATTCATGTGCATATCTAAATTGCAATAGCTCGAATTTATTTCTATGTAACTTAATTTTAATTTCACTTATATTAATGCATGATCATATCGACTCATCTCGTATAAGCAGTTTCAATGACAATGATCGTTCGGCAACTATTTTAATATCTCCGAATATGTTCCTACTTAAATTCAAATTACCCTCTAGCGAGTTAGAGTTCACAATCTGATATTCGATTTAACAAACGCAATATTAAAGACTAGCAGGTTATTAAAATTTAAGTGCAATTTCCTCATAACACGTACTAATAAATCCACATCAAACAGCCTGCATGAAAGTTTCAATAAGCAGTTGGAAACTGAACCAGACGATGGTTTAAATATTGCAGAAGTAGCATCTGAACCGAACCGCAGTTAAGTATTCTTGTTTGAGTTAAGAAATTTTTAATATTTATGCCTCTATTTTAGTTAGTTTGTTGGCTAGTTGAGGTTATATTTTTTAATTAATTTATGATGAAGATTGCCGGAGTGTGAAGATTGCGTCAACTGTGACGTTAACGTTTTTTAATAACTCATCTCTAAAGGGTGATTTTTTTTGCAAATGCCTGGTAAATCATCATGGATCGTTTAACATCAAAGCAACGCTTGCAAATTGTCAAAAATTTAATATCAAAATCAGTGTTCTGTGCACCAAACTTATAAAACACTTCATGACTTTTATAATCGCCCAACCCAATGATGCATTCGCCGAATTATCGACTAATTCCGAACGCATTTCACGATGTTTTCTGTTGTTATTGCAGTATATATTAATTTGTCACCGTTCGCAAAAAGTTAGGCTTTTTTATTCGACTTTGAATACCGAATTTGCATGGTATTGATCTGGAGAAGATGTTCTAACGGGTGAGCTCCATGTCATACAGTTAATGCAACAGTCGATTTATTGAGGAAACAATTGAGTGAAACAATTATTTTGAGGAACGAACTTCGTATAATTAACGCGTGTAGATTATTTCTTTCTGGTTATGTTAAGTCTTAGGTCTATACCGATAAACCAACAATTATTGATGCCTTATAAGCCAACATAACTCGGACAATTAGATCCCAAGTGCTTGTCAGACCTAGCTAGAAATGTTTGAAATTGTTTTCGATTCGAGATTAACGCAATTGAATGTTATTTCACATATAATAAATGGTTTCAAAGCATCTAATATGGTTGTTGCATTATTTGAATTTAAAGTTTAGACGCACTCAAAAAAATCACTGTATATTTTATATCAACATTCTTTGTTGTAGATTTTCGAAATTAAATCCCATCTTTATATATAAAGAAGGCATTTTTTTTTAAATAACTTTGTTGTTAACATATTATTGATAATACCTGCCATTAACAAAAACGAGTACTGTGGTGGCTCCTTTCGAAAAGATCGATATATCACCCACATGGAGTACAGGTGAACCTTTGAAACTTTTGTTTAAAAATAATTTCCTTCCATTCTTCTTCAATTTACTGCATTTTTGATTTCCCCTTACTTAAATCTGTTGTGAATTTTAGCTTCCGGTTTTATTTTCTTAAATTAAGTCATATATTTCCAATAGATCTTATATTCTACTACTTTACCGCATCGCTTCATATCTTTCTTGTTCGTATTATATTCTTTGGTCACATTATTGAAATCGACAGTGTTCATTTTAGTCACTGTACTTTTATGTATATTTCTTTTGTTCGGTGATCGGACTCCCTTTTGTTCGGTGATCGCTGTAATCCGGCTGGGCAATGGGGTTCGCGGGGGAGGCGGGTGTAGGTCCGGGCTGCCATGAGCCTATCCGTCGTCAGTCTTTTGTCTATCGCCTTCTGTCTACAGTGTCAATTTAGCGCGCTCGCTAACATCATGACGCCGCCACGTGAACTTTCAACATTGACATTAAAAGACAAAAGTTACCCTATCATTGCTCAGAAGTTTGGTATAGACAGGTCAACTGTAGGCGACATAAAGAAGAGACAAAAAGAAAAGACGTGTGTACGAAAAACACTGAAGAAATCGGAAACCCCCGTTTTAGAAAATGCTTTGTTTACGTGGTTTTCGCAACAAAGGCGATTGCATGTTCCTGTGAGTGGTGATATGATTTGTGAGAAAGCTCGTATTTGTCATCGCCAGATTACAAACTCCAATATCGGGTTTAATGCAAGCCGGGGATGGTTAGACAAATTTAAAAAACTTCACGGAATAAGACGTTTAAAAATGGTCGGTGAAAAGCTGAGGTCGGAAAATGATGAAGATGAGAGTGACATTCATGCCTTGTACAAATGCGGCTGAAACCCATAAACTTCAATTGCTTGTTGTCGGAAAATCAAAAAACCCGCGGGTATTTAAATCAACATAAATAGTCTAATAATTAACAGAATCTGAACTTTAGCGCCTTTCTAAATGTTCAAAATGCCTTCACCACAGAAATCAACCACCAAAATAGATGGAGTGCGAACGTATGGTGTGGTGTTTTGGGAGACAAAATTATTGGTCCCTTTATTTTTAATGGACATTTGAATAGTGAAACATATTTAAATTTTTTATAAAATGGACTGCCAGAACTAATGGAAGATGTTTCGTTGAAAACCAGAAGACAAATGTGGTACCAGCATGATGGATGCCCTGCCCACTTATTGCAGGTGGTTCGAAACTTCTTGGATGCTTCGTTTCCAAATCGTTGGATAGGACGGGGTAGTTTATTTTCGTGGCCGGCGCGCTCACCTGATTTGACAGTCCTTCATTTTTACTTGTGGGGAAGACTAAAAGACCTTGTTTTTCAAACTCGTCCTACCACACGAGAAAACATGATTGGAAGAATTCAAAATTCAATAACCAGCATTTCAAGAGCGGAAATTGAAGCTGCCGTTTTTAGTACTCGTCGAAAAATAAATCTTTGCATTTCTAAGGATGGAAGGCATTTTGAACATTTAAAAAGACGTTAAAGTTCAGATTCTGTTAATTATTAGACTGTTGTGCTGTTAATTTTATTTGACTGTTGTAATTATTATTATCTTGGTTGTTGGCTCGTTGGCCTTTAAACACGCTCCAAATTAATATGGCACGAAGAATTTGGACCAGTCCTAAGCCTGGGTAAAGTGTGAAGGAAGGCAAACATTAGGTTAATATTGTTTTAACTTAATGCAGGTAGTAGTGAAATAATAACTGATTTTTTCAGAAAAATCGAAATATCTCTTGACATGTCAGAGATATCGATTTCGGGTTTTCACTGGACGATTCCTCTTTAAATTACCTTTCTAGTCATGTAATAAAAGCTGTACCATTCCATTTGAAAAAAACTGAACAAAACCTCAAAAAAACTATTGTTGAATGTAACGCCACCTCGCGGTTTCATTTATAAACTAAATAATTTATCTCCCAGATTATCTGATTGTCCCAGCAATTGCCTTTTAAATGAATCCAAATTGAGGAAAATCGGTTTAGGCAAACGGACATTAGACAACTTTTTATCTCAATAGGTAAAACTCCCCCCACCCCTCTATTCGTGAAATTACGACAAAATGTCATAAAACAAAGTTGTAGCAGACAGTTTGCTAATTATAACTGAAAATTTGTCTTACTTGGTTAACACTTGAAAATACACACAAAAAATGATTTTTAAAAATGTTTAGCTCATCACGCACTCTTGCGGTCGTTTTAGAAGCTTAAAAATATTTTTGGTGAATTTCTCATGATCATTTTTAGTACGATTTTTTTTTCCCAAAGCTGTAGGATAAATAGTTTTCAAGATACGGCCGCGATCCATGCTTAATGGGACACCTGGTATATATATATATATATATATATATATATATATATATATATATATATATATATATATATATATATATATATATATATATATATATATATATATATACAGTGTGTTGACTAATTAATGGTAGGTGTATGGCAATACAACTACAGATTTTTTGGATAAAAATACTGTGATTTAACTCAACTTACCTAAGTCTAAAATTTAATAGTAACCAAGATACAGGGTGTTAAAGTCATAGTTTAATTTTCAATTTTTGTCAATAAATTTCTTAAAAAGAATCTTTCTTCAGCGAAATTTGGTAGTGGGTGGTTTTTTAAGATAAGACATTTAAATGTCTCGAAAAGTTGTATGTAGATTGTAGAGGGCGCTGTCTGCGACACTTTTCTACGTTTAAAAGGTCACAACTTTTATGTATTCGCATTTTTAGTAAAAATATTATTTTGTCCATATTTTTTTACGTAAATAAGGTACACCTTGTAAATGTCGCTCCGAGATAAGGTTTTGTAGATACCTCTGTTTAAATTCATCATTGCACTCTTTTAAATTGCGCTTTTGAAATGTAATACTTTTCTTAAAGTTGGTTTAACTTTTGTATTGATTGTTAATACTTAATATTGTGAGTATTTAAATAGTTAAAATAGTTTAAAATAGTTTTATTGTGAGTATTTAAATAGTTAAAATAGTTTAAAATAATAATAATATTTTTATACAATAAAAAGTTTTTGAAAGATTTTCACCCATACATAAATTGTTTTCTAATGAAGAGATGCAAGATATGATAAGGCGTATATATGGCATATATACGCAGGAAAATTTTAATGGACGCCGGTCTCATTGAAGATATTTGAAAACGTACCCATGACGAAGTCAGCCGGATTTTAAGATTTCCAGAAATCTCCACGACAGAATGGGTGAAATAGGTTCTTTTTGTCCGAAACGAGATTCCACAGGACGACTCTAATCATCGACCAGAAAGAAGACATTGTGGTTGGCGTAACCGAAAACTCTGAAGTAAGCACAAGGCGCATTGCTCTGGAAGTTGGGGTAGGCAAGTCCACCGTTTGGAAAATTGTTCACAAGGAGGGACTGTATCCTTTTCACTTCACGACTGTACAGAATCTATTGGAAGCTGATTTGCCAGCCAGGCTAGAATTTACCAATTTCTGTTGTACCCAGCAAAATGTCCACCCTATATTTGTTTTAAATATTGTTTACAGACGTAGCAACGTTTACATGTAAAGGTGTATAGAATTTTAGAAATAAACATGCCTGAGATTTTGAAAATCCACACTCATTAGCATTGGAACGCCATTTCCAACATCAATTTAAAACTAACATTTGATGCTGATTATTTTATGATCATGGTGATTATCTGTGGTCCATTCGAATCCATTCCAATGGTCCATTCGAATTACCACCTAATTTAAACGGCGAACTATATCTTAATTCTCTTCAAACTCACTTACCCGAATGATTAGATAACATTCCTCTGAAACAAAGACAAACAAAATGGAAAGCAAACACAAATGTTATGTTATATAAAAGCACAATTTAAAACGGTACAATGAACAATTTAAAAGCAGATATCAAGAAAACGGTAACTCGGAGCGACAATTACAAAGTATACCTTTTTTACGTTAAAAGGCGGATAAAATAATATTTTCATTAAAAACGCGTTTACACCAAGGCGTAAAAAAGTTGTGACCTTTCAAATGAAGAAAAGTGTCGCAGCCAGCGTCCTCTACAATCTATATAAGAATGTTCGAGTAATTTAAATGTCTTATCATTAAAAAAACCCCACTACCAAATTTCGTTGAAGAAATGTACTATTTAAGGAAGTTATTGAAGAAAATAGAAAATAAAATTATAACTTTAGCACCCGGTATCTTGGTTACTATTAACTTTTGAACTAAGGTAAGTTGGGTTATATCGCAAGATTTTTAGTAAAAAATTTGCAGTTTTGCTGCCTACCATTAATTAGCGGACATCCTGTGTATATATATATATATATATATATATATATATATATATATATATATATATATATATATATATATATATATATATATATATATATATATACCAGGTGTACCATTAAGGATGGATCGCGGCCGTATCTTGAAAACTATTTATCCCACAGTTTTGCGGAAAAAAATATTATACTAAAACTGACTGTGAGAAATTCACCAAAAATATTTTTAAGCTTCTAAAACGACCGCAAGAGGGCGTGACGAGCTAAACATTTTTAAAAATCATTTTTTTGTGTATTTTGAAGTGTTAACCGAGTCAGAAAAATTCTCAGTTATAATTAGCAAACTGTCTCCTACTACTTTGTTTTATGACATTTTGTCGTAACTTCGCGAATAAAGAAGTGGGGGGGTGTTTTACCTATTTAGATAAAAAATCGTCTAATGTCCGTTTGCCTAAACCGATTTTCCTCAATTAGGATTCATTTAAAAGGCAATTGCTGGGACAATCGGATAATCTGGGAGATAAATTATTTAGTTTATAAATGAAACCGCGAGGTGGCGTTACATTCAACAATAGTTTTTTTGAAGTTTTGTTCAGTTTTTCAAATGGAATGGTACATCTTTTATTACATGGCTAGAAAGGTAATTTAAAGAGGAATCATCCAGTGAAAACCCGAAATCGATATCTCTGACATGTCAAGAGATATTTCGCTTTTTCTGAAAAAATCAGTTAGTTTTAATTTTTACCGTAATATTAAATTAATCATTGGTCTTAATATGGTACAGCTTTTATTACATGGCTAGAAAGGTAATTTAAAGAGGAATCATCCAGCGAAAACCCGAAATCGATATCTCTGACATGTCAAGAGATATTTCGATTTTTCTGAAAAAAATCAGTTATTATTTCACTACTACCTGCATTAAGTTAAAAACATATTAATCTAATGTTTGCCTTCCCTCACACTTTACGAAAAATTACGGTAAACGAAAAATTACGGTAACTTAATATTACGGTAAAAATTATAACTAACTGATTTTTTCAGAAAAATCGAAATATCTCTGGACATGTCAGAGATATCGCTTTCGGGTTTTCACAGGATGATTTCTCTTTAAATTACCTTTCTAACCATGTAATAAAAGCTGTACCATTCCATTTGAAAAAACTGAACAAAACTTCAAAAAAGTTATTGTTGAATGTAACGCCACCTCGCGGTTTCATTTATAAACTAAATAATTTATCTCCCAGATTATCCGATTGTCCCAGCAATTGCCTTTTAAATGAATCCAAATTGAGGAAAATCGGTTTAGGCAAACAGACATTAGATGACTTTTTATCTAAATAGGTAAAACTCCCCCCACTTCTTTATTCGCAAAGTTACGACAAAATGTCATAAAACAAAGTTGTAGGAGACAGTTTGCTAATTATAACTGAGAATTTTTCTTGCTCGGTTAACACTTGAAAATACACAAAAAAATTATTTTTAAAAATGTTTAGCTCGTCACGCCCTCTTGCGGTCGTTTTAGAAGCTTAAAAATATTTTTGGTCAATTTCTCATGGTCAGTTTTAGTATAATATTTTTTTCCCCAAAAGCTGTGGGATAAATAGTTTTCAAGATACGGCCGCGATCCATCCTTAATGGGACACCTGGTATATATATATATATATATATATATATATATATATATATATATATATATATATATATATATATATATATATATATGTTACGCCTAATTTATGTAAAGACATAGCTACCATCGAAAGATTTGAACTAATAAAATTTAAAAAACCTGTCGAAGTGTTTGCTTTGCAAAGCCCGCTACAAAGAAATATTAAAATAAGTTGTGGGTGTTTCTTTACAGTTTTTTATGTGGATCCTCTGGACCCTCTGGATCAGCTTTAGTCATTCATTAGAGGCACCAGAGAAGTCAGCAAACTCTATGAATTGAATATGAATATAAAGAAAACACAATCAATGTGTTTCTTGAAATCATCCAATAATAAGTTGTGAATAAACAACAGTAATATTGAGCGAGTGGATACATAGAACTTTGATAAATAAAAATAATATATAAAATAAATAATAATGCTATAAGAATGTTCTAAAAAATATACAAACTTTTATTTACTTTATTATACTTTTATTATACTTTTAATATACTTTTTTTTAGGTTCGTTTTGAAAACGGGAGGAGAATACTTCCCGAAACGTTAACGTTAAAAGTTTGTATATTTTTTAGAACATTTTTAAATTTCTAAAATTTTGTGCGTTAGGCAAATTTATTACAAAAAAGAATTACTGAGAAATTTGTCCCCGTTTGGTTTTTTGTTCTTACCCAGTAATTCTTTTTTTACATAAGAACAGATATTTTGATATTTTTTGGGTTTTAGATCGTGGCGAAAAACCCAAATAAAGAAAAAAATATGTGAACACGCCACAATCATTCAGACATTACTAACATAACTTGGTTCAAACATAACGAAATATGAGTAATATATAATATCATTTAATGTATGTTTATAGTAATTTACAACGATCATTATGAAGAATCTACTGTAATATCGCAAAATCTGTCTATATTTAAGTTTTAACTATAGATCGAGCATCAAAGTTCTCATTTTGATACTGGATTAAACTAAGGCAATTTAAATATAGCAAAGGTTATTAAAATTTACGAGCAGTTTCCTCATAACATGTACTAATAAATCCACATCAAACAGCCTGCATGAAAGTTTCAATAGGTAATCGGAAACTCAACCGGTCTGCGGTTTAAATATTGGAAAAGCAGTGTCTGAACCGAACCGCAGCTACGTATTCTTGTTTGACGTAAGAAGAGAATTCTTAATCTTCTCACTTATGTATTAGATACTACGTTACCAGTAGGTTGAGATTTTGTTCATATTTTATTTACGACGAAGACTGCGTGCTCTGCTCGAGCTTCCGCGTTTAACATGTTTGATTATTATTGCTCTGTCTTACACTGCCCAACACATTTTTTTGTTGTTGTGGAGATAAAGTAAAGTAAAAAAATTGGATGTTCTTCAAGTACTGATTGCAAAATTATTAGTTCGGTGGCTGACTTATGTTAAAGAGTATGCATACAAAAACATACCAGGTGTCCCATTAAGGATGGATCGCGACCGTATCTTGAAAACTATTTATCCCACAGCTTTGGGGAAAAGAAATTGTACTAAAAATGATCATGAGAAATTCACCAAAAATATTTTTAAGCTTCTAAAACGACTGCAAGAAGGCGTGACTAGCTAAACGTTTTTAAAAATCATTTTTTTGTGTATTTTCAAGTGTTAACCGAGTAAGAAAAATTCTCAGTTATAATTAGCAAACTGTCTCCTACAACTTTGTTTTTTGACATTTTGTCGTAATTTCACGAATAGAGGGGGGGGGGGGCTTCGATCGATATCTCTGACATGTCAAGAGATATTTCGATTTTTCTGAAAAAAACACTATTATTTCACTACTACCTGCATTAAGTTAAAAAATATTAACCTAATGTTTGCCTTCCTTCACACTTTACCCAGGCTTAGGACTGGTCCAAATTCTTCGTGCCATATTAATTTGGAGCGTGTTTAAAGGCCAACGGGCCAACAACGAAGATAATAATAATAACAACAGTCAAATAAAATTAACAGCACAACAGTCTAATAATTAACAGAATCTGAACTTTAACGCCTTTCTAAATGTTCAAAATGCCTTCCATCCTTAGAAATGCAAACATTTATTTTTCGACGAGTACTAAAAACGGCAGCTTCAATTTCCGCTCTTGAAATGCTGGTTATTGAATTTTGAATTATTTCAATCATGTTTTCTCGTGTGGTAGGACGAGTTTGAAAAACAAGGTCTTTTAGCCTTCCCCACAAGTAAAAATCGAGGACTGTCAAATCCGGTGAGCGCGCCGGCCACGTAAATAAACTACCCCGTCCTATCCAATGATTTGGAAATGAAACATCCAAGAAGTTTCGAACCACCTGCGAGAAGTGGGCAGGGCATCCATCATGCTGGTACCACATTTGTCTTCTTGTTTCCACCGAAACATCTTCCATTAGTTCTGGCAGTCCATTTTGTAAAAAATTTAAATATGTTTCACTATTCAAATGTCCATTAAAAATAAAGGGACCAATAATTTTGCCTCCCAAAACAATACACCATACGTTCACACTCCATCTATTTTGGTGGTTGATTTCTAACATCCAGTGTGGATTAGCAACTGCCCAGTAGTGCATATTATGTAAGTTAACGCCTCCATCACTGCTAAAAGTAGCTTCATCAGTCCATAGTATGCGTTTTAAGAATTGTTTATTTCCACTACACATATTTTTTAACCAATGACAACAGTCTAACCGTCTGTCGAAATCGTTATCCAAAAGGGCTTGGTGTAAGGCAACATGATAGGGGTGCATCTTGTTATCTCTTAAGATTCGATGAACGAATATATTGCTAACACCTAATTTTTCAGATATTTGTCTGATACTTAAATGGGGGTTGGTTTCAACATAAGCCAGAACATTTACGACATTATCTCTATTACGAATCGAACGTAACCTGGTGCGGATTGGATCAGGATCCACAATTCCTGTTTCTCGTAAGCGTCTTGCTAGACGTGTAATCACCTTCTTCGAATAATGCCTTGCTCTGCAATACATGTATTTTCAAAGCATTGGAAATACACCGCCAACATGTCATAGGCCTCGTTATTCGTAAAAGGCATTGTTAGATATTATTATAATAATTGTAAATAATCAATAAATGCAATGTTGAAAATGTAATGCATTTCAAAACTGACAAGTTAATTTGACTGTTTTTGTTTGTTTCCATGGTTCCCTTCTTACATTCTTTGTGTAATGTACCTGAGGATTGCATGCGTTTATTTGGAAACCCGAAAACGCATAATTTCATTCATTCATTCATTTAGTTTAAAAGAAAGAGTAGGTATATTTATTAATGACTGATTTCAATATTCTGTCAAGTAGTATTTAAGCATCGCAAAAGACAAAATGCAACAATTGGGGAAAGGCATTTGTTCCGCTTATGTAATTAAATTAGAAAATATTATCAAGGTCAGGATTAGAACATTTATGATTATTGATACTGAATAGATAATTTTATTTTTTAAATAAAATTGTTGCGGTTGCGATTGCGACCTAAATATTAAGACCAATTTTTAACTTAATATTACGGTAAAAATTAAAACTAACTGATTTTTTTCAGAAATATCTCTTGACATTTCGGGTTTTCACTGGACGATTCCTCTTTAAATTACCTTTCTTGCTATGTAGTAAAAGCTGTACCATTCCATTTGAAAAAACTGAACAAAACTTCAAAAAAACTATTGTTGAATGTAACGCCACCTCGCGTTTTCATTTATAAACTAAATAATTTATCTCCCAGATTATCTGATTGTCCCAGCAATTGCCTTTTAAATGAATCCAAATTGAGGAAAATCGGTTAAGGCAAACGGACATTAGACGACTTTTTATCTCAATAGGTAAAACTAGCCCCCACCCCCCCTTTCGTGAAATTACGACAAAATGTCATAAAACAAAGTTGTGGGAGACAGTTTGCTAATTATAACTGAGAATTTTTCCTACTCGTTTAACACTTGAAAATATACAAAAAAAATTATTTTTAAAAATGTTTAGCTCGTCACGCCCTCTTGCGGTCGTTTTAGAAGCTTAAAAATATTTTTGGTGAATTTTTCATGATCATTTTTAGTACAATTTTTTTTCCCCAAAGCTATGGGATAAATAGTTTTCAAGATACGGCCGCGATCCATCCTTAATGGGACACCTGGTACAATACGAATACATAATATAATATGTTGAATTATTTATGTGCTTTTGCCTTCTTCAATATTATCCACAGTGGTTGCGGTTTTCAGCCGTCCCTGTCGTTCAACAGCCGTCCCGGTCGTCAACTAAGCTGGTATGACCACTAGCTCATTCAAAGAAACAATAGTTGCACGTGATTAATCTAGACAAATCTATTGCTAATTTAAATCCATAAGAAAGAAAAAATCATTTAAAGTTCAAAGCACTCTGTTTCCTTCTTCCTCTAATCCTATTAGAATAGAATAAAAATACGGTGAGCTGGCGGATTACATTCTGTGAATTCGCTGTCAAGATAACATTTAGGTTTGTGGTTCTGGACAGTGTTGCTGACCTTACATAAGTTTTTCGTAGAATCTGTCATTTTAATGTTTTAATCGTTTTTGAGTTGTGCCTTCAAACGTTTCTGAATTATTTTTACACTATTCTTTGTCGTTTTAGCTATTTTCTGGTTTAGTTTCTGTTTTAGTGAGTTCTGTAGTAAAAAATCTGCGATTATAATTGCAAAAAAATACCAAAACCGTTAAGCGATCAGTGTAAGCAGCTTGTCTCGTCACTTATCAGTTATTTTGAACAGGAACGAGATAATGGGGCTCCTCTTTTGCCATTAAACGCTGTGAGAGAGGTATGTATTAATAACTTAGTAGGTCTCAAGTTAACTGGATTTTTTTAGCGAGATTCAGCTGCACTAAATATTAGTATTGGTACAGTTAGTGCAATTTCGAAAAAGTTGAAGAATAATGAAATGTTAAAATCACTGAAGAAAAAGCGTCAACATCCAAAACGAGTAACTAATCTAGATCATCTTGATGTGGGCTCAATTCACAATCAAATCTATGAAATGTATGAAAAAACTAAGTAGATTTACATGGTAATATTGTATTTTTATCAAATTTTAATTAACTATTTCAGAACAAACGTTTAATCTTGAAAGTATTCATGAAAAACTAAAGAACATGCAGCTCTTTGATGGATGTAAAACTTCGCTTCATACACTTCTAAAAGAAATTGGTTTCAAATGGAGTAAAGACAATCCACGTAGGGGCCTGATGGAACTTCCAGATATTGCCTTTAAACGAATTCAATTTTTGAAGATGTATCAAAATATCTAAGACAAATCTCTATTTGATTTTGTTTATTTGGATGAAACATGGATATTTCAAAATGGTATCTTGAGTCACTCGTGGCAAGATGATAACAAGAGCAGTGTAAAGACTACAAAAGTTGATGGAAAAAGGTGAGTGCTATACGTAATACTTAGAAGCCATTAAAGTCGTCATAAATAATTGTTTTAAGACGTGTCACTAATAACATGTTATTGCAGATATATTGTTCTTCATGCTGGGCACAAGAATGGCTTTATTCCAGAGGCCAGAGGTCTTCTCTTCTAAAACAAAAGGCGATTATCGTGGAGAAATGAATAAAGATAACTTTCTCCTTTGGTTTGAAAATCAGCTGTTGAAAATCTTAAAGAAGCCATCAGTTATTGTCATGGATAATGCACCATATCACAGTACACTGATGGTGAAACCTCCAACTAGTGCATGGACAAAACCAAAAATTGCAGAATGGCTGAGGGAACATAATCTTCCTTTCGAAAACACTATATTGAAAAGTGAACTGGTGCAAATCGTTATTCGGTAAGCAGTAATTAAAGGAAGAGGTTTGTGTTTCATAATGTTCTCTTCAGGAACAAGCCTAAAAAAGAATATGTGGCAGATCATATGGCTGAAGAATATGGCCACAAAGTATTACGTTTTCTCCCTTATCATTGCATATTCAATCCTAGACAATTGATAAGGGGTGGCCAAAAATTATTTCAATGGTCATATAGGTCGAGATGGAAGAACGATTGATAACTGTTTGGATATGTGGAAAGAAGCTTTGTCAACAGTTACACCGCAGATCTGGATGAACAGCATCAGGCATACAAAAGAAGAGATTCAAAGATGGTCGAATCGCGAAAGAGTATTTGATAGACTAGAAGTTAATCCTTTAATAATTTACTTGAACAGCGATTCAGATGCTGAAAGTTGTTTTAGTGACACAGAATAATTAAACTTTGTGTGAACTAAATGAAAAGCCCCCTATGTTGACAAGCAGAAGTTTCGAAACAGGTTTTTGATTAAAACTTTTAAAGAAAAAAAACTTTTCGTGTTACTTTTTCATTTACAGTTTTATCGATCATACAAATGCCAAGGTCTGGGTATTTTGGTGTTGATGTGGCAACATTGTAACGTGAGTGCGTCATAGATTTTGATGACGTGCAATCAATGTTTCTCAATCAATAAGCTGACGTTTAAATTCAGCTGTCGAAAATTTCACGCCGTATTGTCTTTCAAATGCAAGAATTTAATTATTGTGCAATATTTTTAGCGAGTAAATTGAGCTACTCGTCCATGTTGAGGCTGGAAATTTTTCAGGCTACCCTCGTAACTTTGTGAAAAATTGAAAAAAAATATTAATAAGAATTGGCTATCAAGAAAATTACATTATTTGATCAGCTTAAGGAGAACAAAATGTAATTATTAAGCAAATATATTCTTTAGATTTTACATATTAAGTCTGATCCGTTTCTAGGTATGGCCTTGTATAAAAACGAGGACAAGGGGGTCTTTTTGTGTATATATGCACACTGAACAAAAAACAAAATTACATATATATATATATATATATATATATATATATATATATATATATATATATATATATATATATATATATATATTTATATGACAGTGAACTATTAAAACTATAACCTATACTATATATATATGACATATACATGAACTATATACATGAACTATATATATATGACAGTGAACTATTAAAATATTCAGAAAATTGAATGACGCACAACCAAGATAACAAGCAGGATTCCGAAGTGGTTTCAGTACAATGGATCACACCCAAGTTGTACAGCAGGCCATGAAAAGCACAACAAATTTAAAAAAGCAATTAACTTCATCTCAAAGCAGATCATAATGAAGGCATTGCTTAACAGTGGGATGAACAAAGAATATGTAAACCAATTAGGTTAACTTAAGAATCTTAGACTTGCCTTAAAGAAGTAGTCCGTAATCTCAATTGGAAATAGGATGGTGTAAAGATCAATGGTGCAAACTTAAACCATCTTAGATTTGCAGATGATATCGTTCTCCTTTCACAAGAGCCAGAGGAGCTGCAAAGGACTGGTGAACCATTTGGCTTAAAAATTAACCTTAAAAAGAGTCAGGTTATGTTCAGTAAATTTGCTGAGAACAAAAGAATTTCAGTTTTAGGAAGGTATTCGGAGATCGTGGATTATTTCATATATATTGGACAAAAGATTTCAATGGAAGGGGATACCGTCTGGGCAGGCTCAACATAGTGTTTGAAAACTCCAACTTCGGTTGCCTTGACGTGGATGGTAGAGTGGCTGCTGTGGCGAAACCGTATTGGCGCTGTAATTGGTTTGATTCCAGCGCTCGGACGGTTGTTTTTATTTCTTTCTTTCTTCTGTCTGTATTTACTTCCTAAATATCTATGATTGTTTCTAGGTAAAAGTATAAAATCCGACAACAAAATACCCATCAGTCACGACAGTTAAAGGCCGGGTAAGGCCGGATGCCTTCTGAAAACGCCTCTGACTGCCTACGTTGGTCACTCGCCAGTCTGTAGGCTTCCTGATTCACTTATGGATAAGCACATAACCAAAGGTTGATAGCCTGAGAGGGGTGCGGGCCTGGGTTGTCGGTGGTTGATGACCGTCGTTCGGAATCCACGTTAAGCTGTAGCTTTAGTCGCTAAATAGCCTTATTTTTGCTGATGCGTCTCTAACTCTAAAACATTTCCTTTCCTTTCTTCCATACTCCCAAACTTGTTTCCTCTCCCACTTCCAACGTTCATGCTTCATTTTGACATGTGTACATATTCATATTATAACTATTTTAAAAATTCTTATCCTTATATTGTGACACACCACATGACCATCTAATAATCCTTTAAGGAACCTGATTATTCCATTTCCTGTCATGACTTTCTCTCGTATTTCTTTCCTTGCGCTTGCTTTCTTACGGAATACTGTGGCTAGGTATGTGAAATGTTTCAGTTTTTTAAACTTATATGATTCTTCTCTTTGTGTTGATATTGTAAAATATCATTCTTCTCCCATATTCTTTGTCTGACTAGGTCTAATTTTCGGTTTTTTTCTGGATTTTTTTTCTATTCTTGAACATATTGTTTGTAGCTATACCTTATTGCTTGTTTCAATTACGATGTCATCAGCAAATGCTAAAGGTTGGTAACCTCTATAGTATATTAGACCTGACCAGTTGATATCCACTTCTCTTATAGCTTCCTCTAATATAAGATTGAAAATTATTTGTGACAGTGGATGTCCTTGTTTAAGACCTTATCTGACTTTAAAAGTTTAAAACTTTTCGTCTATTCTAATAATATTTTCCTATTTCCTGTTACTTCTATGATAATATTCAATATTAGGTCTGGTTAGGTAACGAGGTTAGGATATTGTCTACGTCATTGATTTAAATTTTCAATCTATATAATCAATTAGGAATCAACTAAACCCATAAGAACTGCGAACAAATTCCGAACTATTTCACTTACTGCGTTTTGAAATTTATGCCGTACTGTCCACCTTGGCCGTCAGAAATAATGACTATAATAAGTTAGAGCGTGTAATTTGACCCAAATATTAATCATCACGAAACGAGCAAGATTTCCCCGGAGAGATTTCGGACTGGTTGCGGGTAGACGAGACGACAAAAAGTCCGGATACAAATTCCGAAATAATTTTCGCCTTTTTATACAACGGGATTCAATAGCACGAACGAACGATTCACTAAAAGAACGGGTGAATATATCTGTGCAATTTTTATAAAATACCTGGCACATTTCTCACGAGATTTGCTTTTCTGGAAGTGTTACTTCTGCTGCTCTTCAGAAAGATATTTACAATAAGAATTATAAAATTATTTAAGCAGTCTGGGCGTTTTTCGATCTCAATTGCTTCACGAATTATGCGGGGTTTATAACAAAATATAGGTGCGATTAGTTTAGCCTTGTCGAAATCTGTCCACATCTTCGACGTTAAACCATCTTCTTGGTCTTCATCTTCGAAAGATTTCGACAACGTCAAAGCAATCGAACCTACATATTGCTATAAACCCCGCATAATTCGTGAAGCAATTGAGATCGAAAAACGCCCAGTCTGCTTAAACAAGAGGGACGACGTTCTTAGAATTCCAATTACCTGAAAACCTTTTATTTCCACATTGCCCATCCGAAAGGCCATCCAACCAAATGTCCATCTCTCGTCTCACTCCCACCCCTCAACCGAGCGCTCCAACCACAACTTTACCTATTGATGCAGAGGTCGCGCCTACCACGTTCTTTTCTAGTCGTGAACTCTGAGGAGTAGGTAGGACGGTAGATAATGTTTCTAAATCATTCCGGGTGCCGATCCCTTGATTCAGTGAAGAGTCACGACGTTTCCCCAAAATCTGGTAGCAGTTGTTGGACTCTTCAGTCGAAGCGGACAACACTCGAAACGGCGATTTTGGCGAAACTTCGTGACTCTTCACAGAATTAACGGATCGCCACATGGAAATATATATATATATATATATATATATATATATATATATATATATATATATATATATATAATAACACTCGAAAATTTTACAAAACATTTAAAACTAAATTAACAGGCTATCAGCCCCAAAGTTTTTGCTTCCAAAAGGAAAACGGACAATTGGCTCTAAATAACCAAAACAATTGCAAAGAACTTGCGAAATAATTGGAACAACTACTAAACTGTCCTGAGCCCTTAAACAAATTACCAACAGTAAACCCTAAACAAACAAACCCAGATTCATTACCACCGAATGAAGATGAAATAATTAGGCAAATCAAGCGACTAAAAAATAACAAACCTTCTGGCCAAGATGGAATCACTGCTGAACTTTTGAAATCCGCTGGTCCAGATACAATCAAGGAAATAACCAAAATTCTCCAAGTTCGCCAAGCTTGGCGAACTGAACGGATTCCAGAAGATTGGAAAGATGCTTTAATCCATCCACACAAGCAAGAAGATAGAACGGATATAAACAACTACAGAGGGATATCTCTTCTCCCAGTTTGTTACAAGATTATATATCAATATCTACTAGACAGAGCACAGGGATAGTTAGAATCTAAAATTGGAGAATATCAAGCAGGTTTTCGACCGGGCAGATCCTGCCCTGAACAGATCCTGAATCTAAAGTTGATCCTAAGATATCAAAAACTGTACAATAAAAATCTCGTCTGTACATTTGTGGATTTCAAAAAGCATATGGTTCTATTGACCGCGAATCTTTATTCCAAATCTTGAAAGAACAAGGACTAGATTTGACAGTGCAGGCAATTATTAAAGCACCAGGTCAAAATTATTATTACACCAGGTCAAAAGTTAAATTCATGGGTGACATCTCAGAGCCCTTCGAAATTAAAACTGGAGTGAGACAAGGGGATGAACTCTCGCCACTCTTATTTAACTGTGTTCTAGAAAAAGTAATACAGGAATGGCGTGAAAAAAAGTTGGCCCTGAATATTGACCAGCCCATTAAACTGGGGAGAACCAATATCAAAATTGATTGTCTGCCGTTTGTTGATGATCTAGCAATTTTGACTCAAGATATATTAACGGCACAAAAACAGATTGAAAGCCTAAAAGAAACAGCAGGAAAGATAGGACGCGGAAAGGTTCCTTTGAAAGACACAATATATGACCTGCAACAGACTAAGAACACCATTTCTAAAAACAAAATATGGTAACATACAATACAACAAAATAAAATAATCATGGAAAATGGGTTGGAAAAAGCGGCCAATAAGGGTAGATGTCAAAAAATGGATACGGCATTGAGACTTACACAAAATATTTACAACAAAAAATGCCTATCTAAAAACACAAAACTGAGACATTACAACACAGTTATTAGCTAGAATATCCATATATCTATACAACACAGTTATTAAACCAGAATGTCTATATAGGGCAGAAACGCTCATTTTGAATAGAAAGAGAGTCATCGTGGATATTGAAAAGAAGGAAAGAGAAATCATAAGAAAAATCTTGGGCCCCAAACAAATAAATAGCACAACATACTGACTTCGAGAAACCAAGAAATCAAACAATACACAGATATACATAGCGATACGAGAAAAAGAAGACTTAAGTTTTACGGACACATAAAACAGATGAATCCGAGTAGGCTAGCTAGACAAATAGTCAAATTTTATGAAAATAGGAGTAGAGCTAAAGTAGAAATAATTACAAGGATTACTGTAATTAATGAGGACCTACGATCAGGAAATATTTCACAAAGTGGAATTCAGGATGGAGGTTCTGTTTCAGACACAGTGTTAACGTTTGGAAGGTTGGTCAGAGAGAAAAATGTAGGAAGACTGGAACAACTTGGTCTGACGAAAGGAAAGCAAAAAAGCTCATAGCGAAAGAATGAAATTAGTATGGGCGTAAAGGGAGGCTAACAACAACAAACGCCTCTAACTGTACTTCTCGTGGTCCACCAAGGCCCATACGTGAATAATAATAATATATATATATATATATATATATATATATATATATATATATATGTATATATATATATATATATTATTATAATTATTATTATTCACGTGTAGGCCCTGGTGGACCACGCGAAGTACAATTAGAGGCGTTTGTTGTTATTAGCCTTCCTTTGAGCCCATACTAATTTCATTCTTTCGCTATGAGCTTTTTTCCTTTCGTCAGACCAAGTTGTTCCAGTCTTCTTATATTTTTCTCTCTGGCCAACCTTCCAAACGTTAACCTTGTGTCTGAAACAGCCTCTATCCTGAATTTCACTTTGTGTAATATTTGCTGATCTTAGGTCCTCTTTAATTGCCGCAATCCATTTAATTATTTTTACTTTAGCTCTAATCCTATTTTCATAAAATTCGACTATTTGTCTAGTTAGCGTACTCGGATTCATCCGTTTGATGTGTCCGTAAAACTTAAGTTTTCTTTTTCTCATATCGCTATGTATATCTGTGTATTGTTTGATTTCTTGGTTTTCTCGAAGTCGGTATGTTGTGTTATTTATTTGTTTGGGGCCTAGGATTTTTCTTATGATTTTTCTTTCCTTCTATTCAATGTCCGCGATGTCCCTCTTTCTGTTCAAAATGAGTGTTTCTGCAGCATATAGACATTCTGGCTTAATAACCGTGTTGTAATGTCTCAGTTTTGTGTTTTTCGATAGGCATTTTTTGTTGTAAATATTTTGTGTAAGTCTCAATGCCGTTTCCATTTTTTGACATCTATCCTTATTGCCCGCTTTTTCCAACCCATTTTCCATGATTATTTCACCCAAATATTATAATATATATATATATATATATATATATATATATATATATATATATATATATATATATATATATATATATATATATATATATATATATATATATATATATATATATATATATATATTATTTCAGTTTTTTTTTAATTTTAACCATCTTTAGAATAATCTGATATTATATATTATTTTTATACATTGTATAAATTTAAAACCCATACATTTTAATAACAACTTAATATATTAAATTTACGCTACATTATGAAAACCATTCATTCCCCTTTTAAAATCTATAATATTTTTTGTTCGGTGTCTAGTCTTTTTGCCAAGAAAAAGTCATATATGCGTGTTATAAATAATATCTAAGTTTTAAGAAATTTTAAACTTTTAAGAAAATAAACGTTTAGTTGAAAGAAATAAAAAACAATTATGACATAAAACTGGATTACATTCATTTAATACTTGTATATATGTACACAGTGTATATATGTAGATATAACTTGAAACGACCCAATTCAAAGACGAAATTAAGATACTTTAAACTGCGGACAAATTCCGATCTATTTCACTTACTCGGCTTCGGAATTAATGTCGTGCTGTCCACCTTTACCGTCAGAAATAATGACCATAATAGTTTAAAGCGTGTAATTTGACTCATATATTAATCATACAAAAACGGTCAAGATTTCCTTGGAATGATTTCGGATTGGCTGTGGTGAAACGGGACAAGAAAAGCGTTTTTTATACGACGCACCACCATCGTGCGAACCTATCTGCTGGTTTGTGGATATATTTGATGAATTTTAAGAAGATACTGGGCAGCATTCAGAAAATACTTTTCCTTTGAATCTAATCTGGCTTTTTGTTGTTACAATTGTCATATCTGCTACTAGCCAGGGGAAGAAATTAACAACAAAACAAGTTGGCAATCAATTTAGGAAATTGCTTTAGTATTATAACCAAAGCTGGTATCACACTGGCTCACATGACTAGGCCAATGTTTTTACCCACATCGTAAGTGAGCATCCGAATATTGGCTACACACTTTCACATTCTGGTCTGTCTCGACGTGTTGAATAGTTAATAGACCATATGGTGGTCAATGTGTGGGAATATGGGGACATGGCATATCTACCAGCTTGCGCCAGTTCCTTTGATGTAGAAAACAAAACCAACAACCTATCGGAAAGTGGCTAACAATTTTTTTAAATTAAGCAGATTTATGTCGTATCGGAAGATAGCGCACTAAGCAAATAAAAAAAACTTTTGAGAATATTTTCGTTTAAAACAGCAATTATGCCTCTATGACCACAATCGTCGGACCAAATCCGGCCCGACAGTGTCATCAATCCTGCCCGCGACTAGCGAATTTACTAAGCGTATGCTCGTTTACGGCGCGTACTCGGCGACTAGTTTAGAAATTATAGATAATGGCAGGAAAATTAAAACTATTTTGGCCCTTTGGAACTTACTGGAGTAATCAGTATGACCCTAAGCCTGGAAAGTTTGGAGACCCTTGATCTATATTATATGCAAATTAGAGATCACAGCCTTTATTAAGCCTTTATTAAGTCGTGGTGATTTGATAATAAAAAAATGTTGTTTATTCCACAAGTTCGCCACTTTTCTTAAATTTTGAAAACTGTATGTGTTAAATATTTTTTTTTGTTCTATTTCACTGATTTTGGTAAGATTGTTTATAATATAACATTTACCAACCATAAATGTGAAAATAATATTCAAAGTTGGAAAATTCTTATTTGAATTCCACAGTCCAAATAATTCTCCTTTCGATAGAATGATCTTTGAAAATTGAAAATTAGCAGGTAATTTTTTCAGGGTATATTCAACGAATACTGAGCTAAATTGTGTGTAAATTTCGAGACGGGGTCTGGTGGAGGTTTTAAGATATTCTTTTATGAAGTTCCTAAAACAATTACACAGAAATTCACAATTTGTACTTTAACATTGCAACAATTATAGCCACAAAACCACAAAAAAACAACAAACCTTTGTATTCTAATCACCCAACGTTGAACTTTAATGTACATCCTTAATTTATTTTCTCCTATTTAAATATTTATATTTGAATTCAAAATCTAAACTATTTTTCTAAATAGTTTTTGGAATAAATTTCGTACCACCCACTTTGGTCATCAGGAATAATGACCACAATAGGTCAGAGCGCATAATTTGACCCAAATATTAATCATTGCAAAACGGACAAAATTTTCCCGGAGGGATTTCGGGATGGTTGCGGTGAAACGAGACGACAAAAAGCCCGGATACAAATTCCGAAATAATTTTCCCCTTTTTATACGACGGGCGTCCGTGGCACGAACAAACGATCCAGTTTAAGGACAAGTGGATATATCTGCTGAATTTTAATAAGATGGATGGTGCCGCTCTCAAAAAATTTTTTTTGGGAAAATTGTCAGTTTTAACGGCTGCTCTGGCTTTTATAATTCCATTTCCGTTGTTGGCCAAGAGAAGAAGTTATATTTAAAATAATCGGAGTGGAAAAAAGATCAAAACCATTGATTTAGGTTTGGTTTAGAACTAGAGAACAAACGCAATATCTGTGATAGATAATTTTGGCATAAATATTTTGGAGTTTTAATATAAATTTAAATCATGATATAATTTTTAGAACATATTAAATTGTAATGATCTTAAAAAGTTTAATCAAAGTGAACAATAAGCCTCGCAGTAAAAACTATACGAGAAGAATATACAATGGGAGCTTGGAAATTTTATGCTGCGCTGATGATGCGATATTAAAGATGATTTGCAAAGACAACTTCACAGATTCAACATAAAACTTGAGGATATATACTTTGTTCTCGACAACAGAACAAAATGGAAGCATATTCATCGCTTTTGTGGATCTGACGAACGCGTTTGAAATATAATCTGGAAGTTCTTGGACATGATAGGATGCACAACGGCATGAATACAAAAGTTCTGACACAAATAAAGGAAACTGAGGGTGTTGAAATTAAAACTGATTTTAAAAAGTGTTGTGTGATGGACCGACACTTTTCTCGACTCCCTTTTTCAGTTAGTGATGGCTCTAGATTTTGCTTAGGGAATCATTATAAACGTAAAAACGTCAGACGTTCTCAGAGCGAACGGCGAAATGCAACTCTCGCATTAGAATGGTATCCAGGAATTATGGTATGCCGAGAAGGTCACCATATTAACCATGAGAAGAAACTTAAATCTAGGCTGTTATGTCATTATGTCATTAGGATGTATCGGTGATCATCGTACATCCTATATAATGTGTCAAAGGATACAGTTTTTAGGAGAGTCTGGGATAGCGACATTAGACTAAGTGGCAAGTTCGCCAGATTTATCGCAGATAGAACATTTATGAGACATCGTTGATCACACTTTTGAGCGATTGTTATGATTAAATGCAACTTTAAACGAATTTGAAATATGCATTCGCGACGTTTGAGATACCTCGCAACAAGAAGATATAGATCATCTAATTTGTTTTCTACTCCACATAGTTACAAACGTGTTAAACAATTGTGGTAGACCTATTCATATGTTTTTGTATAATTTTTATAACACCGTCTTGGTGCAGACAAAAATTACAAAATTAATCCAATAAAATCAATTTTTCATAATGTTGCATTTTTTGTTGTCTAGGATCATGTACGTACTGAACCTTTGACTGATGAAATTGTCAGTTTTAACGACTGCTCTGGCTTTTATAATTCTATTTCCGTTGTTGGCCAAGAGAAGAAATTATATTTAAACAATCGGAGTGGAAAAAACATCAAAACCATTGATTTAGGTTTGGTTTAGAACTATAGAACAAACGCAATATCTGTGATAGTCAATTTTGGCATAAATATTTTGGAGTTTTAATATATATTTAAATCATGATATAATTTTTAGAACATATTAAATTGTAATGATCTTAAAAAGTTTAATCAAAGTGAACAATAAGCCTCGCAGTAAAAACTATACGAGAAGAATATACAATGGGAGCTTGGAAATTTTATGCTGCGCTGATGATGCGATATTAAAGATGATTTGCAAAGACAACTTCACAGATTCAACATAAAACTTGAGGATATATACTTTGTTCTCGACAACAGAACAAAATGGAAGCATATTCATCGCTTTTGTGGATCTGACGAACGCGTTTGAAATATAATCTGGAAGTTCTTGGACATGATAGGATGCACAACGGCATGAATACAAAAGTTCTGACACAAATAAAGGAAACTGAGGGTGTTGAAATTAAAACTGATTTTAAAAAGTGTTGTGTGATGGACCGACTGTTATGTGTCAAAGGATACAGTTTTTAGGAGAGTCTGGGATAGCGACATTAGACTAAGTGGCAAGTTCGCCAGATTTATCGCAGATAGAACATTTATGAGACATCGTTGATCACACTTTTGAGCGATTGTTATGATTAAATGCAACTTTAAACGAATTTGAAATATGCATTCGCGGCGTTTGAGATACCTCGCAACAAGAAGATATATATCATCTAATTTGTTTTATACTCCACATAGTTACAAAAGTGTTATACAATCGTGGTAGACCTATTCATATGTTTTTGTATAATTTTTATAACACCGTCTTGGTACAGACCAAAATTACAAAATTAATCCAATAAAATATATTTTTCATAATGTTCCATTTTTTTGTTGTCCAGGATCATGTACGTACTGAACCTTTGACTGGTAAGAGGTTTGGTGGGTTTCAAAGAAAGATTTATTAGGTTATATGAGGCAAAAAGGTTAAAAATCAGTAGTACTATAATTTGACAATCTTGTTATCTTTTTTTTTAATGAGTTTTGTGTATTATTAGCTTTGAATATAAAACTAAAAGGAAGAAGCCTTGCCTATCTTTATGCACATATAAATGGAGACGGAAACGGCCATATTGAAACACCACAGAGGACTCATTGTTTTAGAATTTTGGTAGTTGGTGACAACTTAGAAGTTTAATAGTAGATTTGAGCAATTTTAGGGTGTTTTAATCAATAATAAGTATCGAATATGTGTACTGGATTATTTCTTTTGTATGTTCTAGTGTAAATACATATTAATACTTATTATATTGACAATAAAAGCAATAATATCGGAAGTAAGTGTAGCCACCCTGTATGGATAATAATGTAGCCACCCTGTATGGTTAACAACATCAATATAATGATTCAGCAAGAGGCCGGGAATTTTGTTTTTTTGGATATGTCAGGTAACGATATGGGTCGGCTGACAAAGTGAGGCGACGGGGGCATAGATTCACTATTCAACCTGTAACGAAGTGTAGGTGATTTAAAAATATAATTTATCTAAATCATTCAGGTTTGATTTCTTATTAATTATCGGTGTATTTTCAGGAGTCTCTGGACCTGCTGAATCCAAAAGGCCCTATGGTGCTCTAAGTGTTAATTCTTTGTTGGTACCGAGTAGTTAAAAAAAATACTTAGCTTTTACGAAGTTGATTTCAGGTTTAGTGTTTTAGGTAAATCGAGTTTGGCTAAACATTTTATGTAATTGTCTACGTGGTAAGTGAATTGGATTTTTTTTGTATAGTATTGTGTTAAACTACAGTTATATATTTTTTGTTGTTACGAAAACATTGCTTTTGCAAAGTAATCGTTTGGAATTTTTTTTTGTAATTTGGATACTTTTACGTAAGTTTAAGGATCCAGGTAATAGCTGCTGTAGTCAGTGATTTATATATACCTTTATAAATCATCATTAAAATGGATAAAACAAGAGGCCACGGGTTAGATCTAGTAGTAGCAGTAGCAGCTCCAGTTCAGTCAGACGCTCAAGGTTTCGGAAAACTTCATCAGAAACCAGCTCTAATAAAATATCTGCTGAAAAATCACCCTTATATGAAGGGAAATGTAAACGTCTGACGAAGTATGCCCGTCTGACAGCATAAAATTATTCGTTACGATGGTGTCATCCGACGATGACGAATCTACGAATGAATAATTTTCTTCTGAAGATTGCAATTTTTATAATAACAGAGTCCTAATTAAAATACCTTTAAATAAAAGAAAATGACTTTTATTTAAAGGCAATGCTTCACGGGATCGCGAAGAATCGTCAGGTTAGCCGACTGTAGCCACCTTGTATGGTTAATAACATCAGTATGATGATTCAGCAAGAGGCCGGGAATGTATGTCAGGTGACGATATGGGTCGGCTGACGAAGTGAGGCGACGGGGCCATGGATTTACTATTGAACCTGTAACGAATTCTAAGCGATTTAAATATATAATTGATCTAAATCATTTAGGTTTGATTTCTTGTTAATTATCGGTGTATTTTCAGGAGTGTTTACATAAGGTAAACACTTGTGGCTGTTCCCTGACTCGAAAGAATCTAAATTCAGGACTAACATTACATAGGTAACTGCTTTTAATTTGAAATTTGTCAGTTATTTAGAAATAAATTTTAAGGTTATGAAGCCAAAAGATCGCCTGGTATGCATATTGTTGTAGTCAAATTGATTTATGTAAAATAATATAATTATAATGTTATTCAAGATAGTGATTACTTTTTTTTTTAACTAAATTTTTTAACGTATGTTCTAACACTTTTAGTTTTCTGAGATAGTGGGGTTTCAAAATTCAGATTATTTCTTAGGTTTCGTTTGATACATATAAAATATGTTACTTTATTCTTATAAAGAACAGAGTATTACCTTTTTTTACGATTCTTTTTTTTCAGAAATTAATGTACAAATAAATGTAAATCTTAGTTCCATTTTTATTTGGATTTAATGTTATTAAACCAGTTTATCTTTTTTCAAGGTTTCCCAAAGATCGAAATAGAATGACACAGTGGATACATTTTATCAAAAAGCCAGATTTTATTTCAAACCCCAGTAGGTTTTTATGTTTCCATTATTCTGCTGACGATTGTTTTGATCGAACATGTAAGGTAAAAGTGAGACTACTAGAAAATGTTGTTTCAATAATTGAAGTGGACTGTTTAAAACATGTAATTTTTTATTTTATCAAACAGTTATCAAAAAATGCTTGATGAGTTTTACCACGTGTTAGTCAGCAAAGGTTTCAGAATGAACCTAACGAAAATAAAAGTTATGAACAACGTAAACGACCACAGGCATGTCAGTGTTGGCGGTACCTAACTGGAATGTGTGTGTGTGTGTGTGTGTCTATATATATATATATATATATATATATATATATATATATATATATATATATATCCGCTGGTCCAGGTACACTCAAGGTAATAACCACAATTCTACAAGAAGTTTGGTGAACCGAACGGATCCCGGAAGATTGGAAAGATGCTCTAATCCATCCACTACAAGATTTTATCTCAACGTCTACTAGACAGAGTACAGGGACAGTTAGAACCTAATATTGGTGAATATCAAGCAGGTTTTCGACCGGGCAGATCCGACCCTGAACAGATCCTGAATCTAAAGCTGATCCTAATACATCAAAAACTGTACAATAAAAATTTCGACTGTCCATTTGTGGATTTCAAAAAAGCATATGATTCTATTGACCGCGAATCTTTATTCCACATCTTGAAAGAACAAGGACTTGATCAGAAAACGCTGGTAATTAAAGCAACTTAGTTAGTGTTGCTTTAATTACAAGGTCAAAAGTAAAATTCATGGGTGACATCTCAGAGCCCTTCAAAAAAAAGGTTTTTCGCGATTATAAGGCTTACAACTTTTTGAATCGTTATATTTTAAGAATGGTGGCTCTTAGGAAAAAAATTAATGATACCTTTTTTATAGCTAATTTTATGATCTACAATTTTTGTCTGAAATAATTTTACGGTAAAACTTACCGTTTTGATGAAAATCGCGAAAAACCCATTTTTTTGACCTTCGACCTCGAGTCAATTTTTTTCCACGTACTGGAACGATGGGAAATTTTGAAATGTTATTTTTAATTATGTTTTGAGCAATTTTACTCACTTCCCGCTTGATGTGAATTTATATACTTTTGAATGTCTAGATTGACCGGGCTATTGAATGGTTCACCCGTTATTAAACTTATATTGTCCTAGACGTTGACAAAAAATGGATTTCCCCATTATCATGTTTTATAGAATTATTAGGTCGATGGTCACTTTAGGTTGTGGTTACTTTTCTTATTGTTAGTTTAGTATAGTTTGTATTTGAAAAAGGCACTGTGTGTCGAAAAATTTTTTTATTTTACTTTTTATTTTATTACATTTTTTTTTACTTTATTTATTTAAGAAATTTTATAAATTATTTCAATTATTACGGTAGAGCGGAGACAGAACATCCTTTCATTAGTGTGGCCAACCGCAAAAAAAGGATTGTGTTTGCAAAAACTTAACTTAATAATTTAAATAAACCAATAAACGTTTAGAAATATGTTGTTGAATTTTACTAGAAACCGAATATGGAGTTTCAATCTATGAATGCCGAAGCTACTACTGAAATATAATGATGGCAATGTATTGTCTTGGGTTATAGGAAATATGGAAAAAACATTACATTGGTTCTTCCAATGCCATTGCTTCGTTGATGGTACAATAAATGTCGAAAAATATATTGGTATTTTGAGACATAATCTACCCATCAGACATAATCTCACGTACGTGAAGAACTGGAACTTAAAAATAAGTTTATTTTCCAGCAAATAACGATCCTAAACATATTGCCAAGAGAACAAAATTATGGTTGTTATATAATGTTCCTACGTAATTAAATATTCCCCCTCAGTCACCGAATGTATCGAAAATCGAAAGCCTGAGATAACTCAGAATCTTGTTTCATGAATGTAAAAAAGATCACAAGCAATAATTGATCATAATAGAATGACGATAATTTTAAAAATGGTTCTTATGTTTGCTTAATTACACTTTTGTAAAAGTAAGTTTTTTTTGTTCATATTATTTGAACTTATTGAAAAGGAATAAAATTTGTTACTTTGTTATCTATCACTTTTATTTTTAAACAAAATTTGTGTGACTATAGTTTCGTAAAACGATTTTACATTCTCAACCACTACTTTAAAACTCACTACTCTTAAAACAAAATAAAAGTGATAGATAACAAATTAAAAAATTGTTTTATTCCTTTTTAAAAAATGAACTATCACAAAGCAACGGACAAATCAATCAATAACTGAATGTTTTGATTTATTGTGCAATTTTTGGCCCCGTATATGTATTTTCGTATTCACTTATTCATAAAATAAAACAAGTTTAGATAAACAAGTCCTGATATTTTTAATTCTAGAAATATTATAAGCAAATAATTTAAAAAAAATGGAAAAAATATTTGAAAGAAAAGAAATGTATATATCATACAGTTACTTAGCCTAAGAAAGAACACTGATGTAAATTTCATAGTTGAACAAATTAGTCCGAAGCCAGTACACATTCAGGACTTCCCCAAACTTTAATTAACAAAAACAAATTCCCCGCATAGTCCGGCCCATAAGTTTTCCAAATGTCCCCGTTCCGGGTCTTCAGCGTTACTATTTCCTTCCCATTTCACTTTGTCTCTCTTCCTCCCAGGCGAATAATTTCACTTTAAAGTTTCATTCCTACGAAATGTGATACATCGTCCGGCTACACCTCAGTCCCGTTCCCAGTCCGGGCAGTTTTATTGTGATTAAAGTCTTTGGTTGTTTGCGAAAGCGCGTCCGACAACGAAGAAATTGGAATCAGCAACGGTCCGCCAGATTGCGCTTCAGAGCGACCGGACCGACCGACACAGAAAAGGAAACAAAACAAATAAAAACTCTGTTATTCATTTCGAAAATGGGCAGCATTAAAAATAAGCCCGGGCGCGTTTGCTCTCCAGAGGATATTATTTCTCTTTGTGTCATTTCTTAAAATGTAATTGGAATTTTGACATTTGGGAAATATTTATAGAGATGTGATGAGTTTGAGACATTTGAAACTTATCATGGTGTGAAATATTAGTGCTAGTAATTGCAACTTTGATATCAAAAGATAATAATATAAAAATTTTCTTTTTCTTTGGAACAAAAGAAACCAAATTTATGATGAAACGTAATATTACATTTTACACTATACAGTTTAAAAAAAATATATATCAAAAAATATATAATTAAAAAAAATATATAAAACAAAAAACTGAAGTTATAAAAAAAAGAACTGAAGTTTTTAAGAAAATGTCAAAAATTTTAACCAGATTATTTTTTTCAAAATGATGTAAAGATTCATAGGACAAGACTTTGTTAAAACTTGTTATTTTATGAAATATTAGTGCTAGTAATTTCAACTTTGACATTTAACGACAATAATACATCTTTTCGTTTTTCTTTTAAACAAAAGCAACTAAATTTTTGATGAAACGTAAGACATAAACAGCTATAAAACTATTTCATTTTATTTTCAAAAAATATATATCAAAAAAATTTACTATTCAAAAAAATACATAAAACAAAAAACTGAATTCGGAAATTGGGTTCTTAAATAAAAAGTAATTATCGATTTTTTTACTTCATTTTGAATCTTTTTCATAAATAATATTGATAAGCGATGCGAAACAAATTTTCGTATCAAAATTTATAAAATTTCTTAAAAGATCATGTAACTTTGAAAGCGCTACGATTATCCCCCATGTTTATAAGGTCATTATATTAAAGTGGATTCAGGATTTAGGATTCATCAATGCCAATTCTGATAATACACCTGGTATAGATATTTTTATGATTACAGATTTTCCGAAAAATGACACTCGGTTCAATTCAGCTGAAATTGAAGGTACTAAGGTCGAGGTGCTAGAGCAAATAATAATGTAAATGTAAATAAGAAACAAAACATTTCTCTTAAACATAATTAAATAAAGTGTCACGCGAAATTTACAGTGACAAGGCTATAGATTATGTTCAATTTTAAAATTTTAATACACTAGGTGAAACAAAAATCATTCGATAACTGTATACAAATTTATTATTAAATCATTTTAAGTTATTTATTGAAACATTTGTATTATCACGATTTTTGTTCTTTCTGATTTAGACTAGTCCCCTTAAAAATATCTTACATCTAATTCGATGTATTATATTTAGATGTTGATATAAATAATTATTAAATACATGATTATATTATAATACTTACATCAAAATGATCTTCACAACAAAAATACAGGCAGGATAACTTTTTAGATTTGGCATTTTCGATAAATTTTTCAATGCACTGATAGTAATAACAATAATAAATTGATACAAAATCTGTCTGTAATGTAATAGAAATAAACATTGTGACGTCATAGGCGCTCAGGTTGTTTCGGGAACTATCGGCGCGTCATCGGTACTAGGTTTAAAAATTTATTTTCAACTTGATATGGAAGTGTTCATCGAGGCATCGCGGTACTCGGACGTGTTTTGCCGGTGCCGGGATCGACACATACCAGGAATTCCGGGCGAATTCCTCACCGAGTGATTTGCCTGTTTATCGAGAAATAACAATAATTTTGTATTGATAATAAACTGATAAAATATCGAAAGATAAGTGAGAAATAAAATATAAATATGTTCCCTTCCCAACCAGTTACTGAAACTACACAGAACCTACCAACCAACAATGTTAGACAGGGTGTACCAACCAACAATAACATACAGGGTGTACCATCACAATATACAACTCCTGCAACTAGATCGCAGAGCCAGTCAACACATAATAATAAGTACTATTACAGAATGTCATCAACTAGCTATGATGGGCTAGATGATCAAGAAAATGTTGAGCATCCGTGGCAAAACGTGAAACATACCAAAAGGAGGAAAATAAACCCAAACAATCAACAAAGTGTCCCACTAAACAACAGATTCAATAGCTTACCTGTAGATAACGAAGTTAGTAACAATGAGAAGCAGCCAGAAAATATAATTCCAAAACCACCACCAATATTTATTTACGGGGTAACTAACTATCAAGAAATGAGAAACAAGTTGGGGGAAATAGTTGAAGATGAACAATACCGTACAAAAACGCTAGCAGATAATACAATAAAAATTAGTAGCAACGTTTCAGACACCTATAGAAAACTAATACATTTTCTGAGGGAAAACAAAATCATACACCATACATATCAACTCAAGGATGAGCGAGCATACAGAGTAGTAATTAAACACCTACACCATACAACTGATTTGAACGAAATCAAAGAAGAACTATCTCAGAAGGGGCATAAAGTAAGGAACATATTAAACGGAAGAAAACGAATAACAAAAGAACCATTAAACCTATTCTTTGTTGACTTGGAGCCAGCAGACAATAACAAGGATATTTATAAAATAAATACTTTTCAGAATAAAATAATACAAGTAGAACCACCAAGAAAAACCAGAGGTATAGCTCAATGTATGCGATGCCAAAACTACGGACACACAAAAACATACTGCAATCGACCGTATGTATGTGTAAAATGTGATGGACCACACAGTACATCCAGCTGCAAGAAAAGTAAAAACGTACCCGCAAAGTGTGCTCATTGTGGAGGCCCACATACAGCAAGCTACAGAGGATGTGAATTCTACCATAGAATTACAGAAAAACCAAATAATGCAAATAACAGACTCAACATCCAACATAATACAACCCAATCAACAGCTCACGTTCGACAAAATATCAGCTATGCAAATGTAACAGGCAATAGCACATATTCTCTCACATATAATCAGCAAATTCTTAGAGGAATTCAAGGCGATGTTTCAGCAACTCGTCCAACAAAATAGCATGGTACTTAACATGCTCACAACGTTGATAAGTAAAATTCACTAAATTCTTAAGAATTGCCCATTGGAATGCTAATGGCCTTCCACAACGAAAACATGAAGTTGAATTATTTCTCCATCAAAATTCAATAGATGTACTGCTGGTAAGTGAAACGCATTTCACAGATAAAACATATTTTCATATTCCACGCTATATAACGTATATTACTAATCACCCAGATAACACTGCACATGCTGGAACAGCAGTAATTATCAAAAACACTATTAAACACCATGAAATGCTTAAATATAAAGAGAATTTTCTGCAAGCCACAGCAGTGAAAGTTAAACTGATGCCATATGAATTAACTATTGCTGCAGTCTATTGCCCACCGCGACACCAAATAAAAAAAGATAATTTTGGGAATTTCTTTGAAACATTAGGGCCGAAATTCATTGCAGGTGGAGACTACAATAGCAAACATACTCTGTGGGGATCACGGCTGACGACTACTAAAGGCAGATAACTATCAAATCTGATACATGAACAGAATTACTCGTTCCTGTCAACAGGCACTCCTACGTATTGGCCATCTGATCATAACAAAATACCAGACCTATTAGACTTCTTTATCACCAATGGAATTTCCTCAGAATACATGGACCACTATCAAGTTATGACTTATCATCAGATCACTCACCAATAATCGCAACAATTAGTAATTTTGTTATTAATAAATACACAATTCCTGGATTACACAACAAAAACACAAATTGGTCTAAATACCAAAATAAAATCGATGAGAAAATAGACCTAAAAGTATCCCTTAAAAAATCCGAACGAAATCGATTCGGCAGTAACAAGGCTAACCAGTAACCTAACAGAGGCAGCACAACATGCAACACCTCAATCTGACATGCCAAATCAAGGATATAATATACCGTTACAGACAAAAAAATGTATAGCTATAAAACGGAAAGCGAGAGCCAAGTGGCATCGCAGCCAGGCTCCGTCAGATAAAACTATCTTAAATAGAGCGATTAATAATTTGTAATTAAAACTAAAAGAAGCCTGAGAGAGATCATTTCAAGAATATGTTACAAAGCTCAACATATTTGACAATACAATTTGGAAACCAATCAAACACAAGAGAAAACCTAAAATACAAGCTACACCCATTCGCAACGAAGAAATGCCAAATTGTAACTGGGTCAGAAGCGACGAAGAAAAAGCGACCGTGCTTGCTAAATATTTTGCTGAAGTATTTACTCCAAACGACGAGGAACTAGATGAGGAAATAGAAAGAGAATTGGCTGCCATCATGACGGACATACCATCCATTCAGGTTGCTACTCCAAAAGAAGTCAAAAGAGAAATTAGTTTACTGAATACAAAAAAAGCTCCAGGTATCGATAAAATTACCTCTAAAATGTTAAAGGAACAACTTTAAAAGGTTAAACTTTAAAGGTTAAACAACTGAAAATTGCTCTAATAATCCCAATACTCAAAGCCGGAAAAGATCTGACAGAAGCTTCATCATACCGACCTATAAGTGTACTGACCGTTATGTCAAAACTTTTTGAAAGACTTATACTCAACAGAATAAATACTGACCCCGATACAGAAAACTGGATGCCGGCACACCAGTTTGGCTTTAGACAAAACCATTCAACTACGCAACAGACTCATCGCATAACCCATGAAATAAATAGAGCAATAGAAAACAAACAATACTGTACATCAGTGTTCCTAGATGTCAGTAAGGCTTTCGACAAGGTTTGGCATAATGGCCTACTATTCAAAATCAAAAAATCTCTTCCTATAACATATTACCATCTCTTAAAATCCTATCTAATCGAAAGGAAATTCAAAGTTAAAATAAACGATAGCACATTGGAAAAATATACCATTAGATCGGGAGTTCCACAAGGCAGCGTTATCAGCCCCTTGCTTTACGTACTCTATACGGCTGATCTACCAATAACAAAATACACCACAATTGCTACATTTGCTGATGACACAGTCATACTTTCATCAAATATAAACCCAGTCGAAGCCTCAAACAAACTACAAACCCACCTGAACCTAATTCAAACCTGGACTCGAAAGTAGAAAATTATAATAAATGAGACAAAATCAGCGCAAGTCAACTATACTCTCAGGAAAGGGCAGTGCCCTAGCTTACATTTTAATAACGTAGAAATCCCAACATTCACGAATACAAAATATTTAGGTATACACTTGGACAGTAAACTTACGTGGAAAACCCATATAGTCCAAAAAAGAAAACGAATTGATCTAAAAGTAAAAGAATTGAGCTGGCTTATCGGAAGAATGTCTAACTTATCTTTAGATAACAAAATTCTATTATACAAGGCTATCATTAACCCAATTTGGACTTATGGGATAGAACTTTGGGGATGTACCAGTAAATCAAATTTAGCCATTATCCAAAGATGTCAGTCCAAAATATTACAAGTGATTGCCGACGCACCTTGGTACATATCAAACCACACTCTTCACGAAGATCTCCAGATAACCTATGTTAAGGACGTGATCAAGAGCAGCAGCATAAAATATCACCACAAACTGGAAAGCCATCCTAACACCCTACTACAGCCTGTTTTGAATCCAACAAATAATAGAAGACTAAAAAGAAACTGGCTAACAGACCTGATAGAAGGATAATGGGGACTCGTCGTTGAGGGAGTCAGCTCATCACGCCAATATAGGGAAGTCTAGCCCTCAAGCCATCACATTAGCTTATAGAATATTGTAATTCTGATTGCTAATATACGAAATAATAATAATAAAAAAAACTTGATATAACTTTTCAATTGTAACGAAAAACTAATAAAAATAGTTTTGTTATAAAACTTAATGACCTTTCCATATATGACAAACTTATTTTTTTCAAAATTCCAATTGGGTACCCAAAAAACATAATGTGAAATTGTCAATTTTTAAGAAACTTTTAAAAACTCTATCCTGTTTTAAAATTTTCTCTTCAAAATACCGTAAAGAATCCTTGATTAAATTTAGAACACTTAATTTAATGAAACAATTAATCATGTGTCATATTAGAAATGACGTGAATCATTTAAAGCTTGTTATGAAGCAAAATATTAGTGCTAGGAATTTCAACTTTGACATTAAGCGACAATAATATATAAGTCTTTCTTTTTTTTGGAACGAAAGGAACTAAATTCCAGATGAAACGTATGGCTACAAAAATATTGCATTTTGTTTTCAAAAAATATAATTTAATAAATTTAGAAATGTATGCAGTATAATCTAGCAAATCATCGTAGTACGTTGCAAAGCTGCCCAAATTTATTATCAGCATTAGTATTATGTGTGATACATAAAAAATGTGCGTTTCGAAGAAAATCTTGCCGCTGTTGCTAACAGTCAATTTATTAATTCGTTAATGGGGATCGTTAGAGAGCGATGATCATTGATTATTTAATTCCGAATTTGAATGGTATTAACCTGGAGATGTGGTTCCAACAGTACTGCTTCACATGTCATTCAGCGCAAACACAATAAATAATATTATTTTCTTTAGGATTGTGTTAAACTCAAATGCCGGGCGAGTTTATAGAGTGTTTATAGAGATGTGATGAGTTTGAGACATGCGAGGTGTGTAAATAAAATAATGAGTTATGGCAACACTGTCGGATTCCGTTTGGAAAGGCAGCAGGCCAACCTCTGATGCCGCTTTAGTAAAAGTTTGAACTCTCTAGTCTGTTGGTGGTCGGTAGCAGTTCTTTTCGTGAACTAGAATTTTCTGTATTATTTCTCTTTTATTAAGTAATTATTACCAGTACTGACAGGTGACAGACTTTGGGAGCAAGTAATTTTGATTTTACAACCCTAAATGTTATGACAAATTTATGTGTCTTTACACACATCATTTGTCAAAGGTTTTAGAAAAGTCTGGGGTGGTGACACTAGAGTAAGTGGCAAGTTCGCCAGATTTATCGCCGATAGAACATTTATGAGATAGCATTGATCAAACTTTTGAGCTGTTGTTATGATTGAAAAATAAAATTGAAAATTAAAGGTTAAAAAAAAATAATGGCACAATTGATGATTTGTTTAAAAACAGATACTTATAAAAATAGAATTCTCGATATACATTTCATATAATGTTTTTATAATATATATTAGTATACAAGACCGGATTAAAGCACATATTCATCAGTCCTCAATATCCGATGCTCCATTTAATTTTCAAAATAAGAAATGTTATACATGGTTTCAATTATTACGATAGAGAGGAGATAGAAAAATGTTTCATTAGTGAGATCAACCACAAAAAAAAACTATTGTTAACAGTATTGACAGGTGACAGACTGTGATGGAAAGTTGAGTGATTTGTAGTCTATGTAGCTTTTCTGGTCCTTTCTTGCCTTGTCTATCTTAGCCTTTCCCTAACCTTGTAATCTTGTTTCGCATCTTTTTCAAAATTTTGATTTTGCAACTTTTGATATGGTTAAACTTTATAATATTTATGCTCACATTCCGCTGCATTGAATAATAGAGTTAGAATGAAGCTCTTCCTATGCATGACTTTTTTCAAAAAGTCTTATTATACATTTTAACTTTTTTTTATAGCAGAGGGTGTATTTTTTAGCGTGTCCGAACTTCCGATTGGGGTCGCTGTCAAACGAACTCAGTTTACGCGCTTCTACTGTCAAGATTATTCAGTATAGTCTGATAAATCATTATGGAACGTTTAACATCAGAACAACGCTTGCAAACTATCGACATTTATTATCAGAGTTCTGTGCGCCTTACAGAGTACTTGGTGAATTTTATGCAGTCCATTATCGACAAATTCTTCAAAAAACACATTTCACGCTGCTCGATGTTAAACCAAAATCAAAAAAAAAGTACGTCTTCCGAAGAAAATATCATCGCTGTTGTTGGCAGTGTTGATGAAGATCCAAATTTAGCAATTCGTCACCGTTCCTGACGATCAATGTTTATTTAAATCCGAATTCGAGTTGAATTGATCTGAAGGAGATCCATCCGCCCACATATATATATATATATATATATATATATATATATATATATATATATATATATATATATATATATATATATATATATGAAAGATTAGCTATATTGATAAAATTCTATTATTTTTTATTAGTATAAATTGCTGATAAATTATATATATCTTTTTTTGATAATTTACGTGAACGAACAATATTTTTAATTATTTCAGTCGCGACATAATCAAATCAATTTAAAGTAATTAAAAGTAATACTAACATTTAGCGTAATGCAAGTGGTTAAACAATATCATTGGTTTTCTGATTCGATGTACATTCGTATGTACAGAGTTTTTAAAGTTCCTACTTTGGAGCAAGCTACATATAGGTGATTTTTCGATGGCTAACGAATCCAGATCGTTCGATTACATGTCGAGGGTATTATCCAGTTAAGCTACCCGCCCTATACAAATTTCTTTTCAATTTTATCTTTATCCATTGATTAAATACTGTAAGCAGGGAAAGATGTAGTTAAGGTATAGAAGTTGATGCGCTACTCTGGAACAAGCAATATATAGTTGACTTTTCGATGGCCAACGAATATAGATCGTTCGATTACATGTCGAGGGTTTTGTCCAGTTAAACTACCCGTCCTATACAAATTTCCTTTCAGTTTTATCGGTCTCCATTAAGCCAAATTGTCTATCGAATGGTAGCATTTTTAAATTTAAGAACTCTAAGCAGGGAAAGATGTAGTTGAGAGTGGACTGCAGAGGTTGTTGCGCTATAGTGTCATCTAAGTAATTAAAAAAATATATAAATAATTTATCAGCAATTTATACTAATAAAAATAATAGAATCTTACCAATATGGGTAACCTTTCATTTTTCCACAATGTTCTACAACGCTTTATGGATTTTACATTACATACAGACTATCCATTTTAGATATATAGAGCTAAATACATATACACTGGTAGGATAACGTCTGCCGGGTTCTGCTAATTTTATATAACTACTGATACGGTATACATTCATCTGAGCTATAAAAACTTTGGCTTAGAACATCGCAGACTGATTTTTTAAAATCGTTGTCAAGCCATTTTGGTAACTTATCATAGTTTTACTTTTTTTATAGTAAAGGGTGATTTTTTAGTGTGTCCGAACTTCCGATAGGGGTTGCTGTCAAACGAACTGACTTTACGTGCTTCTACTGTCAAGGTTATTCAGTATAGTGTGACAAATTAGTATGGAATGTTTAATATCAGAACAACGCTTGCAAATTATCGAGATTTACTACAAGTGTTCTGTGCGCATTATAGAGCACTTCGTTGATTTTATGCAGTCCATTATCGACAAATTCCGAACGCATTTCACGCTGCTCTATGTTAAACCAAAATCAAGAAAAAAGTACGCCTTCCGAGCCAGCAAGCCAGCAAGCAATATATAGTTGACTTTTCGATGGCCAACGAATAGAGATCGTTCGATTACATGTCGAGGGTTTTGTCCAGTTAAACTACCCGTCCTATACAAATTTCCTTTCAGTTTTATCGGTCTCGATTAAGCCAAATTGTCTATCGTACGGTGGCATTTTTAAATTTAAGAACTCTAAGCAGGGAAAGATGTAGTTGAGAGTGCAGTGCAGAGGTTGTTGTGCTATAGTGTCATCTAAGTAATTAAAAAAAGATATACATAATTTATCAGCAATTTATACTAATAAAAATAATTAATAGAATCTTACCAATATGGATAACCTTTCATTTTTCCACAATTTTTTACAACGCTTTATAGATTCTACATTACATACAGACTATCCATTTTAGATATATAGCGCTAGATACATATAGACTGGTAGGATAAAGTCTGGCGGGTTCTGCTAATTTTATATAACTACTGATACGGTACATATTCATCTGAGCTATAAAAACTTTGGCTTAGAACATCGCAGACTGATTTTTTAAAGTCGTTGTCAAGCCATTTTGGTAACTTATCATAGTTTTACTCTTTTTATAGTAAATGGTGATTTTTTTGGTGTGTCCGAACTTCCGATAGGGGTTGCTGTAAAACGAACTGACTTTACGTGCTTCTACTGTCAAGGTTATTCAGTATAGTGTGACAAATTAGTATGGAACGTTTAATATCAGAACAACGCTTGCAAATTATCGAGATTTACTACAAGTGTTCTGTGCGCCTTATAGAGCACTTCGTTGATTTTATGCAGTCCATTATCGACAAATTCCGAACGCATTTCACGCTGCTCTATGTTAAACCAAAATCAAGAAAAAAGTACGCCTTCCGAGCCAGCAAGCCAGCAAGCAATATATAGTTGACTTTTCGATGGCCAACGAATAGAGATCGTTCGATTACATGTCGAGGGTTTTGTCCAGTTAAACTACACGTCCTATACAAATTTCCTTTCAGTTTTATCGGTCTCGATTAAGCCAAATTGTCTATCGTACGGTAGCATTTTTAAATTTAAGAACTGTAAGCAGGGAAAGATGTAGTTGAGAGTGCAGTGCAGAGGTTGTTGTGCTATGGTGTCATCTAAGTAATTAAAAAAAGATATACATAATTTATCAGCAATTTATACTAATAAAAATAATTAATAGAATCTTACCAATATGGGTAACCTTTCATTTTTCCACAATTTTCTACACCGCTTTATAGATTCTACATTACATACAGACTATCCATTTTAGATATATAGAGCTAAATACATATACACTGGTAGGATAACGTCTGCCGGGTTCTTTTTTTTTATTTTTATTTTTTAAAGTCGTTGTCAAGCCATTTTGGTAACTTATCATAGTTTTACTTTTTTTATAGTAAAGGGTGATTTTTTAGTGTGTCCGAACTTCCGATAGCGGTTGCTGTCAAACGAACTAAGTTTACGCGCTTCTACTGGCAAGGTTATTCAGTATAGTGTAACAAATTATTATGGAACGTTTAACATCAGAACAACGCTTGCAAATTATCGAGATTTACTACCAGTGTTCTGTGCGCCTTATAGAGCACTTCGTGGATTTTATGCAGTCCATTATCGACAAATTAGGATCGCATTTCAAGCTGCTGGATGTTAAACCAAAATCAAGAAAAAAGTACTAATGGAATAGGTAAAAATATTGTTCGTTCACGTAAATTATCAAAAAAAGATGTATATAATTTATCAGCAATTTATACTAATAAAAAATAATAGAATCTTATCAATATAGCTAATCTTTCATATATATATATATATATATATATATATATATATATATATATATATATATATATATATATATATATGTATATATGCCTGCATATATATATATATATATATATATATATATATATATATATATATATATATATATATATATATATATATATATATATATATATATATATATATATATATATATATATATATATATATATATATATATATATATATATATATATATATATATATATATATGAAAGATTAGCTATATTGATAAGATTCTATTATTTTTTATTAGTATAAATTGCTGATAAATTATATACATCTTTTTTTGATAATTTACGTGAACGAAAAATATTTTTACCTATTCCATTCGCTATATAATCAAATCAATTTAAAGTAATTAAAATTAATACTAATATTTAGCGCAACGCAAGTGGATAAATAATATCATTCGTTTTCTGATTCGATGTATAGATGTACAGGGTTTTTAAGATTCCTACTTTGGAGTAAGCAACATATAGATGAATTTTCGATGGCCAACGAATCCAGGTCGTTCGATTACATATCGAGGGCATTGTCCAGTTGAACTACTCACCCTATACACATTTCTTTTCACTTTTTTCTATATCCATTCATTAAATACTGTAAGCAGGGAAATATGTATCACTCATTTTTACTCATTTTTCGATGGTCAACGAATAGATATCGTTCGATTACATGTGGCGAGGTGCAATAATATGGATGGTGCAAAAATATTGACCGTGTTCAAATATCAATGACTAACTGTCATAGCGATCGATTATACGGCATAGAAGTTGAGGTCCTACAGCGCCAACTGGTGGTGAGTTACAACAAAATGGATCTCATATATACCAACATCCATCATCCTTCAGACGGGACACAAACCATCGGATGTACTATATATATATATATATATATATATATATATATATATATATATATATATATATATATATATATATATATATATATATATATATATTTATATATATTTATATATATTTATATATATTTATATATATTTATATATATCATCAAATTGTCGCCAACAACCCGAATGGCAACTTCATTCAACTTCGGTGCATTAAAGCGTCTTTCATGTTCGCTTGCTTGTCCTTTGTCTGCTTTGATCACTATTTTGTGATAATCCGTGTATTTCGACGCCTTACTGGTGGCATTTTTCCAAAGACACCAAAATAATCTTTTCAACCCATCACCGATAATACAATAATCTTTTCCGTTAAACCACGAAAATATAATGAAATACCTTCGCAAAATGTCACACTACTTTTTTTAATGACTTGGTTGCAAGACCTTTAAGCCATGCACTTCTCTTTTTTGTTATGAAAACATGTGACAGCAAAACTCTAAAACTGTGCCTCATTTCGCATAAAACGTCAAAATTTAAAATTAAGGTTTTTTGGATATAAATATTTTCGACTTTTCCCGTGGATTTTCCAAAAATTTTCTTTCATACAAACCTTGTCCTGACAATTACGAACACTAAACTCAAAAAGATTTACCACTGTACACCGACTCACTTTTTTTAAGATTAAATCATATCCTTATGATGCTGACATAGTTAGCGAAACGTGCGTCGAGAACTTGAAAAAAAGTGAGTAGGTTAGGTTTGATTCCAATAGAATAATTAAATTACGATCACAACAAAAAAGAAGTCAGCCAAATGGATCGATCCGTTCTCAAGTGATTTTCCGTCATACATGTGGCAATTGCTTTTATTTATAGAGAAGTTTATGTCTGTAGTGATTATGATATCGTGTAATATTTCTGACTTGTGCGTAGTGATTTTGACATGATTCATAAATCCTTTGTATTGTCGGAAGGATTGAATAAGTTATTACTAATGTCTATTCACCGAAGAAAGACAATCGACGTAAACAATGACCAACGCGTGATTAGCACGTGATATTTTAGATTAAACGCTGAGTGCTCCTGCTTTTGGTGGGAATCGGTCGAGCCGATATAAACCACCAATGAGAACCCAAATGATAGGCAGGTTGCCGTTCGACAGAAACACAGGGTTGACGACAGTAAATCATACACTCCCCTGAATTTTTTTGATTTATTGAATTGCATTTGATTTATTAATGATTGTATTTTGATTAATAAAAATACATAAAATGTATTATAGGGACCTAGGTGCTGAAGTGGTCGATATTAGCTATACCCCGCCCAAAAGATCACGTGCAATGTGAATATGTTTGGGTTTAGTTTGTTTCTTCAATAAATCGACTATATCATTATAGTTGACTATTTTTTTTTTCATTATATTGGCCTACATACATTTATGAAAGTTCTTAATAATAAATACAGTTAGTGAACATTGTGCATAGTTTGGCTCACTGTTTTTAAAATTCTCTCATTTTAGGCTTTCTATAGCGCATTTCCTTTCCCTTTTCGTTCGTTTCTCTTCCTCCCATATAAATTAATCCACTTTAAAGTTTCATTCTTACGAAATGTAATGTAATACATGGTCCGACTACACCTCAGTCCCGTTCGCCGTTCGGGCAACTTTATTGTGAATAAAGTCTTTGGGCGTTTGCGAAAGCGCGTCAGACAACGAAGAAATTGGATGTAGCAACGGTTCGCCATACTGCGCTTCTAGCCAGCCGAACTGGTCGATAGAGGAAAGCGAACAAAATGAATTAAAACCTTATTATCTGCTTTAAAAGTGGGCAGTATTAAAAATATGTTCGGGCGTGTTTGTCTTTCAGAGGTTGTTGCTCCATAATTTTTTTCCATTTCTCAAAATTTAGTTGGAAGTTTTTAAACTGGGCCATTTTTGTTTAGATTTTACAGGCTTTCATAATGAAAACAATATATATCGAACAAATCAAAGCATATCGGAATTGATGTAGTAGACTGCAAAAACGATGTAAAATTATTTGTATAATTTGAAATACCACATTATTTTAAACCAGTATACCACTAGACTTTCGAATTAAACCTAAATTCGAAGGTAGTCTGAAAAGTTTCCAGCCTCAAACTTGAAGATGGCGTTACTCGTCAAATATCAAAAATAGTCTGGTAATATAATTGCGCGTGGGTTAAATGATAACCTTGAAAATGTCAGTCATATTAGTGTCTCAGTTGTTGTTTAACAGTCATTAAGTCTTCAAAAAAGTACGGGTACATTATTTCTCGTGCTGAAATTGCAGCCTTTACAGAGACTTTAAGCAAATGTAGAGATTTTTGAGTGTCGTGTTTCGGATTCATTGCACTTCAGTAACGACAGTTGTGCTTATTTACAGAGCATTATTATTACAGAGCCTTTGTAAAATTCCCGCAGACGTAACGTGCTGGTTCCGAAACGCTCCATGCCGACAAAATTCATAAACGCGGGGCTATCGATGAACATGCCACAGTTGTTGCGTTTGCGCATTGAGCCAATTAAATAGAAACTTTTTTATGGGACACCTTGTATTATATATATATATATATATATATATATATATATATATATATATATATATATATATATATATATATATATATATGAAATTTCTGGACAACCTAATATATAAGAATTTTCCGTTAAATTATAACAACATGAAATTGCAAACAATGCAAAACGCTTGTATAAGTTTGCGTATAATTTGCTTTACTATTTATATGTTATTTCCTATTTAGATCGTTTAAATGAACCAACATTGTTTCTAAGAATGGCTTAGATGTATTTAACATATCTTTATGAAGTGTATAAAAATAAATCACCTTCATATCTCTATAATAAACTCAATTAAAAACAATGGCGGCTCGTGAGGTAGGACGTTGGGGCGCTGCCTCTCCAGCATTTATCACAGTAAACAATTTTTCAGAGCAATACAGTATAGGTTTACCTCTTGTATAGAATTTCAATAGTAAGAAAAGTAAAAAGGACGGTACTGGTATTCTCATCATTCTGGTCCAATATACTTAACGATGTCATCAATCCATCGTACTTTCGGTCTTCTTCGCGGCCGTTTGCGATCAAGCGGTATCCACTCCAGGATTGCCTTGGTCCAGCTGTCATCCCATAGCCTCGCTATATGGCCTGCCCATCTCCATTTCAATTGCTTTACTCTTCCAATGATGTCACAGACTTTCGTTTGTTCCCTGATCTGTGTGCAGGACTTTCTGTCTCGTCTTGTAATGCCAAGCATACATCTTTCCTTTCTCCTCTATACTACCAGAAGTTTTTGAATTGATTGCTATGTGAGTGTCCAGGTTTTACTTCCGTAAGTCATAACGGGTAGAACGCACTGATCGAATACTGTTCATTTCAGGCAAAGTGGGAGTCTGCTCTTAAATACAATGTTGAGCCTGCCAAATGCGTGGCAGTCACATTTAACACACGGTTCCACCTCCCGGGTGGTATTCCCCTCCATTGAAATCCTCTGCCCAAGATATATAAAGCTGTCCACAATTTCCAAATCCCTTCCTAAAAGTGAAATTCTTCTCTCCTGAGCGTTATTAAACATAACCTGACTATTTTTCAGGTTTATTTTCAAGCCAAATGGTTTGCCAGCCCTTTGTAGTTCTTGTATGCGTCTTTGCAGCTTTTCTGGGTCTTGTGAAAGGAGAACGATATCACCTGCAAATCTAAGATGGGTTAAGTTTACACCATTGATTTTTACACCATCCTGTTCTCAATCCAGTTTACGGAATACTTTTTCAAGGCCAGCCGAGAAAAGAATAGGAGATATTGAGTCACCGTGCCATACACCTCGTTCTACATTAATTCCCACTTCAAGAACATCAAGATGAATTGTGGCTGTAGCTCCATCATATATCCATCCTAATAGGTTTACATATGCTTTATCTACCCCTTGGCTAAGCAGTGTATCCATTATTGCATGCTTTGAGATGGAGTAAATGGTTTTTCGTAGTCACAGTGGCACAGTGGCATGGTGTATTCGTTGTGCCTTTCTATGGCCTGCTATACAACCTGGATGTGATCCATTGTACTGAATCCACTTCTGAATCCTGCTTGTTCACTTGGTTGTGCGTCATTCAGTTTTTTTACTTTGTACATTACTGATAGGAGGCTTATTGGATGGTAGTTCTTTAAATCTTCCTGTGCTCCTTTTTTATGTAGAAGGATCACTTCTGCATTTTTTCATATTTCATATTTATGTAACGCCCGACCACCAGCTTTTAGCATTTCGACAGTTACACTGTTCTTTCCTGTAGCCTTGCCGTTTTTCATCGATTCTATAGCATTTGTTACTTCCTGCACTAGGATATCTGGCCTTTGTTCTTCCGTGGGTATTGTTGTCTGATTGGTACTGGCCTTCGTATAATATATATAATATTTTCACGGATGGTAGAATATGTTTCTAAATCATTGCGGATGCGGACAACTCTTTAAAATGCCAAATGAGATTTTGGCGAGACGTCGTGACTCTTTACAGAATCAACGGATCGACACCCGGAATGATTTAGAAATATATATATATATATATATATATATATATATATATATATATATATATATATATATATATATATATATATATATATATATATATATATATATATATATATATATATATATATATATATATATATATATATATATATATATATATATATATATTCATTTAATAGATTTGTAAAATCTCGACGTTTCGGCTTCCACTTTAAAACCATTATCAAAAAATCTAGTTGATTTGTCCCGAGATCTCAATCTGCCCACTAACCCGGTTCACAACTAGAAAAGAACGTGGTCGATGCGATCTCTTCATTAATAGCTCATGTTGTAGATGCGATGCTCAATTGAGGGGCGGGGGTGAGACGAGAGGTGGGCGTTTGATTGGAAGGGTTTCGGATAGGTAATTTGGAAATAAGACGTTTCCATGTATTTGGAACTCTAAAACTGCCGTCCTTGTTTAGGCAGTCTGCGCGTTTCTTGATGTCAATTGCTACACGAATTATGTGTGGTTTGTGGGAATACACAGGTGCGATTACTTTGGCCTTGTCGAGTTTAGTTTGTGACCTCTTTGGATATGATGTTCTGCTAGAGCTGAGGAGAGGTGCGATTCAAGTCCGACCGATAGATCCTATCCGTATCATCATTGACATTGCTGCCATCTTGAATGCTGCCATCTTTTGTGAATAGGGATGACAATATTTCTGTATGTAAATTTGTATAGGATGCTTACTCAATAATTGTAAAATAATTTTTATTGTCTTTTTTTAATTTGAAAAGTTAATTCTATTATTTTGTTCTTTCTCAACTGTGAATTTAATATATTTCTCTAAAGAATTTTTAAAAGTTAAAAACTACTTTAGTTGTCTATCATAGTCAGCAAAGCATATTCGAAAAACGAAATGTATTATCAAATATATTGAATTAATTTGTATCGGAATTATTTAGAATCGAAATTCCCGGCTATTATCATTTAAAATATTATTAGTTCGATGAATCTTTTAGGCATTAACTACGTTTTTTAGATGTAAATCTAGCTTTTTTATCTATGTGTCCTAGTAGATCAATCCTGTTAAGATTTGATTCTTAGTCAATTTTAATATATTTTTAAGAAAGAGAACCTAGAAAATATTAATTTGCAATTAGAAAATGCATGTGCTTATTTGTGCCAAATTATTTTAATCTTTTAAAGTCCTTCAGTTTTCGAAATTCCTATTTCTATTCAAGAAACGAAACAAAGTGAAATAATAACCTCCGGAAGGCGCACGCGCTCAGAGTTATTTTTTATGCTATCCATATTCGTATCGAATAATATTATTTTTATCTTGCTTCCTTCACCATGTTGACTGACTCGTCTAGGCTGAAACGCAATCTGGCGGAGGATTGCTGGTTCCAATTTCTCCGTCGTCCTTTCACAAACAGCTAAAGACTTTAATCACAATAAAACTGTCCGTACTGGGATCAGGTCTAACGTATTGCTGGACAACGTGTCATATTTAGACAACTTATAGATGGGGTATGCGGGATATTCGCAATTCTATGCGGAATTTCGCAATCCCAAAATACAAATTTGGGAATTTCTCGGATGTCTAAAAGCTGCATACTAATTTGTTCAACCATAATAACTATAATAATAATATCAAAACAATATATTATATAATACAAAAGTAAAACATGAATAGAAAAGGAAAATCGAATGTAATAAAACAGATACACATATCACACGTTATTATCAACAATAAATCACATCAAACATTCATTAGATATCTCTAATCTATCGATGACAATCTATCGATGAAACCCTAATGGGCTTCCTACAAGAAGTAAATCTTTTTCAAATTATCCTGGCAATTAAAGGATATCAACAAAAAACTATTTGATGGACACTCAATTCGACAAACAAGCAACAATGAATGGAGAATAAGACACACAAACAAAGCCTTTCTAGCGTACATTAAAGGATCCATGGACAAAATCAGAAAACTTCTAAGGAGATACGATATTAGAACGGTTTTCACCACCGACAGAGAAATCAAAAACATCCTTCCAAAAGCCAAAGACAAAATTCTCTTAGAAAACCAAGGCATGTACGAAATTCCGTGGACTGTAACTTGTCATATATATAGGTCAAACAAATAAAAAATAAGTTCCTGACGGGACGAACATATTAACGCTGTCAAGCAAAAACCATCAATTCCTCTCTTGCGCAGCATGTGCGCAACACCGGACACAAAATTAGTTTTGAAAAAAACAAAGATCTTGGCACGAAATGAAAACTTCTCCACCAGAATTATAAAAAAGGCCATAGAGATAGAGATAGATAGCCAAAAATTACCGCACTTTTGGAAATACATTTTATTAGACTTCCAAATCAAACCAAGAGAGAGCGCAAGACAACATATATATATATATATATATATATATATATATATATATATATATATATATATATATATATATATATATATCCTCCAAAGACGTTTCTCAGAATTTTTTCAATTTTTTTTACCCAAGTCAAAATAAAGTTATAGGTTTTTGAATTTTTTTTTTCAAATAGCCATAACTTTTTCAAAAATTAACCTATTGAGACGTTTTTTTTTTAATTTTTGCTTTTAAATGCACTTTTGAGAAAAAAGACCAACAAACTTTTAGAAATCAAGTTCTATGAAATTTTTCAGTATTTTGAAAAAAACAATATGAAAATGACGTTGGAACTAAATGATAATTTTTTGTAATGTAGATAAATTAGAAAAGTATTCGCTGAATAGATAACTTGCTCTCTAGATCGTGACAATGAAAACTTTCACTAAACACTAGAACATATGATAGATATTTAGGTTATATTTTAGATCTCGATATAAAGTATCTAGTGAACTGACAGTCGGTCAGTCTGTGATCGTTATACCTCTAGCTTATCGATCTAATTATTGTGGCAAATACAAACACTGTTTATATCAGCTCCAAATATTTTATAATATATTTGAATGGGAATTAAAGATCGCAAAATCATTGACTGAAATTAATTTTATTGTATAAACAAAGTTTTAAAAATAGAGAAAGTGAGAAAGTTTGAAAAATAAAAAAAAATATTTTTTCAGTTAAATAAAAAAAATAAAAGGAAAAGTCGGCCCACTCCTGTTTCCATGGGAATAATTACAGAAAAATTTTTTTTAGGAGAAAAAAAAAAAAAATGGCGTGCTTTCAAAAATCTGAAAAATTTCATAGAACTTGATTTCTGATATTTTTTCGTATTTTTTTCCTAAAAAGTTCATTTAAAAACAAAAATAAAAAAAATGTCTATATATATAGCAGGTTTTCGACTGGGTAGATCCTGCCCTGAACAGATCCTGAATCTAAAGTTGATCCTAAGACATCAAAAACTATACAATAAAAATCTCGTCTGTACATTTGTGGATTTCAAAAAAGCATATGATTCTATTGACCGCAAGTCTTTATTCCGAATCTTGAAAGAACAAGGACTAGATCTGAAAACGCTGGCAATTATTAAAGCAACATTAACTAACACAAGGTCAAAAGTTAAATTCATGGGTGACATCTCAGAGTCCTTCGAAATTAAAACTGGATTGAGACAAGGGGATGGACTCTCGCCACTCTTATTTAACTGTGTTCTAGAAAAAGTAATACAGGAGTGCCGTGAAAAAAAGTCGGCCCTGAATATTGACCAGCCCATCAAACTGGGGAGAACCAACATCAAAATTGATAGTCTGGCGTTCGCTGATGATCTAGCAATTTTGGCTCAAGATGTATTAACGGCACAGAAACAGATTGAAATCCTAAAAGAAACAGCAGAAAAGGTAGGACTCCAAATTTCCTTTGAAAAAACACAATACATGACTTGCAACAGACTAAAAACACCATTTCTAAAAACAAAATATGGTAACATCAGACGAGTCTCTCAATTCAAATATTTGGGTAAAATAATCATGGAAAATGGGTTGAAAAAAGCGGCCAATAAGGGTAGATGTCAAAAAATGGAAACGGCATTGAAACTAACACAAAATATTTTCAACAAAAAAGGCCTATCTAAAAACACAAAACTGAGATATTACAACACAGTTATTAAATTCTGGCTTAATCTATATGGGGCAGAAACGCTCATTTTGAATAGAAAGAGAGACATCGCGGACATTGAAAAGAAGGAAAGAAGAATCATAAGAAAAATCTTAGGCCCGAAACAAATAAATAGCACAACATACCGACTTCGAGAAAACCAAGAAATCAAACAATACACAGATATACATAGCGATATGAGAAAAAGAAACTTAAGTTTTACAGACACATAAAACGGATGAATCCGAGTAGGCTAACTAGACAAATAGTCGAATTTTATGAAAATAGGAATAGAGCTGAAGTAGAAATAATTAAATGGATTGCTCCAATTAAAGAAGACCTAAGATCAGCAAATATTACACAAAGTGAAATTCGGGATAGAGGGTGTTTCAGACACAAGATTGACATTTGGAAGGAATTCGGATCATTTTGTATTTTCCAAGTTATTGTTTCACAAAACTAAATCGTTACAAAATTTCTATTCTTCAGTAGCGAAGATGAATAATTATGAGATCTCGATGCTGAAGAATACTAATTTTGTAAGAAAAGAACTGATTTTGTATAAGGAAGTAATGGAAATGTAAGGATCTGCTACCGTATTGATAGACTGTTTAAAAATAAATTAGTTGAGCATTGTGAGATATAGAATGTTTGCTGCAACAAGCGAGGCATAAAAAATCAGATCAGAATCAGGCATAAAAAAGATTTTGCCGTACCAAAGCAGTATGATGCTGAAGTTTTGATTTTACTATTTTACAAACTCGAGATATTATTTTGAGAAATATATTTTCAATTGACAGAAGCCAAAATGCTTAATTTTAGAATAAATTAAAATTTTTATCATATTGAACGTCCAGCAATGAGTAGAGAGAAAAATGTACTGATGAATGATATAGAACACAGTTCCACATATCCGTCCAAAGCATGCTCAATATTGTTCTGTTGAAGCCTTCTGGCATACCAGCTATTTTTTCTGGTATGGAAACATACTGATAGTACTCTTCTTCTTTTTCGTATTCTTCTTTACAGAAGAGTTGTGACCTATGGAAACTCCTTTCGTTGTTATCCTGACTAGATCTCGCTAGTGGTCTCTATTTCTGGGCTTCCTTGGTTGTATATTGGAGTGATATACCAGTTAGGTCTTTAATTTGGTCTGTTCATCTTTTTGGAGGTTTGCCGCATGATTTAAAACCCCCCATCCGTCCAGGTTATTGGAAACAAATTGAAGCCTCATTCGTTTAGTTGTGGCCACTGCAATAACTCTCTTTACATTTTGCTTGTAAACTTATTATTACTGGTATAAATCAGGACGGTCTTTTCATTATATTTGTGCATTATTATTTCTCTAGAAGACTTAGCAGTATCCACGTGAAGGGTAATTAATTTAAACAATATTTGCTTGGTGTGGTAATATATTTCTTTCTACCTTTACGGAGTACATTCTTAAAATTCGAGCCCAGAGACAAAAAAAAATAAACACTTAGTTCGTTAGACCATCCATTTCATTTTAAATGTCGCTACTGATGGACATTTCCAGAGAAATTATTTAATTTTAACATTATCTATATATTTAGAAACCTTATTAACTCAACATAGTTAAACATTTGTCAAAACCAAAGTAACAAACAAAAGAGAATTTGTGGCTGCACTAAACCATTTATTGTAGCGGCATCTATCTGTCACCCTACGAACGTTTTTAGTACTAAAATTTGACAGTAGGTGGTAGAGAATTTGTGGCTACACTAAATCATTTATTGTAGCGCCATCTATCTGTCACCCTACGAACGTTTTTAGTACTAAAATTTGACAGTAGGTGGGAGAGAATTTGTGGCTACACTAAATCATTTATTGTAGCGCCATCTATCTGTCACCCTACGAACGTTTTTAGTACTAATACTATGGTTTTTATCTCATACTCCAATTTCTCTGTTACTTCAGCAATAATACTCTTAAATGATATTTTGTTTAAAGCCCTTAACAAATACACAAAAGTCTCCCAATTTCGTAAATTCCAATTACTCTTTAAGAAATGAAACAAAGAGAAATAATAACTTCCGAAAGACAGACACGCCCGGACTTATTTTTAATGCCGTACTTATTTTCGAATGAAATAATCTCCTTTATTTCGTTCCGTTTTCTGTGTCGACCCGCTCGACCAGCTAGTGGTGCAATCTGGGCGCATCGCTGCTGCTACCAATTTCTTCATTGTCGGACGCGCTTTCGCAAACAGCAAAGGACTTTAATCACAATAAAGATACTCGGACTGGGACCGGAATTGACGTGTTGCCAGACTATGTATCACATTTTGTAGAAATGAAACTTTAAAGTGGAATAACTGGCCTGGGAGGAAAAGAGGCAATGGGAAGGAAATGGTCGACTAGAAGACTCGAAACGAGGACATTTACAAAAGTTATGGATCGGATTCAATGAGAAAATTATTTTTCGTAATTTAACTTTAGGGAATTTTTCTTTTCATCCCAATCTAATAGGTGGGACAAGCATTACGCGATCGTTTTGTTTAGTAGTTATTTTTGTTCCTGATATTTGTGCCAGTTTGGACATGTCTGTTGTGTAGTGCCAGCATAAGTTTGGCAGTTTTATTATAGATAAATGCACGCTAAAGAAATGCAATATAATTGTTGTAACTTGCATTAACAAATCTAATTCAATGTTTGCAACTGAAGGTCAATCCAGGCGAACATATTATATATCGTCTCATTATACGATATGAGTATTAATTACGTACTAATTATCAATATACAATAATTCACTGTATTGCTAAATACAGACAGTACCACTAGATGAACTATGTCTCGTTCGATTATTAGAAGGAAACATTCATCCACATCTTAAGACCGCTTTCGGTCTCTAAAAATCCATCAATTAAGCTCGGATGTCTTCCTCTTGAAGTAATATTGACTTTACTCGGCTGAATCCAGGTTTTTGAGATAGCTCCAAAAGGTTTTCTTTTGTTTCGGGGGCTTCTTGTTTGCCCAGGTCGATTTCAAGAGGATAATTTGAATGTGTTGTCCTGATTCAGGCTACAAGGCACGAAACATGCGATCGGGTACGATGAAATCGCGATTCTTGACTCTGATTTTCTGGACGTTTGGTTAGAATGTGGTTGGTTTTCGACGTTGAATGGGGCTTGGCTTTGCTGGGCGATCCGTGAAGGTTTGCTTCCGTCGGCGTTGGGTTTGGTGCCGGTACTTTCTTACTGACGCTGAGGATGGAGAAGTGGGTTTAATTGTGATTGAATTAGACCCAGCACTCTTTGTAATTTATTCGCAAATTCCGGCAAGGGGTTGGTTTGCTATAGGATTTGTTATGTCGAAACGACAGGACTCGATTAACTTTCTGTGCGTTCCTGCACGGGTCGGTGTTGTGATTGCATTTTTGCAACAGGCTTAAGTGTTGATTTTTGTTCAGGAGATGGTTTTCTCTGCACCTCAATTCTGATAAACGCACCAGATTTCTTTGACCTGAAGGATATTTTCCTCTTCGAACGCGATGTGTTTCTTCTCTTTGGTTTACCATCTCGTGATGCTGGTTGGATAGAACCCAAATGACGCAGTTCCGTTTTGATGTCATCAGTTGGGATTGATTCTAGCACGCCTCTACTCAGGACACGAAAGCTTCGGTCGCCTGAGTTTGCTGTCGGGTAGTAGGGATAATTCTTTATCATACTATCATACTCCATCCGGTTTCGTTGTGGCTGGCCCGACAGTCACGCCGCTGTTTTTCTTCAGGAAGCGTATGATTTCCATAAAGACTGACTTGACTCGTAATGTTATGGTTTGGGTGTAGCACCAACAGATGATATTGGCGCTTCTTTGATTGGTGTTTGTGCCACCTCTGACGATTCTTCGGGTTTGGTGGTCGAAGCGAAAAGAGAAGTAGCGATCGGTACTTCCGAAGGGTGACGTGCCAGATCAATTTCGCGCCTTAATGATGTACCCTGGTCTTCTCGATTACCAGACCTTTTCGTTTGTGAATTTTTTCTTTAGAAGTACTTGAAGTAATGCGTTTATGAAGATAAATTTCGTACACTGGAATATTTGAAGATCGCTATACGTGATTGAATTGAAGAAATCGATGAAGAGCCGTTGAGAAGAGTGAGGGCAAACTTTTAAGACGGGCTTCAAATGTGTATTCGTTAAATGGTCATCACGTTTATGACATTTTTTTTCACTTATGTATTAAAAATGGCATACCACACTCTGTATTTTTATGTTAATAAATATTTGATAAAAATTATATGTTTTATAACTTAAACGACAGGACTCGATTAACTTTCTGTGCGTTCCTGCACGGGTCGGTGTTGTGATTGCATTTTTGCAACAGGCTTAAGTGTTGATTTTCGTTCAGGAGATGGCTTTCTCTGCACCTCAATTCTGATAAACGTACCAGATTTCTTTGACCTGAAGGATATTTTCCTCTTCGAACGCGATGTGTTTCTTCTCTTTGGTTTACCATCTCGTGATGCTGGTTGGATAGAACTCAAATGACGCAGTTCCGTTTTGATGTCATCAGTTGGGATTGATTCTAGCACGCCTCTACTCAGGACACGAAAGTTTCGGTCGCCTGAGTTTGCTGTGGGGTAGTAGGGATAATTCTTTATCATACTATCATACTCCATCCGGTTTCGTTGTGGCTGGCCCGACAGTCACGCTGTTTTTCTTCAGGAAGCGTATGATTTCCATAAAGACTGACTTGACTCGTAATGTTATGGTTTGGGTGTAGCACCAACAGATGATATTGGCGCTTCTTTGATTGGTGTTTGTGCCACCTCTGACGATTCTTCGGGCTTGGTGGTCGAAGCGAAAAGAGAAGTAGCGATCGGTACTTCCGAAGAGTGACGTGCCAGATCAATTTCGCGCCTTAATGATGTACCCTGGTCTTCTCGATTACCAGACCTTTTCGTTTGTGAATTTTTTCTTTAGAAGTACTTGAAGTAATGCGTTTATGAAGATAAATTTCGTACACTGGAATATTTGAAGATCGCTATATGTGATTGAATTGAAGAAATCGATGAAGAGCCGTTGAGAAGAGTGAGGGTAGCTTTTAAGACCGGCTTCAAATGTGTATTCGTTAAATGGTTATCACGTTTATGACATTTTTTTTCACTTATGTATTAAAAATGGCATACCACACTCTGTAGTCATCAACCAACAAAAATGCTCATTAAGGCGGAGATGCAGGTTGATGTGTGTTCTACATGAGATTGTGGAACTCAACGGTTGGGTGTATTATGACACTCAACTACTGTTGTCTCATTGGACGCAGTCCAAAGAAATCTGACATTGCATTTATACGCAATCCGACGGGAAGTTGGCGAAATCATTGGTTGTTGGCTGTGGATAGGGTCTCTCTATTCTTGATGGGGGAGCGAAGAGTCTAAACATCAACAAGAAGAGTCCTAACACATCCTTCATCCTGAAGAGTCCTTCATCCTGAAGAGTCTAAACATCAAGAGACGAAACATATGCCCTCCAGTTGAAGGAATGGGTGGGACTCGTCTCCAGTCATCAACCAACAAATATGCTCATTAAGGAGGGGACGCAGGTTGTTGTATGTTCCACATGAGATTGTGGAACTCAACGGTTGGATATATGATGACACTCAACTACTGTCGTCTCATATATATATATATATATATATATATATATATATATATATATATATATATATATATATATATATATATATATATATATATATATATATCTTGGGCAGAGGGTTTCAATGGAAGGGAACACCCGTCGGATGGCGTATATATGCAATGTCAGATTTCTTTGGACTGCGTCCAATGAGACGACAGTAGTTGAGTGTCATCATACACCCAACCGTTGAGTTCCACAATCTCATGTAGAACACACAACAACCTGCGTCCCCTCCTTAATGAGCATATTTGTTGGTTGATGACTGGAGACGAGCCCCACCCATCCCTTCAACTGGAGGGCATATGTTTCGTCTCTTGATGTTTAGACTCTTCAGGATACCTACACATGCTCCCCCATCAAGAATAGAGAGACCCTATCCACAGCCAACAACCAATGTTTTCGCCAACTTCCCGTCGGATTGCGTATATATGCAATGTCAGGTTTCTTTGGACTGCGTCCAATGAGACAACAGTAGTTCAGTGTCATCATACATCCAACCGTTGAGTTCCATAATCTCACGTGAGTAATGAGCATTATCATTAAGGCTCATATATATATATATATATATATATATATATATATATATATATATATATATATATATATATATATATATATATATATATATATATATATATATATATATACCCACTATCTATCTATCTATATTCCCACTATCTTTAATATGGAAAAATACTGTCCCATTTTCGTCCATTTTGTCTTTTCTACAATATTCGACTAGAGAAACCTACATTGTAAAGAAAACTATTTCCAGAAACTAGAAAAGTTCCCTTATCTCGACCTTTCTCCGACCGCAAAAGTTGTAAAAAAACTTTTCCAGAGAGTAAAGCTCTTCCAAATCCGGAAACATATTGTTATGAACATGGCGGTTTCATTATTATTTTCTTATCTGGAAAATAGTTCCATTTTAACTAATGGCGAACTTCAGAGCAGTAATGATACTCTTAAATTTTAGAGAAAACTTGCAGTTAGTGCCAATTTTTATGGCCAAATGCTAGTTTTTACTGAAATTATATTAGTTTAACTTGAAAGTCACTAATTGTATAAAAGAATATGAAATAATATATAATTCAATATTTTAAAAACAAACTGGTGCACTGGAAATGGACGTAAAAAAGTTATAAAACATATAATTTTTATCAAATATTTATTAACATAAAAATACAGAGTGTGGTATGCCATTTTTAATACATAAGTGAAAAAAAATGTCATAAACGTGATAACCATTTAACGAATACAGATTTGAAGCCCGTCTTAAAGGTTTGCCCTCACTCTTCTCAACCGCTCTTCATCGATTTCTTCAATTCAATCACGTATAGCGATCTTCAAATATTCCAGTGTACGAAATTTATCTTCATAAACGCATTACTTCAAGTACTTCTAAAGAAAAAATTCACAAACGAAAAGGTCTGGTAATCGAGAAGACCAGGGTACATCATCAAGGCGCGAAATTGATCTATTAAGAAATACTACTCAAACAACATTCATTGAAACTACACGTCGTTCCTCTTGATTATTCGTCTCTGAAACTCTAGTTTGAACAAGTTTTCAAACGGGTGTACATAGCGAGCAGAATTATTAGCTAATCTTGTGACCCCATCTTCTTTAGTTAAAAGATCCAAAGGCCGCAAGATTCAAGGGCCGCAAAATCCACACTTGCTAATATCACACAACACGGCATCGTTGTTTTAGAACTGTGTAGTGGCCTCTGATGTAATTTAAATGAATACTCGCTGATCCAAAATCGACAGACTTATATATAAGTCATTTAAACCGAAATGAGTCTTATTATCTCATGATGATCGTCGCATCTCCAAGTATGTCAAGCATTAATTGAGCAAATGTGAGACATTGTTAATAGTCCTCTTGATAGGCTCTTTAGGAATTATCAATTTTATGGGTGAAAGCCCAAATCATTATATAAAATACGCTTTACATTGATCTTATTGATCTCCAGCTCAGTAATAAACGCCTAAACTGCCTAAACTGGTCCTTTTATGTGTGTTCCACATGAGATTGTGGAACTCAACGGTTGGATATATGATGACACTCAACTACTGTATATACGCCATACGAAGGGTGTTCCCTTCCATTGAAACCCTCTGCCCAAGATATATATATATATATGTATATATATATATATATATATATATATATATATATATATATATATATATATATATATATATATATATATATATATATATATATATATATATATATATATATATATATATATATATATATATATATATATATATATATATATATATATATATATATATATAGTGATCAACAAATTTCAAATCTGTTCCCAAAATAGCAATCCTGTTGTCATCAACAAATTTATTGAACATGGCGTGACTCTTCTGGTTTATTTTCAAGCCAAATGGTTCCTGTAGCCTTTGTAGGTCTTACGCGTCTTTGCAGTTCCTGTACGTGTCTTTGCAGTTCCTCTGGGTCTTGTGAAAGAAGAACGATATCATCTGTGAATCTAAGATGATTTAAGTATGTACCATTAATCCTTATTTTATCTTGTTCCCAATCCAGACTACGGTACACTTCTTCCAGGCAGGCTGAGAAAAGAAGAGGCGATATTGCGTCATCCTGCCATACGCCCCGCCCCGCCCTGTCATACATTTATATATATATATATATATATATATATATATATATATATATATATATATATATATATATATATATATATATATATATATATATATATATATATATATATCCAGTATACCTCGCCTAAGATACTGGACGGGTCACGGGTGGTGGATAGTAAAAGTTCCATTAGATATTAATAGACAACTGCAAATATCTCAAAATAAGCAGCCCCGAACCAAGGCAAAAAAACGAAATCCACTTCACATCTGACTTGTATCAAGCGGTTGAGTGGTCAGCGTTTGTTCACCAGTGGTGCGACTGATATTTAAATTCTGGAACTAACCGCTCCAGTGTTAACCTCTGAACCGTCATGGTTCAAACCTTTAATTCAGAGTGCAAGATGAAGCGTTTTAGTAATTATAAAATTACCCCAGGATGTAAACAATCCTCTGCCAGCTTTGCTGGTACAACCGGAGTTTCGGATTCTGGGACGTCCGGGCTTAAACGCAAAAATCTTTCAGAGGGAGTCGGAGACCTCTGGCCAACGTCTGAAACCGAAAACAAAAACTTTCTTTGGAACGGTAAATATCAATTCTCTCCTGCGCCCAGGTAAACTACACGAATTAGGGCGAACATTGAATCAGCAAAAAATACAAATTTTAGTTTTGCAAGAAACCAGTAAATCTTGGTAAACCTTGATGGTAAAACCTTGGAATTCGGCAACTACAGACTTTTTAAAAGTAAAACGGACAAAAGAATATTCAAAAATACACCACATCTCGGTGTTGCTTTCGCTGTCTTAAGAAACATTCTTGGTTCTATAACTAATGTCCAGCCAGTATACATTAATCAATGCACACCTCCCAGTTAACGAGGAAAATAAATCTAATCCTGAACAAGTAAATAAGTCCTGGGAAATTCTGGAAATGACTATTTCTAAAATTCTCTCTAACCATGTAAAAATCCTATTGGGTGATTTCAACGCCCAACTAGGGAAAGAAAAAAAGTACAGGAAAACACTCGGCAGTTTTCCCGCGCATAAATTGACTAACCATAATGGTAGAACATTGGTTGAACTATGTTCGTAGTTTAATCTAAAAATAATTTCAACCCATTTTTAGAAGAAAATAACAAAACAAAAGACCTGCAGGTGCCCAAACACGTACATGGGTGAATTGCAAATTGACCATGTTGCCATTTCCTACCCCAATTATAAAGATATTTTGAATGTTCCAGGCAGGAAAGGAGCTAACATAGACACGGATCACAACTTGACTAGTATCAAGTTTAGCTTAAAACCTCGAAAACTTATTCAAAAGAGACTGCTAATACCAAAGTTCGACCCTGCGAAAATAAAACCAACCCTAACAGAAGAGCTTGATAAACAACCAGCACACAATTGGCAAGAATTGAAACAAAAAAATATTAAAACAGCCTTAAATGGTGGATGAAGTTTTTGAGCAAGCAGTATTAAGCCCAAGTAAAGCATTCAAAGATTGGAACAGTCAAGGCTCCTTGCTGTTAGTTTTATATTCAAAGATTTCCAGTGTAAATGGTTGATTGTGTTCATTTTAACGTGTGTAAATAATAATATATGTTACACTTATATTCGATTGAGGTCGGCATCTATTTAAATATTTTCATAATTATTTGATGAAATGTTATTTTATTCATTTTTCAGATTACAAACATTTTTACTCATCGATAAATTACATAACTTATGCAACAAAAGTAATGAAACTACCAAAACTACTCTCTTTGACAAATAACATAACTATTTTTATATATGTATATTGTTTAATAACAAAAAAAATATTTATGTATTTATTTCATATTTGGTATATTGGTCATATTGGTGATGAAAAATGGGGCTTTGAATGAAAAAAGTTTAAGAAGTGCTGTTTTAGATGATTTACGTCACATTAACCCTTCGTTGCAAACGTAAAGGTGTTAGAGACCGATCAAAACGAATTTTACCGATAAAAACGAGTATGTTAAATGCGTGCACACTGTGTTTACGAACCTCCCTGTGTAGAGTTTTCATACACAGTGAGTTAAAAGCGTTCGATAATAAACCACCCTTATCGATTTATAAGTAGTATTGGTCCATAAAAGCCAGATTAGTATCCATGCTCCCAAAAATACTCTTGAAGAAGTTTTTATATTTTTTTATTTTTATATTTACCGAATTAGTAAAATAGCCTCTTAGTATTATGAGAAAGAGCAGGAAAAGTTCCGATAGGCTACGATTATTTGGTGAAGTAGAAACAGCTTCAAATGTCGACGATCATGACGAAAGTCAGAAAGTCATCAGATGGAAACTATTAGATGGAGAAGAATGCTGAATCTGAAGAAGATTTTTCTGATAATGAAACTATATCAGTACATGGCCCTGAGGCATACAACTCTGTGTCTTATAGGAAAAGACGAAATCAGGCGGATAAAGCATGCCACCTCTTAAAGAGTTGGTCGCACTCGCGATCAAAATATTATAATGCAAGTACCAGGAATAAAAGGAATTGCTCGTCAGATAGAAGAGCCATTAGAAATTTGGAGTTTGTTTTTTTTACTTACAGTATGTTGGAAATATTAAGAATTATGTCCCGGCTTACAGAACTGATGTTATTGAAATTAAAGCTCTCTTTGGATTATTATATATCTCATGGGCAACAAAAATCAATCATCAAATTGCCAAGAATTTGTTTAGAATGAACGGAATGTCCATGAAGATATATCGCTTCACCATGTCATTGGGGAGATTTCGTTTTCTGCTGCGAGATATACGTTTCGATAATAAATCAACGCGGAAGGATCGAGTACAATTTGATAAAATACCTGCTATACGAGAATTTTTTGATAGTTTTACTGCCACATTACCAAAATACTATTCAATGTCTCATTTTGCAACAGTATATGAAATGTTTTCAGGTTTTCGGGGTATGTGCAACCTTATATATGCCAAATAAGCCTTGTAGATTTGTATCAAAGTTTATGCTTCTGTTGATGCCAAAATGTTTTACGTCAGATCTATGGAAGTTTAATGCAGAGAAACAGCTCGATGGTCCTTATCAGTTGGATCAAATATGACATTAGTTCCACGATTATGTCAATCAATATGGGTACCAAAGAGAAAAGTGAAAATAAATAATTTTTTTTACAAGCATAGAATTGGCAAATAGATTTCGAAATGATCACGGTCTGGCCATAGTAGGAACACTTAGAAAAAATATGAAACAAATTCCACCGTATTTAATGTAATGTGAAGCGTCCAGAAAACACGAGTATGTTTGCATTTCAAGATCAAACAACTCTTGTGTGTTGTGCTTTGCTTCTATCTACTATGCATTTCGTAGATACCATAGACAAAGTGAATGGCAAACCGACAATGAATAATGATTGTAATAAAACCAAAGGTGGCGTTGACGTGTTGTGACAAACTTATTCAAACTAACAACTGCACCAGAGCTACGTGTCGTTAGTCCATGGTCTTGTTTTATTGCGCAGTTGATGTAGCAGGCATAAATTCATATATTATTTACAAAAGCAATAACAAATTAATCGGATCATTCCCAGAGAAGCTTTTTCGAAATTAGAAATGCTTGGATTTTATCTAGTGATTTTCTATTTCCGAAAATATCCCGAAATCAATTCGTCTTAGACTAATAGAAATATGTGGGGTTGAAAATGAAAATAAGTTGCTTAGCAAAAATATTTATGACAGATGCAGTTACTATGATAGTAGAAAAAATAGAAAAACTAGATACAGTTGTCACAAGGGCTCTAAATCTATATAAACCAAATCTAGAACATTTGATACCAATATTTAGTGTTTAGTGAAGTCTATATCTAGTGAAGTCTGACGAGGGAGACTAACGAAAAATCAGTAAGTACGTATGCAGAAAGAAGCATAAAATCTAAAGGTGAAGAATTAGTTATTGAGCCCAAGGCAAGACAAGACAATAAAAAAGCCAAAGAAGCCATAAAACATGTCCTCAATCCAACAGATTTTGAAGTTGGTATCATTCAAATGAAATATATAACAGATGGCCGTATACTGATGAAATGTAACACTAAAGAGGAGATTAGCAAACTAAAAACCATGGTAGAAAAAAAAATGAAAAGCAATTACAATACAAAACGCCGAATAATAAATATCCAAATATAAAGATATTAGATATAGAAGAAAATATCAGTAAGGAAGACATAAAGGCACATTTACTTAAGCAGAATAAATTCATTTTACATGAGAACACTGCTCTGCAAGTAAAGGTTGTGAAAAAAATGAAAAATAATTATATGGCCATTGTAGAATGCGATCCAAAAACATTTTGTTCCATTATGGAATCGAGACGAAAATTCTGCATAGGTTTCTCAGTCTGTCGAGTTTTTCAGTATATATTGGTGTATCGGTATTTTCAGTGTGGGGAATATGGTCATAGTTCAAATGAATGTGATAAAGAAGAAGCATGCCTCAGGTTCGGAGGTAACAATCACGTGGCAAGAGAATGTACAAATTCTAACTTTAAATGTATGAACTGTAAGAAGGTAAACACTACACAAAGTGTAGTGTTTGCCTTCTTACGTGATAGTGAAGTGATATGATGTGGAGCACTCTGCTTTTGATATGAATTGCCCTGTTAAGAGAGGGGTAAACATGATCGATATACTATTGTGCTCTTACATCAAAATGTAAAGTTTGAGAAACAAAATCACTTTGAATATATAATAAAATCAAGGAAGATCGATGTGGTCTGCATAACGAAACACTGGTTAAAGAGAGTGAAATGAACTTGTACAAAATGAATAATTATCAAACGGGTACTGCTTATTGTAGTGAAAATTCAAATGGTTGTGGGGTCATGATACTTGTTAGTGATAAGCTGAGTTCATAAATTAAAGAAATAGAGAGAATAAATAACTATAGTAGTGATGGTATATTTGAAATTTGTGGCATTAATATTGAGTTTGAGAATGACTTAATTTGTATCGGGCTCCAAATACTAATATTGATATGTTTTTTTTCAAAAATTGAATAGCTTTCTTTGTGAGTTACGCCTTCCAATAAATTGCAAATGTGTTTTATGTAAAATACTAATACTGTTACTAATACTGACATTATAGTGAAACTAATATGAAACTATTTCAGCTGTATCTGAGCGGGGAAGATTGGTATGGCGTGTTTCAGGCTGAGAGTCTGGATCGGGGATTTGAGGCATTTTCACATTGCTTGCAGTATTACATTGATATGTGCTTTTCCCTTAGAAAAGTAAAAATGTCCAGTGAGAGTCAATTTAAACCTTGGTTGACAAGAGGTATCAGAATGTCATCCCTTACTTTAAAAAAATTGTATCGAACGAAACTATTATCCGGAGCCGAACAAGATGCTACACATTATAGGATGTACAAAAGAATTTTAGAATGATTATAAGATGGGCTAAACTGCTTTACAATGTGAAACAATATTTTGAATCCGTGAACAAGTCAAAAACTGCTTGAAAAATAATAACAATAACATTAAAAAAAACCGCAATCCAGTAAGCGCCATAAGGTATGAAGATGGAATTACTTTGAAAGACAAGTATGAAATTACTAGTTGTTTTAATAAATACTTTGTTATTCTTCCTAAGAACGTGTTGGTGAGTTCAACGGCATGGCTGCTACTAGGGTTAGACAAGTGACTCCAATTCAAAACTCTATGATATTACGACCAATTAACCAATATGACATAATTATAACAGTAAGAAAACTAAAAAATACAAATTCTCTGGGGCTAGATAATATTCCTTCATTTGTACTGAAGAAGTCTATCAACTCATTAATAATACCGTTAACATATCTAGTGAATTGGTCCCTGGAAACAAGTATTTTTCCGAGTGCATTAAAAATATCAAAATTAATTTCTGTCTTCAAGAGAGGTGCTTCAAGCTCTCCCTCTCCAACTATAGACCAATAGCTATTCTACCCATGTTATCTAAATTGTTGGAGCGTATATTGTATGAGCAGATCATGTCCTTCCTTGTGCGCTTTAATATATTGAAATCATCATAGCACGGGTTTCGAAATGGTCGATCTACACATTTATCAGCAATCTGTGAATTTTTAAACAAGATATATGAAAACAGAAACGATAATTGCAAATGTGTTGGTCTGTTTATGGATCTAAGTAAGGCTTTCGATCTGGTGGATCACGCAATACTGCTGGACAAACTTTATCACTGTAGCTTGAGGGGTCGGGTGAGAGAGTGGTAGCAATCTTAGTTGCTTGATCGACACCAAGTGGTACAGATTGATAACGCATCATCTGAATGATTAAGGATTATTTCTGTATCTGTTTGAGTATAAATAATAAATTAATAAATATTTTAATACATTTTAATATAGACACGTCACGAAGGTATCTTTTTGAAACTAAAAACATTAATTTCAGTTCCACAACGCGTCCACACACAAATTCGTTTTGCGACGCAAATTCTTTGCGGCGAATATTATTTGTGTGTAACCTTGTGCATCAGAGCATCTACACTGTCAATTACGCACACCACATACAAGACATACAGTTCGCACAACGCAAATTTTTATTGATGTCGACCCAGCTTAAGAAACAAAGAAAATTGAATGTAAGTTCATGTCAAAAATAAAATAGGACAGCTTGATATAATATAAACACTCTAGTCTATCTACCTATAACAAAACATTATTTTATAACACATTCTCAAATTGATGTGGACCTATGGTATGACCATCGTCAATGCGCCATGGTACATCAGAAATAGTGATCTCCATCGAGATCTTCAGATGGAACGATCAGAACAATGTTTTCATCAACACGTGATCGTTGAGGCAATCCAGCTCTTCGACAACACCAATCTAACAAGAAGACTCAAGAGAGTGAAGTCTTTCGATTTAGCTAAGTGATTGTGCTAGTGCAAACCAGAGAATAGTGAGTGAGATATTAGATTTAAGTTTTCAAAGTAGTAATTTAAGTTAGAACATAATTACTTATTCATCTACATTAAATCAGATTGTAATATCAGTAAATGTCCTTCGGGGTGTTTACTTAAAGAAAAGAAAAATTAAATCTACAAAATGTATGACATTTGAGTCTTCTCGATTGGCAGTTTAATAATTTTCCATTTTTTTTTCTCAGACACCCTAAGGTTTTTGATCTTTGTAGTAAAGAACTTTTCCTTTCAAATGATGTGAAATATCGTTGGTTAAATTTACGAAAGTTCTTCCTTACAGCCTGTAAACCAATAATTGATTTATATTCTGATCAATTAAACTATTTCTGTAATTTTAACTTGTATTTGAACGTGTGTCTAATATTTTGTCACTAAGCGTAGTTTCTTAAATTATTGTTAGGAATAACAAAGTCATACAGTGTACTAATTTATCAAAAATTAGGCAAATGTTGCAGTGTACGAGCAGAATATATTCAAACCGAGAAATACAAAGCTAATTGCTAATTATTCTGTCGTATTCGCAATTAGGCTTTTTTGCTTGGAACGTTATTCTAGACCCTTACCTGGATAAAATACTGTCTCTCGACGAGTAGTATAATTTACTTCGGGAATACGAAGCTCGCAGGTAAATTCTTCTGGCCTCTGTAATTCGGGCATTGTTACTTGAGCCGATATTTCGTAGAGGTGGTTCAGCTTTCTGGATTCCACTGTCGCCTCCGGTATTTCCCTGAAAATAACATTCATTAAAGTTATTACTCGTATTCATTATGGGCTCTCTGATGTAACGTTTTCGTAGAAAAATATCCAATTTTTAAAACTGGGTTAAGTACAATTAAATAATTAAGGTTATAGACGATAGTTTGCTGGGTATGTGCTATCGATTTTCCAAATAGATTGTTTTAGATTGCATCTGAATATACTAACCGACATAGATAGTGCATATATCCGATTTTAATATTTTTTCTGTAAATCTTAGATTCTAGCAAGGATAGTATTAGTATTATATATATATATATATATATATATATATATATATATATATATATATATATATATATATATATATATATATATATATATATATATATATATATGTATCATATATATAGATCATATATATATATATATATATATATATATATATATATATATATATATATATATATATATATATATATATATATATATATATATATAATATATATATATATGTATCATATATATAGATCATATATATATATATATATATATATATATATATATATATATATATATATATATATATATATATATATGATCTTTCACCCTTTCTTCACGTCCTTCGTCGCCCAATTGTCCACCATACGATGTCACGTGTCTCTCAGGACCGGTTTGTAGCCTTTCAGCCGTCATCAGCCGAGCTCCAGACGAATGCAAGGAAAGCAGTTGGGAGAGACAATTGGGGCCAGACCAGGTCAACTGGCCATTTTAATGCCGGGTCGTGATCGCACACAACTCACGTCATCATACCGCGAATGCTCGTAGCAGTCAGGACCGCTCGTAACATTCTGCCTGGAATCTCGGGTATAGTACCAGGTATGTTCACAAGGTAGCGTAACGGAACCGTGGAGGGAAATATTACAGAAATCTTTCACCCTTTCTCCACGTGGTGCACCGATTGTCTTCGCCCAACTGTCCACCATGCGATGTCACGTTAAACGATCATTTAAAGTATATTGGCATTTTTATGGACCTTAGTAAAGGATTTGACTTAGTCAAACTACATTTCTTTATAAACTGTATAACTATAGTATAAGAGATAACATTCATCGATCGATAGAGTCATAAATAAATAATATACAATCTAAGAGATCGATAATTGTTTGCGGAGTACCTCAAGGATCTGTTCTAGGCCCTGTTAATAGCAAGTTTACATTCGAAAATGGTAATGCCATTCATTTCTTAGAATTGGAAGTAAATCGATTTTTATAAGCTCACTTGAAAACTAGACCATTAATTCAGAGAATTACTATTCACAACTAATTGAATTGTAGCGAGAACTTGACCAGAAGCAGCCTGAATTAGTCAATGTAGAAAGGGCATTGCATTTAATCAAAACAATGTTAGATATATGTGTGACGCCCGACACAAACGTGTACAACTTGACTGGGATGTTTTGGTCTATCCATCGTAGGCATCCCATCTTGCGCTCTCGAACTATCATTTATTTCGTTCGCCCCCAAACCGTTTAAATGGTAAAAACTTTATTTAAATCATCTGGATCATTTCTTTAGCTAGAAATCTCAAAATTTCTCTTAGCGTGGGATTGTGAAGCTACCGGAAATACGGAGAAAAGTGTATATCATATTGTTTAAATATTATTTTTATTAATTCAATTTTTTTTCGATTTTTCTGAAAAAAATTGGAGGAAATTTTGCATCTACCCAATAATTAATGATTTGCCAACCAGTATTCTATAGAAATTAAAATGGAACATAAAGTAAAACATATTGTGACCTGTTATTTTCTCTTTTGAAACAAAATAAAAAATATATAGATCACAGCGACGGCAGCTGTTCGCCGGGAGCACCGGGAAGAAGGTCCAGGACAGAATGAAGCCACGACAAAAGTTGAGCGCCACCCGGCTACTTCATATATCGGAAAAGACCCTGGAACCGCAAAGGGGTCTATCTTAAATAAAAAGGTTTACTAGAATCTTACACATCTATCAAACAAAGGACACGGGAAGGTTTAGGGAAGGTGGTTCTCCAAACCTTACAGTGAAATAAATCAAAAATCAAATACACAGCTCTGAATTACACCAGCTGGTCTCTATATCCCTATACTTACAAATTAGAGGTTATTTCCTCTATTCTGACAATAGTAAAAAGATAAATATATAACGCTAGGGTAACCAAGAATGGTCAGACGGCAAACAGATACAAAATATAAGGTGATAACGTGACCGTTATCAGTATAAGAAATTATGGTAAAAATGTATTTGTGAAAAATAACTGGTAACTGCAATCCTTAACGGTACATGAAAATATAATAAAAAAATGTTTATCTGGCCATACTGAGTACGAATGCGGGCAGTCCGGTATCCCTATGCGGGGGTCCTGAAATAATCTCGATCTGACCAACCGGTTACCGTGCCATGTGGCCCCAAAAAGGTGTAAGGTTTCCACGATGGTCGGGCTCTGTAATAGGTGGTCGTTCAATGGTCTAGTGTCTGTTAATCGGATTCTCTGCTGCCGGGTCGTAAAACCCTCTATAAGAATATCAGAAAAATCAACCCAAGCGTGACTTGGCCAGCAAACCTACGTACCTCGGTCGGAAGGGTAAGGCGCGAAAACGTCCGCTTACCTGGAGATTTGGAGTTAGACTGTCTTGCCTTGTCCAAACGATACCGGAGCTCTTTCAGTTAAGAATTTGTCCGAAATAAACCTACCAGTAGTGATCAACAATTTACGAATGCTACCTGTAGCGATCAAGAATTTGTGAACGCTACAATATTATGGATGTTTGTGTACAATTCTCATCCTACATAACGTATTTTCCATTAAGAAATATTCACTAACTATAAATATACTATATGTCAGTGGTTTATCTGAGAAAAGTCCAAGTCCTTGAGAAAAAAAATATACAGGGTGCGGCAGAATGACCTCCCCAATTTTAGTTGGACATAGCTGGTATCGGAGTGGGGGCGCCACAGTTGTGAGTGCGTCGAGGCACGGCTACACACATGCCGTTTCCAGTCTGCATCATGGCTTGGTTGAGAGTGCACCGCGCATTCGTTGTCGAGGACTTCATTAGAAATGGCGGTTCGCCGATATCGACGCAGCGTGCCTTTCGCACCTTTCGCACCGGCTTTGCGCTTGGGCGACATGACCCCGTTCCTGATAAGAAAACCATTAGCGTTTGGGTGTCAAACTTCAGAGAGACAGGTTCGGCATTAAAAAAGAAACCTCCTGGCAGACTTTGAACCGTAACAGGACCGGAAAATGTGGCCGCTGTCAGAGCTGTCACCCCGGCGATCTGCACGAAAACTCGCGGCAGCGCTGCAGTTATCTGACCGAAGTGTTCGCAGAATTCCACACCGAGATCTCAAAATGCATCCTTACAAAATTGCAGTTACACAGGAATTGTCTGAAACGGATTGGGAAACCCGTAGAACTTTGTGCAAACAGCTTCGAAACCTTCCTCACGGAAACGTTTTGATCTTTACGGATGAAGCTCAGTTCTACCTTTCAGGTATGGTCATTAAGCAGAATTTCCATTACTGGGCAGAAAGTAATCCTCGAGAACTTCATGAACGCCCACTCCACAGTCCAAAGGTTTCGGTATGGTGCGCTGTTCACGAATTTGGAGTATGGGGTCCGTACTTTTTTGAAGAGAATGGTGTCACTGCAACGGTGATTTCTGATTGCTATTGTGCATTACTGGAGAATTTTCTCCGGCCCAGATTAGCTGATCTTTATAATCAACATGGGCAAGAAAATGTGTGGTGCCAACAAGATGGCGCAACAGCCCACACATCTCGTCATTCACTTGAAATTTTAAGACAACTGTTTCCTGGACATGTAATCTCCTTGCGTGGCGACATTGGCTGGCCTCCTCGTTCTCCAGATTTGTCCCCGTGCGACTTCTTTCTGTGGGGCTATCTTAAATCGAAGGTATACCAACGTTGTCCACAAACTTTGAATGCACTTAAGGAGATGATAACCCAAGGAATTGCGAAATTTTGCATCTACCCAGTAATTAATGATTTGCTAACCCGTATTCTACGGTAATTAAAGTAGAACATAAAGTAAAACATATTGTTGATGTTTGTGTATAGATCTCGTCCTATGTAACTCATTAGCCAGAAGAAATATTCACTAACTATAAAATAGTTATATCAGTTATATTAGCTATATCATTGAAAACCACCCCGTTCGTTACTAGACCATCGACACTGACCCCCCCCCCCCCCCCGGGAATCATTCATTTTAATTTTAGTGCGATACCGATATATTTTGACAGAAGCACCGACGATACCCTGGATATTACCTCTCTAATAATAATTAATTCGCATCGTCGGCCATTGGAAAATATTCTGTCGGTGCGACACGCAAATGAAAAATGGTCTTTTTGCAGTAAATTGCTGAGAGGAATCGTTAAAGAAAGCGATAGAGGCATCGGGACATTTTTCTTGGTCGTCTCGTAAATGTAGTCAAGATGATAGGTCAAAATTCATTCGTTTTGTAATGATAGTTTAATTTAGTGGTGTATGAAAAGATAAGGGAGCACCCTGGGGCCAGTAAAAGCTTTCCCGAGTGGTCCTGCAATATTTGGTAAGTAGTGGGAAATATGATGAAACGAAATAAAATGGAATAAGAATGAGAGGAATGGTGAATGGCCTAAGGAAATTCTACTTCTTTCTTTGGAACTGTAAATTTTTTACTTCCTATAAAAATAAATAAAAAACAGGTTTAAATACTAGTATTGTGTCTGTTAAACGCCAAGAGCTTTCTGAAATTAAATATATTCTTATTGCATCGAGGATATCCATATTATTTTGAAAAGGCTTCAAAAGGCTTTAAAGTAACTGATGTCATTCGTGAGCTTTGCGAAGTAGAGGGGAAAGGTACCATATCAATCAGCATCGCTTAGCTCTGGTTCAAAAAATTCCCTTAGGCAGACAGGATTCTTGAAGATAGGTCAAGATCAGGTCTCTCGATGCTGACGTTTTAAGAGTAGCCGTGACTGCAGATACTAAAAGAAGCAATAAGAAACTTTCAGGGGGGTTAGGAGTATTAGTAACGTCTGAATGATTGTGACCTGTTCATATATTTTTTTTCCTTTTTTGGAATTTTCAATTGTCAATGTAAGTATCATTGACATACACAAAAAATATATTTACTTACTATCTTTGCATTATATGTACAAATTAATATAATTTATTTTTTAGATTCCCCCCCAAGAGAATCATTTATTTTAATTTTAGTGCGATACCGATAACAGATTTTGACTGAAGTACCGACGATACCCTGGATATTACCTATCTAATAATAATTAACTCGCATTGTCGGCTATTGAAAAATATTCTGTCGGAGTGCAGATGAAAAATGGTCTTTCTTTGCAGTAAATTGCCGGGTGGAATCGCTAAAGAAAGCGATGGAGACATCGGGGCATTTTTCTTGGTCATCTCGTAAATGTTGTCACGATGAGCGGTCGAAATTCATTCGTTTTGTAATAATAGTTTAATTCAGTTGTGTGTGAAAAGATAAGGGCGCGCCCTGGGGCCAGTAAGAAAGGTTTGAAATGTGCTGCAATCCACTGTATCATTCGCGTAACTTAATTTAACCTTTTTGTTTTGTGATAGCGCTTCATTCGTTATTGCATTGTTATAAAATTTGATGTTGTGCGTGCAATTTTTATCTGTACGCAGGAAACGATTCAATAATAGAAATCAGGTCAGTATTATTTATAACGTATTTAGTTGTGATTATTTTTATATAAAACTATTTATTTATTTATGGAAATGGCTGCTCAACAATTACAACTGTTTAAGAGAGTGTTGTAAAGAAAGTTTTAATATTAACATGGTAAATTTATTCTAAAAAATATATATCTTGGGGTAGTTTCCTGTTCAGTCTTGTCTGTATGTTTCTGCGTCCTTGGTGGTAATGTTCCATGCTGACACTGTTAGTAGACACTGACACCAACCAAATTGGAAGGTTGGAATTATGTTCTCGTTGACAATCACTTCGTTCAATTTGTTATATATAATGTTTTCAGGGAATTTAGCCATTGTAGAAAGGTGGCTTATTGGCCTATAACTTGTGATTTGTGATTTTTACCTTGCTTTTGGAAAAGCAGAATGTAAGAGTGTTTCCATGGTTGTGGAAAATATCCCAGTTTTAGACAATAATTAAAAAGTGAAGATAGGTAGGCAGTCAGCTTTTTACTTGCATTTTTGAGTGTTATATTCGGTCTTTGGTCGTGCCCAGGTATTTTTTTAATCGATAGGGTATTAATTACTGACAATTATCTCCTGTGGCGATGTAGGCTTGACCACGCCAACTAGTGGTGTGTGGGCTTTCACTTCATTTTATATCAAATTTGCAAAGGCATGTTGTGAATTGCTATGTAGTAACCTATTGTTAAACAGAACAGATGGGATTTCTTCCAATTTTCGTAGAATTTTCTTAGTAGATTTCCATAATCCTGGATCTGGCGGCTCTAGTTCACTTATGCGTTTTTCTAGCAGTATATAGTTATTGTAGGAGTATCTAATTCTCGCTTAATGTAATGCGATAAGTTATTAACAACATTTTTGGTTACGCGATCTCTTGTCCGACTGTCGTCTAGTCCGATTCTTTTGATTAATTAGTTGATTTATGGAGGTAGAGGGCGTATTGTTTTAAAATGTTTTTCTTGTTTTTGGTGGCATTGTTGAGAGGCGGATACTTTCTTGAATTGTTGTTGTAATATGCGTAACTTATTTATCGATATGTGTTTTCATTGTGAGAGGTATCTGTACCAATTTGTAATCCATTCTATACTTAAAGAGTTCCCAGTTTACTTTGCCACTGATAAGTTTTGCCTTTTTTAACAGGTATATAAAACTTAATACTCTTGAATAAGTGTACGATGTGATATTACTTTTTAATCTTTCGGCCGTACATCCATGCGGTGACTATGTGCCAATTAGTTCATGCACAATCTCAGCCCGTGATCTGTATTGTAACTTTTTTTCATCTAAAATTCAGTAATTTGTTTAAAAAAAGTAAAATAAGTAAAACATATTATATATAATATAATATAATATTGTATATATATATATATATATATATATATATATATATATATATATATATATATATATATATATATATATATATATATATATATATATATATAATATAATATTATATAAAAATATATAAAACTAAATAAGTGATATAAAATAGCTTATATTACACGGCTACATAACTTAACATCCTTAAAACCTTGAAACGTTGACGTTAAAAGTTTGTATATTTTGTAGAACATTTTTATATTTTTAAAATTTTGTTCGTTAGGCAAATTTATTACAAAAAAGAATCACTGAGATATTTGTCTCCGTTTGGTTTTTTGTTTTTACCCTGTCATTCTTTATTTACATAAGAACAGATAATTTTGATATTCTTTGAGTTTTAGATCGTGGCGAAAAACTCAAATAAAGAAAAAGTATATGAACACGCCACAATCATTCAGACATTATTCTTAAAACCTACCAGCTGTTTACTAAGTTGGTGCCAATTTAAATTTTTGAGTTATATTAGTTTTATATTAAAAGCAAATAAGTAAAATTTGAATTACCTATTTCAGTAATGGCGAGGGACTATGTTCGAAAGCGAGAAAGTCGATCTTATATGAATTACACTAATAAAACCATGGAAAAGGCCTTAAACGAGATAGGAGAAAAAAAATCAGTTCGTGGAGAATCAACAAAGATAATTTTTTGTTATAGATATGGCATATATAGAGACACACTGTCTCTGAAGATGCGGAATCTGCATCCAAAACTAACAGGAAGTCAAACGATATTTACGTTTCAAGAAGAAAAGTTATTTGTGAATCATATTATTGGCTTGTCTACCTTCGCTTTTCCTATGAGCTCATTTGATCTGAGAATGTTAGTAAAATAATATCTTGGTACGTGTGGGTGGGCAGTTTTAAGATTTAGAGAAAATATTCCAGATTCAGATTGGGTGGAGTTATTCATAAGTAGCCATAAAAGTGATTTAAGTAAAAGATTTGCGCGTAATGTTACGCATGCTAGAGCTAGTGTTGATAAAAATGCAATAATTTTTTTTTAATCATCTTGAAAAGGAAGTTTCTGCTTGTAATATTTAGAACGTTGACGAATCAAATCTTGTGGATAATCCGGAATCAAATTCTAGTTAAGAGAGGCGTATATTATCCTAAAAAAAATCGTAATGCCACAAATGCATACGCGTCAATTATGGTGTGCGAAAATGCTAAAGGCGTGCTTGCTCCTATTTATGTTAATAATAAATCCGACAACCCATTGTTGAGGTGAGATTGTCTCACATTGATTTTAATATAAGATATCATAGGAAAAATATGCTGGCACAAACTAGCCACGACTAGTAGGGCTCAATCTAACTGCCATGAATTTTCCAAAAAACTATATGCTTGCCAATTCCATAATTTTGCAAAAGTCCAAAAAGCCAAAACTGGCTTAATATAACTTTTTTTTTTTAATGAGATGAAAGCTAAAAATTCGCTTTTGTTTTAGGCATAGTTAGCAAAACAATATCTTACATAGTCATCAACATACATAGAAAAATACACAAAAAGTACACACAAGGTATAGAAAAGTACACAAAAAGTGACACAAATTCACTCCATTTGGCGGTATGTTCTTATTATATCAGGGATATCCATATGTAATATCGTTTTGTGATACTGTACAAATTTTTATTTTATTTAAAAATTAATACAGTTTTATTCTACAATATATTCTGCATTGAGAATATTTGCTCATTTCTCTAAAGAACTCTCTATTCCCTTTTTGTAAGATGAAGATGATTTCGAAATAAAATATTTTTCGGGTGCAGTTTTGAAAGCTGTCGTAGTAGTTCGGAAATATTCCATAGATCTAAAAAGATGATAATTTGACGGCGCAGCATCAGAGGGCTTCCTAGCCTAAATCTCTGTTTTTTTCTTCGTGATTCTGGCACTATGACGTCATGCATCGTTACGCCGCAAAACACCTTTTCGATTAACCACCCTTGGACGTTTTTGAATCAAAGCCATGCCTAGTCTGCCAGGCTGAGCATAATGACATTCAACACTTCATTCAACTTGGTTTTAGTGTTTGTAAAGGTATTTATCTTGATATTAACCCTTGACTTTGTAATGAAAGTTTTAACATTAACACGGTAAATTTATTCTAAAAAAAAACATATCTTGGGGTAGTCTCCTGTTCAGTCTTGTCTGTATATTTCTGCGTCCTTGGTTGGATAATGTTCCGTGCTGGGAGATTGCTCTAGCCTCTGATGAAAGATGATCGTTCTTTTTTAATATACTCTGACACTGTTAGTAGAGTTAGAGTTCTTTGTGCAATTGCGGGTTGGTTATATACCATTCGGCATTCACAGCTATTCGTAATATTTTGTTTTAAAGAACCTACATTTTATTTACATCGGTAGGTGATGTGTTACCCCAGATAACGCATGCATAAAGGATGCAGTAAGGTACATTCTATTTTTAATGAGGATCTCCTGTTGATAAGCGGGTAGAGTTGAGAGAGTCTGTCATGTCCTTCGTTCAGTTTGTTAATTATGTGAATTTTCCACGTTAATCCACGTATACGCCCAGATATTTATCATATTCTTCGTTTGTTTTCCAAGCGATTGGGTGTTGATTTATGTGGATTATCTGAGGGTTATTGATTCTCCCTAGAGTAAAAGTGTTTACAACGCACTTGTATGCATTGATTTTTAGATTAACTGGCTTATTTGTTAAGCTTGTTTGTTGAAACCAAATTGAAAGTTGAAACTGAAAGTTGACTTGGCACCAACATTCCTTTAGTTTGCACTTTGTTTAGTTGTTTTAAGCACTGTGACATGGTGGACAATGAAGTTTTGCGGCTAATTCGTGGATGCTCTATTTCAGAGCTTCAAATTCAACTGAAAAGGGATCCTTATCAAACTATTTTCCAGATTTTTACCGTCGAAAAGGTTTAAATTAACGTTCTTAACCGAAGCACCGGAGTAAACAAGACATTAGTGACATTGTTAAGCTTTCGAAATGTATAAAGTATCAAACATTTAACATGTAACTTATCCCGTTTGCTTTTCCATTCTTATAATGTTATATATAAATTTCTCCAAAAAAATTATTATTTTAATCTGCTCTCCAAGCGTTCCGCTTGATCCTAGATGATGACGGCTTAAAGCCAGAAACTGGTCTTGGGAGACACTTGGTGGTGCATTGGATAGCGGATAAAGGAATGACAAAGCACTAATGTGGAGCGCGGGTGAATTTTCTTTCTTTTTAACAGCGTTCTCCACCAGCCCACTATTTTTTAATTATATATATATATATATATATATATATATATATATATATATATATATATATATATATATATATATATATATATATATATATATATACATATATGTATATATATATATATATATATATATATATATATATATATATATATATATATATTATTATTATTATTATTATTATTATAATAATATATTTAACCGACGAAAAGTTTAAGTTTACAAGAAAAAAGTTTAAGGGTTAAAAACCTAAGAATTTTTGCGAAAAAAAATTCGTTGTTAAATTGGCAATCAAAAAGCTATGATAACAATTATGATTTTAAGCAAATATATGTAAAACTACATCTGGAAAGTAATAAATGATTATCAGGCGTGTATCCTATATGCCATAATTTAGCCATAACCTAAAAATGACCAACCAACTTCCGACTATCAACTTCACATGTTGGTTGAAAAAAATTACTTCGGTGTGTGTATTTAAATTCCATTTAAAGCAAAAATTGTATTCTGTACGCGAATATCAAGATATGCTTCTTATTTTTGGAGTAACAGCAACCGGGTTAAAAATGTACCAAGGGTTTTTCAAAGTGTTGTGAGAAAATAGGTTAGAACCGTGCCAGGCTTCCATAAACTTAAATAATGGACATTTTGAAGATTTAATTTAATAAAACAATTTAATATTTTTAACGTTTTTCTTAATGTGACTCACGTCGTTTAAAACGACTTATAGTTTTATGATGTGAAAAAATAGTGCTAGTAGTTTCAACGTTGACATTAAACGACTTTAGAGTGTAAGTTCTCCTTTTTTTTTGTAAAAAATAAACCCAATTTATTTCGAAATGTATAGAATAAATAAATAAATAAATAAAACGTATAAATAAATTTCAAGAAAAATATAACAGTGTTTTTTACAGAAATGATTGCATTTATAAATGTTTTAAGGAAACTTTTTATTCAAAATAATGTAAATAATCATTTGGTTAAAATTACGAAAGTTATTTCCCTTCCACCGTATATACTAAAGTAACATAAAACAAGAGATAATATGTTATCATATTGTTCTCATCTTAGTGCATTGCACAATTCGTGAATAAATGTTAATCAGTTATGAATTATCTGTTTGGATGGATCGTTTGAAAGCCATCCAGTCGATGATGAAAATGGTAAACATTGACGTCGACGTTCCAGAGAACATCCTGACCAATTTATTCTGACAGAAGCACAGACGATATATCCGATATTATTGTTCTGCTCATAACTAGTCTGTATCGTGGGCCATGAGAAAATATTTCATGAAATTGAACCAACTTTAACATTGAAACGAATAATAATATTGTTTTTAGTAAACACGTTGTGTGGTTTGAATATCAATTTTTTTGATGGTCACGTCAATGTCACGACAAACGTATGTAATTCGTTCGTTTTGTAATATTAGTTCAGTGGTGTGTGAAAAGATACGAGCGCGCCCTATAGCCAGTAAAAGCTTTCTCGGGTGGACCTACCATAATTTAGAGCTGGCAGGAAAAACGCCAAAACGGAATAAAGGGGTGATGTATGATGAAAGAATATGTTTGTCCAGAAAAATACTACTTCTTTGTAATTGTATATTTCATATTTCCCAGAAAAATACAAAGGTTTTTCCTTTCGACTCAGTTACTGAACCAAACAGATGGTTTTAATATATGGTTTGTGCTTGAAAATAAAAAATAATGTAATATATATATATATATATATATATATATATATATATATATATATATATATATATATATATATATATATATATATATATATATATATATATATATATGTATATATATAAATAAACAGTTTAATAGCCAAACAAGATATTTATTGTGAGAGTGAGAGTTTTGAGGGTCTGCCAGGACGCGTTAATGAAAACAATGTTGCTTAATGAGTATAATTAATAGATTATACCAATGTCAGATCAATGAATTTAACTAAAATGGCATGGTTCATTCCGAATTTAAAGGTGAACTAGATAATAAAATCAGCTTTTTGATGTAATTAATTAATTGTTTAATTAATTACTTAATTATTAATATATAATTATTATTAATTAATATTATTAGTTATTATTAATTAATATACACATTTCTGTGGTCCATCCTTTTGTCGTCAGATTGCTCAAGACGACTATGTGTCAAGTCGAAAGGGTTCGACGGATAATTGCTGTTGTTCCGAGTATGACTGCCTTCTGCATCCAATTTATAGTATCGAATTTTATTTTAAGATCATCAAGTGCAGCAATGATAGTTTATGCTCTAGGCCATTCGCGGATATTATGAAAGGTTTAACATAACTCTTTTCATATGCCAAATATCTCGAATTTCATCAGCTAGTTCTTGGTATTTTTGCACTTTTTGTTTATATGCCTTATTCAGATTTTTATCCAGGGGAACAGAGAAATCAATGATATGACATATCTTGTTTTCCTTATCCACAACTACCATGTCTGCCCTGTTGTGCACCACACTACGATCGTTTATTAGAGATGTATGCCATAAGATTTTTATTGTGGTGTTTTCAATAACGGGTTGCGGTTGATATTTATAAAGAGGCAACTCTTGGTTTACTAGGCCGGCTCTCTGAGTTATGTTTAAGTGGATAACTTTCCCCGTGTTGTCATGTCTGCTTAAGTAAGCAGTTGGAGCTAAATAGGTGCAAGCCGAAATGAGATGTTGAACAGTTTCTTCTTCTTTGTTGCATAGCCGGCATTTTGTTGTGCTTAGGAGTTGTTTCATGATATGCTTCTTGTAATATCTAGGAAGGACCACTTGATCTTGGATTGCTATTAAAGGTCCCTCTGTTTCAGGAAACAGATATCCAGAGATAAGATAGGTAAACCTTCCATGACTGGGTTTTCTTTGCCACTGACTTGTTAGCTCTTCTTTAAAATGAGTCTAGATAGGCTGTACCATAGCTAAATTTTGAGGTAAAAGAGCGACATCATACCCAATCAAGTTTTTGAAAAATGGGATATCTTTAGAGCGAAAATATTTTATTAACCCGTCTATTCCTCTGCCGCCTCTGTCTCGAGACAAATACAACCTCTCAATAGCAGAGTTTGGATGCAACACCGATGCTTGGTTAACATATTGCGGAGCTTGCGATCCAGGGCTTTCAGTTCTGTTGAGGACCAGTTTAAAATTTTAAAGGTGTAGGTTATTATTGAAGCGGCCCAGGTGTTGAGCGCAGTTACTTTGTTTTTTGGGTTTAAATATGTTCTTAAAATTTTGTTGTTCCTGTTGAGATCTTGTTGGAATCCTAGATATTTATAGGTTTCATGTGGGCGTAGGACTGGAATAGTTGTGACATTGTGGGTGACATTGGGTGATTTTTCCCTTTTTCCGCGTGTAATACTGCACACTTTTCTATCTCCAGCTTCATTTCGCTAGCCTGGCTAAATCTATAAAACTTCTAAGTTGATGTTGATTTTTTCCGTATAGTTTCAAGTCATCGACATAGAAGAAATGTCAGAGCACAACTCGCTCGCCAATGCTGTAAAAACATACGACTTAAGGGATTGAGAGCCATACAAAACCAGAGTGCTCTCAGACTGTCCCCTTGAAATATTCCTATTCTAATAGTAATCTCAGCAGCCCTGTAGTCTTTCAAACACAGACTGGTTCTCCAGCTTCCCATTAGATGATTGAGAAGATTGATTATTCGAGCATCAATTTTGTAGATATATAGTATTTATTTAAGCCAAGAATGGGGCACGAAGTCAAAGGCCTTTTGATAATCTACCCATGCTAGTGATATTTTTCTATGTTTTGATTTAACTTGCTGGGTGACAATTGTTTTAATAACCAGTAATTCCTTGCAACCGCGTGCGCGTTGTTTACATCAATTTTGCTCCCAAGCCAATATATCAGATTTCGTGAGGTGTTCTTTGATTTTTGAGCTTATGATTGCGGTGATAATTTTATATATTGCTGGCAAACATGTAATTGACCTATAATTCTTAGCTTCAACCAAGTTTTCTGATTTGGGCAGCATGTACCTTATTCCTAAAGTAAAATATGTAGGGATATTTCTGGGATTATGTATTGCGTACTAAATTTGCCGTGCTATAAGTTTGTGGCTACAAGTGAAAGCTTTCCATCAATAGTTGTGAATCTCATCTACCCCAGGCGATGTCCAATTCTTAAGTCTTTTTATAATCATCCTGAGATCGGTAATGTAATATTACCTGGGGTGTAATATTACCCGAGTCCATTGGTGTTAAAGACTGATGTTCTCTTTTCTTTTCTTCGATCCAATACGCCCTATCGTCGAATTTCAAACTATTAGACCATATGTCTGACCAGTACTTTGTTATATTTTTTTTATCAGGAATGGCGGTCTCTAACATCAATTTGTTTTCGCTGAGGTTTCTATAGAATTGCTCTTAAGCTAGATTAAACTAAGTATTTTCTTGGTATCTTTTTACTCGTATCCGATACCTCCTTAGTCTGTTTCCTAATGCTGCAATTTTTTGTTTCAAAGTTTCAAGGTAAAGCGTAAGGTCCTGTCGGAATGTTGGATTGCTAGTCTTTATTTTAGCTTTTCTCGCAATCTGAACAGCCTTTTTTTGGACCATTTTACTAGCTACTGCAGCATAAAGGTAGTTATGCAACAGCCCCACCTTACTCCTCCTTATTTCATCTTATTTTTCAATCTTATATTTCATCTTATCATCTTATAATTCAATTTTCATAATCTTATTTTTCAATCTTCTTTCCCAAAGAGGGTTTTGATGTTTTGCAACGAGGGGTGTATCAGGTCTCGGCTATTGTTTAGTAAATATCTTGGAAATCACGGCCGCGGCGCAGAACAACATGGCAGGTTTCCAATAAATCATCACTGCGCTCAATCATTCCCCTTATATTAGCATTTACAGATGCGTTCCTTATTTCCCTAGTGAGTTGAAGTTTGGGAAGTCTGGGGCGCAGTTCCATGGGTATACCTCTGAACTTAGCATCATATTCCACAAAAGAGATGTAGCTTCAGGATTGTCTTCCTCTTCAAGATCATTCTCTGCCACCTGGTCAGTAATCGGCTGTGCTGATGAATTTAGGCAGGTTCGGGCAATAAATAATTTTCTCCGAATATCTCTTTTGATATTATCGAGTTCTGCATCTGATAGTGTTTTACTTTTAAGAACCGAGCGTACTTGATCTGAGAGTCTTCGTTCGGATAATTCACTTTCAGGATACTCGTATTTCCATATTGTTTGCAGTCGGTCTCTATATCCAGTCTTATTCATTTCTATTTTCGTTGCCATGTAATACGCAAAAGCTCAATATTGGGTTTTCTAGTCCAGCGCATGCGTCTCTTTCCGCGAGTTTTTTGCGCGGAGCTTTCATTTTTCGGAGAGCCCAAGCTGTCCCCTTGGATTTTTTTTTTGGTTTTAGGTACGGGGTTGGTGGACTTTGTGGACATATCGCCGGGCAGTGCCACTCACTCCACTGCTACCGACTAGGCGCTCGGCCGTCCCGATGGCAAAAGTAACGCCACCTTTGCCAGCATCCGAGGCTTGACGTCTTGTAAGAGAACTATCTAATACATCCGTCAGGGTGGTTAACACTTAGGAGGGCTGCTGTTAGCAGCATGGATAACCCATGCATTTTCCGAGTTTTGGAGGTGGCTGCACGTACCCTTTAACATTATTAATAACTATTAATTGATATTATTAATTAATATTATTAATTAATATTATTAATTAATATTATTAATTAATATTATTAATTAATATTATTAATTAATATTATTAATTATTATTATTAATTAATATTATTAATTAGTATCAATTAATATTATTAATCATTATTAATCAGTCTTTTTTTTCTTCACATCTACACGGTAAATCCTTTACTTATCGAATTCGCAGATCAAAATAAGCAAATAATCCACTACTCGGACAGGACCTTTCGAACGATATTGATTGTTCCTAGAATGGCTGCTTTCTGCATCTGTAAAATTAGGTGCTTGCTTAAAGCCAGATATATAATATGTTTGATGGTATTTTTGTGTACCAGACCATTGGCATAGTCTTTAACTTATGTAAATGCCACATGTCCTTGATGTCAAAAGAAAGCTGTTTATATTTTTGAACCTTTTCAATGTAGTTCGCAGGTAACTTATTATCTAGTGGTACTATTATGTCAATGATGATAGCCTGTTTAGCTTTCTTTTCCAAAACAACTAAATCTGGTCGATTATTTTGTTCTTCACGTTCGGGGCTGGGTATGATTGTGCCACCTATTAGCTGGGTGTTTTCTACTTTTTCAGATTTCCCTTTTTTTTATATGTATAATAGCGCATTTCTTAATGCCAAGCTCCATCTTGATGTTTGAACTAAATCGTTCAACGGTTTCAAGGAGACTTCGCAATGCGATTGAGGTTATTATATATATATATATATATATATATATATATATATATATATATATATATATATATATATATATATATATATATATATATATATATATATATATATATATATATATATATATATATATATATATATATATATATATATATATATATATATATATATATATATATATATATATATATATATATATATATATATATATATATATATATATATATATATATATATATATATATATATATATATAGTTTTACAGTATATTTAATTTATTGCATATCCAAGAAGTATTTTTCTATCTTGAGTGTCAGTAAACTCCTAATAATAGCATGTCAGTAAATATCTTATTAAACCATTTGGCTTGAAAATAAATCAGAAGAAGAGTCAGGTCATGTTCAATAAATTTGCTGAGGACAAAAGATTTCTATTTTAGGAACGGGTTTAGAACTACCACTTTGCCTGGAAAAAAAAGTCTTTGATCAATATGTCATGCCCGTTATAACGTATGGAAGTGAGACGTGGACACTCACATCACAGTCAGTTCAAAAACTTCGAGTAGCACAGAGGAGAATGGAAAGATGTATGCTTGGTATTACTAGATGGGATAGAAAGACCTGCACATGAATCAGAGAACAAACGAAGGTGAGTGACATCATTGGAAGAATAAAGCAATTGAAATGGAAGTGGGCAGGCCATGTACGAGGCAATGGGACGAAAGATGGACCCGGGCGGTCCTGGACTGGATACCGCTTGATCGCAAATGTCCACGGAGAAGACCGAAAACACGATGGACTGATAACATTATTAAGTATATTGGACCCGAATGGCAGATGAGAGCTCTGGACCGTGAGAGTTGAAAACATGCTGAAGAGGCCTTCATTCTGCAGTGGATTGATACGGGTTGATGATATGACATAATATATATTTGCTTAAGATAATACTTCTTACAATAGCTTTTAATAAATTTACAATTTTTCCACGTAAATCTTTAGATTTTTGACCCTCCTTGAAAGGAACTTTCAAAAGGAACTTTAATTAAATTTACGAAAGTTATTTCTTTTAGATCCTGCATAGATTATATAAATTGTAAAATAATATGAAGTAATTAGTATTTTTTAATTTAAAATTAAAATATAGTCAACTATATACTAAATACCTCCCACTTGGTTACCGATATTGCAAACATTGACAACTACATCATCATTATCATCATCATCATCATCATCATTCAGCCGAATTTACGTCTAAAACAACCGATATATTTTTACAGAAACTCCGACCATACTCTGTATGTGACCCATTCAATAATTATTAATCTGCATGGCCGGCCAACAGAAAATATTCTGTCAGACTGTGACACGCTGATATGAAAAATGGTCTTTCGTTGTAGTAAATTGCCGGGAGGGGACAGTAAAGATGGTAGTGGCGCCAACGGGGAATTTTTCTTGAATGTCGTCTCAACGCTGTCACGAGAAAAGGACGAAATTCATTCGTTTTGTAATATTAGTTTAATTCAGTGATGTGTGAAAAGATAAGAGCGCGCCTTGCGTCCAGTAAAAGCTTTCCCGAGCAGTCCTGCAATAATGTGGCTCTAGTGGAAAATACAACGGAACGAAATAAAATGGTGATGTATGGTGAGAGAATCGGTGGCGTCCGGGAAAAAATATATTTTAGGGAAGCTGTTAATTTTAAATTGATTGCTGTATAAAACTATATGTATTAAAGACGAGATGTGTAAAGAACGTATTTTTTTTATTCAATTCAAATTGTACACGATTCCCAGTTCCTCGATTTCCCAAAATGGTGTCCTTTAAACTAAATTTTCAATTTTCATAAAAAAGAAAAAGGCACAAGGACTCAAGCCTGGAAAATAGGGAGGTTGCGGAGCAAGTAATGTTTTTACTTGCTAAAAAATCGATAATTGAAACTGTTGAGATGCAATATCCAGGTGTTCTTGATGTTCGGTTTTAGAATTACGAATGACTTTTATTAATTTCTCCGTGAAAATGCAGTTTTATTGTTTGATCTGGAGGCACAAGTTTCTTATGGACGATCTCCTGACTATCAAAGGCAAATCAGCATGTTTTCGGTCTTTGATTTGCTCGATTTTGGCCGTGGTGGCGTTGAATTGATCATTCCAGGCAAAATCCAATATTTGTCACCAGGTCATTCTCAGCCCGCCCTAAAAAGTTAAGACATGTTTCCCTCCTGCTGTCTCTTTGTTTTAATCTAGCGAAAGTATTACAAATACAAAATTGTATTGCATAACAATTATATGCATTGTATATAAATTTGTAACATATAAAATTGAAATTTCAGGATTATTAAAAACAAAATTAAACAGTGGGTTGTTGGAAAAGCACTGATTAGACAATCTAACCCTTACCACCTTACCAACATTACCACCTTTCCTCTAGAGAAAAAGCGTTTGAATTTTGCTCCAATACAACCAATACATTTTGACAGGAACATCGAATATTTTCTGAATATTATCCATCAATTAATAATTTATCCACATCGTCGGCGAACAGGAAAAATTTTGTCAGAATGTGACACGCCGATATGAAAAATGGTCTTCCCTTGCAGTAAATTGTTGGGCGGGGATAATACAGATGGTAGTGGCGTTAGTGTTGTTACAAGAAACGAAAAAAGAACCGGTTGGTTTTGTAATAATGCTTTGATTCGGCTGGGTCAGCAAAAGCTTTCTTAAGCGGTCTTATAATAATTATTATTAATATACGATGAGGGACGTGGTGGCGTTTGAAAAATATTGAAACTATAAATATAATATTTCTCACAAAAATAGGGCAGATTCACAAATCTCTATAAATAAAAATCAATTTTTAGAAAATCCATGGGAAAAGCTGGAAATTTGGATGGTATTTTTAGATGAAAAAAATTATGTTAAATTTTGACGTTTTGACGTTTTATGAAAAATGAGGCACAGTTTGTGCTTTTTGTCATGTCAAGTGCATGGCTTAAACGTCTTGCAACCAAGCTCATTAAAAAAAATGTGACTTTTTGTGATTTCAAGTGATTTCATTAAATTTTCTTGGCTTAACCAAAAAGAATATTGTGTTATCGTGGTGTATTGAAAAGACTATTTTGGTGTATTTGAAAAAATGCTACCCATAAAGCGTCGAAATATATAGATGATTACAAAATAGTGATCAAAGCAGACAAATGACCAGCAGGCGAACATGAAAGACGCTTCAATGCACTCACGTTGAATGAAGTTGCCATTGTGGTTATTGGCGAGAATTTGGTGTCTCCTATATATATATATATATATATATATATATATATATATATATATATATATATATATATATAAATATATATATATATATATATATATATATATATATATATATATATATATATAAATATATATATATATATATATATATATATATATATATATATATATATATATATATATATATATATATATATATATAAACGGTCCATACATTCAATATGGTATTTCAATATATATCAATATGACAGTACAACCTCAAACACGACCCTCATTTCCCGGAGGCCAAGGGACAAATACCTACGGCAGCGGGAAGACCTGCCCCAAAGCAGAGGGTGCTAAGAATCACCGGGTTAGATCAGGCTCCATTGAACTTTTGACATTGCAACGCTAAATATACGGACTATAAAAACGGAGGCCCGATTGCTGTTAATCGAACTTGACAACATAAATTGGGATATTATTGGACTCTGTGAAACACGAAGAAAGGGCGAAGAGTAAATGAGATTGGAACACAACTGGACACGTACTTTACACACGAGGGACAGAAAATGGCCGATGTGGCGGAATTGGATTCCTCATCAATCGAAAGCTGAAAGACAGTGTAGTAAAATTTGAAAGTACATCTGATCGACTAGCCCAATGCGTCATTCAGCTGAATAGAAAGTTTAGGCTTCAAATCATCCAAGGTTATGCACCAACTATATGCCATAGGGATGAGGAAATTGAGGAATTTTATGATGATGTGGCTCAGCTTTTATACAAGGAGAAATGTAGATACAAAATCCTGACGGGTGATTTTAATGCCAGAATTGGAACCACAAGAACTGACGAAAATGCAACTGGCCCATATGGAATTGGTGAGCGAGATAATAGAGGTAACAGATTGGTTGATTTTGCTGAAGGACAAGAACTATATATTATGAATTCGTTCTATAAGAAAAATATTACCAGAAAATGGATATGGAAAAGTCCATCTGTATGAAAAAGTCCAAATAAACCTGAAAATGGGTCAAGTTATGTTCAATAACTTTGCTCAGGAGAGACGAATATCAGTTTTAGGAAGGTATTTGGAGATTGTGGACAGCTTTATATATCTTGGGCAGAGGATTTCAATGGAGGGGAATACCGCCCGGGAAGTGGAACGGCGTGTTAAATGTGGCTGGCAGGCTGAACATTGTGTTTAAGACCAGACTCCCACTTTGCCTAAAAAGAAAAGTATTCGATCAGTGCGTTCTACCCGTTATGACATACGGAAGTCAAACCTGGACACTCACATTCCAATCAATTCAAAAACTTCGGGTAGTACAGAGAGGAATGGAAAGATGTATGCTTGGCATTACAAGACGAGACAGAAAGTCCTGCGCATGGATCAGGGAACAAACGAAAGTCTGGGACATCATTAGAAGAGTTAAGCGATTGAAATGGAGATGGGCAGGCCATATAGCGAGGCGATGGGATGACAGATGGATTAAGGCAATCCTGAAGTGGATACCTCTTGATCGCAAACGTCCGCGAAGAAGACCGAAAGCACGATGGATTGGTGACATCGTTAAGTATATTGGACCTGAGTGGCAGAGGAAAGCCCAGGACCGTAAAAGGTGGAAGCATGCTGAAGAGGCCTTCATCCTGCAGTCGTTATATATATATATATATATATATATATATATATATATATATATGCTGCATCCTGCATATATATATATATATATATATATTATATAATATACATAATCCTTAATATATATACACTGGCAAGACAACCTTTGACACTGACAACCTTTGACAAGACAACACTTGATACACTGGCAAGACAATGCTGAAGAGGCCTTCATCCTGCAGTCGATCGACACGGGCTGATGCTGTATATATATATATATATATATATATATATATATATATATATATATATATATATATATATATATATATATATATATATATTATATAATATACATAATCCTTAATATATATACACTGGCAAGACAACCTTTGCCGGGTTCTGCTAGTCAGTGATAATTTTAGTTAACGCGTGAAATTGATATAAATCAGTGCACTAAATAATTGTGAAAGCTGTTTTTCTATTGTCTTCAGTTCCATACATATTGTTGTGTATTTGATAATACAGATCAATTGGGGTTTTGAAAGAAAAAAAATTGTCAAAAATGGAAAGATCATAGTAATAAATCAAACGCGTGTGAAGTCACAATGTTTATTTCCCCTCAACATTACAGACCGCTGACACGAGTTTTGTTAGTTTTTAATCAACTTATTGTTATTCACCTGTCATCAAATATCTACAAAAGATTATTATTTATAACATTATATTAATTTGTTTTATGTTTTAGTATTTATTACTTGCTGCTAGCTACACAATCGTGACATCTAAATTTCGTAGTTTTTCATTAATAATGAAAAACTTTTCTCAGAACTTTATATTCTGGATATAACCTTCATACTGAACATAACCTATAGAATGTCAACTTTCGCGTGACACCCTACAAATAATTTAATTATATTTATCAGAAGTACTTTCTTTCTTATTTAAATGTATATTAATATTTAAAAAAAACTCAAATTGATGATTTAACACCTCGAACTTCCGCTGAATTGAACCGAATCTCATTTTTGAGAAAATCTGTGACCATAAAATTATCCACACAAGGTATATTATCAGAATTTATCTGTATGAACCCTTTGTCACACATTACTGAATTAAATTAGTAATCAACAATATTTTTTGCACTAATACAGCATATACACAGGTAAAAGCCAAGTAATGTCGGAATGATTGTGGCGTATTCATATGTTTTTTTTTTCTTTATTTGGGTTTTCGCCACAATCTAAAACTCAAAAAAATATCAAAAATATCTGTTCTTATGTAAATAAAGAATCGCTGGATAAAAACAAAAAACCAAACGGAGACAAATTTCTCAGTGAGTCTTTTTTGTAATAAATTTGCCTAACGAACAAAATTTTAAAAATATAAAAAATTTTGTAAAAAAAAAACAAACTTTAACGTTAACGTTTCGGGAAGTATTCTCCTCCCGTTTTCAAAACGAATCTAAAAATAAATTATATTGATTTCTATAAATTCTGAAAACATAGGAAGTATATGTATTTTTGTGTATGTCAATGATACTTACATTGACAATTAGTTTTTAATGACAGTAACATACTACCAAAAAATATATATAAGTGAGGTTTACTGTGTGATTGTGTATTAAAAACTTTAATGTTTTTAATTGTGTTCTTTAGAATCCGGAACCATATTGAATTTAAATCTACCGAAGGCATATCAATACAGTTATTTTTACTTAAATTTATTATAGCTGTTTCTTTTCTTCTTCTGTATTTTGTTACAGATTCTTTTAATACCGTTTTGGAATTATTCCAATTGATTTTGATTACCCGATTCCCATGCGTGTTGACAAATTCTAGATTAATTAAAATCGCCCTTTCTAAGAAGGCTTTTATGTTCTTTTATTCTAACATTTAACGATCTAGATGTCTCACCTATATAAAATTTGAGACATTCACAGAGAATTTTATAAACCGCATTTTTGGTATTTTGTTGTGTCTTGTTTGGTTTAGTTTTTGTTAATATAGATCTAAGAGTATTTTTTGTTTTAAATGTCGTTCTTATGTTGCATTTATTTCCTACTCTTTTAATTATGTCGAAATACCGCGGATGTAAGGAATTGTGAGGTTAATTGTTTGAGAGTTATTATTATTGTTATTAATAACTTGTCTATTGTTATATATATATTGTTATATGTACATATATGACAATAACTTGTCTATTGTTATATATATATATTATAAATATTGTTATATATACTATTGTTATTAGTAACTTGTGTTTTGTCTAGTATTAAAAGTTTTAAATGATTTTTCTATAAAATTTTTTGGGTAATTGTTTTTTTATTAACATGTCATAGATGTGATTTGTTTCTTTTTGTAGTGTATCACTGTCGGTACAAACAAGTTTTGGTCTGTTATATAAATTTTTAATTACTCCTATTTTGACTGATTTTGAGTGATTGGAAAATAAATTGAGATACCTATCTGTGTTTGTCAGTTTTCTGTGAACTGTAGTTTTTAATGTGTTGTTTTGTTTTAATATTAAAGTGTCGAGGATGGCAATTTATTCTCCTTTTCCATCTCTAAAGTAAACTTAATTGTAGGCTCTCGAGAATTTATATCTTGTAAAAAAATATTTAAATCATCAATCAAAGCCGTTACCAGATCTTACATGAAAACACTTTAACATAATGACGTCACAAACATGGCAGCCAATCGTTTTCGTAGTCATGTGATTTTATTTTGAATTTTATAAATTTTAATTCATTTGTAATAAATTGCAAACACTTCTTTTTTAAGTTTTTTGCATCCATTATCAATATTATTTATGATAAATTTTTAAAATAAAGAAAAACAAATGATATATTCTAAAACTCAATTCGGTAGGTCGAATTCTAGCATCAATATCCTGGCTCGTTGGTATTCACTAGTAGATGGAAGAAATATAAGATTGCCGGTCGCGTTGGTGCGGCGGTATGAGCGTCTGCTTTGCCGAATCCGCGCTGGAGCGGTAGCTGGTTCGATTCCAGCGCTCGGATGGTTATTTTTCTTTCTTCTGTCCGTTTATCTTTCCTAAATGTTTGTGATTGTTTTTAGGCAAGAGTGTAAAATCCGGCTACGAATTACTCCTCAGTCACGCCAGTTAAAGGCTGGGTAAGGCCGGATGCCTTCTGAGAAGTGTTCTGCGTTGGTCACTCGCCAGTCGGTAGGTTTCCTGATAGACTTATGGGTAGGCACATAACCAAGGGTTTATAGCCCGACGGGGGTGCTGGCCTGGGTTTGTCGGAAGCTGATGACCGTGGTTCGGAACCCACGTTAAGCTGTAGGTCCAGTCGCTAAATAGCCTGGTTGCTGATGCGCCTCTAACCCAAAAACTTTACTTTACTTTTAAATATAAGAAATATAGTGTATAAATTTGTATATAACAATTTTATTAACAAATTTGATGTTAATGCCACTTCTCCAAAACTCTGCGTAAATTGGGTGTAGAATTCTCAGGTCGTCGACTTTCTAAAGACTCCTTCACACTTTGCTTCACATATGTAATCTTTTCAGCGTTTTGCACTGATCTTGGGTATCTGAGGCAGAGCCTATTACCAATTATTTCAAATTCCTGGTATTGCTTATAAAGGGTATTACACTAAGAGCACAACATTTGAATTGCTCGCCATTTAGGCTGTCGTGATTCAATAGGTCAAGAATAGTAACAGGTTGATAATAGACAGGTAGGAGTTAATAAACATGGAGTGCTGCACGATACAGAAACGCCTCCTTATTGTTAAACATTACTATCAAAATCGTGAAAGCTTGATCGCTACGATTCGCAAAGTGCGTCCGATTTTCGTTAGAAATAATGTTTCAAATTTATCAAAAGAATAATCGAAAATTCGAAAGTACTGACTCAGTTATCGATGTGAAACACACGACACGATCTCATAGTGGTTGATCAGAATAAAACATCACGACAGTTCGTGAGAGTGTGGTTGAGAGTCCAGGGTCGTCGATTCGTCATCGTGCACAAGAATTAGACAATGGAATGGCCATTTTTACCATATTCGCATTAAAGATTTGTATCTCCACACTTGCAAAGTCCAATTGACTCAACAACTTCCGCCAACAGACCATACACAGTGAAGAAAGTTCATCAATTCGATCATTGGACAAGAAGTGAAACCGATTTTGTTGACAAAATCATGTTCAGCGACGACGCCATCGCCTCGATAGCTTTGTTAATCGGCATAATTGACACTTTTAGGATTCAAAAAATCCACGAATGATTCGTGAACCGAGGCAGGCTCGTATTTGAAAACGAGGCAGGCAATGGATTAAAGGTAAATGGCCTAACATAACAACCCAGTTTTTTATCCCTCAATTTGGAAGATATTGTTCTTGAAGGTATGTGGTTTCAGCAGGATGATGTAACTTGCCATACCGCCCATGAAACATTGACGGTCTTGCACGAGTTTTTTCCTTGTCGTGTCATCTCCAGTTTTGGTGACCACAATTGGCCGCCACGATCTTACAATTAAATAAATAAATAAAATATAAATACACACTTTATTTAGCATATGCAGCTAATAGTAACAAAACAAAATCAATATACAAAAAAAATAAAAGTAAGAAAAATTCTAAAAAATCTTAACAAAAGAAAATACAATCAAAAGGCAATAACCAACATTCTTCAAATGATAAAACACTCTATTGCTTCAAATAATAATTTAACAGTCTATTAGATACATGCACATTAGGAGCGCTCCCTATGTGGGCGGGCAAAGCATTGAAAAGACAAACACCTTCCCAAAACAATGTCTTCTGGAGAGCAGTAGTTCTCACAATTGGTACATTATAATTGTTCTTAAAACGTTAGTTAGTTAGTTAGTTATATTAGGATGAAGGTCGCATCGGTGACAGAGACCATTTAGCGACCACAGTGTGTCCTTTAATTGAGACCTTTTGAATGACTACGACGGATGTTCGATTACATTAGAGATTTGGGGTTCTGGGTTTGATAAAGAAGGGCGAGTGTTGAAGAAAAGGGGAATGTTTTCGGATGGTGGTGGGGTGAACGCGTAATGGAGATTAAGGAATGGAGAGGATGGACGATGAGAGATGTGGGAGAGGTAGAGCGATAGCAGCGACTAAATGTGATCAATGATGGATATTTCTCTTAGATAGAGGAGGAGAGCATCCAGGGAGCCGGGTCGGAGAAGAGAAGGGAGGTCACTGGGGAGGGAAAGTCTGGTCCTGACGTTTGATGTGGCGCGACATTTTATAAGAAAATGGCGGACGGTCAGAGGTTCACCGCAAGAGGAGCAGGTAGGAGGAGGGTCGTTCCTCAAGAGGTGCTGGTGAGTGAGAGCGCAATGTCCCGATCTTATCATGAACCAGATGGTGGAGATTCTTTTACAGGGGAAGTTCGGAAAATTGTTGAGGAAGTAGGTGGTTTTAACTTCTCTGAGCTTATTGTGTCCTTGTAATAGGCTCCAGTGATTCTGTAACTGTCCTCTAACAAGGGATTTGACGAAGGAAGGTAGGTCGGTTGATATTAGAGTGAGACATGGTGATCCATCTGTGGCGGCTATTTTAGCCTCAGAGTCTGCCATCGCGTTTCCGACTATACCGCAGTGGCTAGGGATCCAGAGAAACTGAATGGTGGATCCGATGGCAAGGATATCCTCAATGAGGTCCAGACAGCGGGATATGAGAGGATGATTATCTAATCCCTTTTCCAGAGCTCTAAGAGTATTGGTGGAGTCCGAACATAATGCCCATTTGGATAGTGGTTGGGAGAGTATGAATTGGAGATATTTTTCAATGGCTAGGGTCTCAGCCGTGTAAGAGCTAGATTGAGGGCTTAGGTGATAGCGAAAGGTTTCGGGAAGGAGAGGATTCCCTAAGGGAAAGAGTACGAATACAGATCCTACACCAGTTGCAGATTTGGATCCATCAGTGAAAATGATATTGGTTTGGGGAATCGAGTCAAGGATGATATGGAAGTGGTGCTGAAAGGAGAGTGCAGGGGTGGATGATTTGTCAAAGCGGAGCAGGGAGAAGTTAAAAGGCACAGAATGTAGGCCCCATGGGGGATGATTAGGCGGGGTAATTGGATAGCAGTCCTGATAAGGGAGATTGTATTTATTCCTGGATTGATGAAAAATCTGGCCCACGCACTCAAGAGGACTAGTTCTGATAATATGTGGCGGGATAGGTCGAGGATTGAAGAATGAGGAAGCGTGAGGGAGAAATGGTCTGGATGAGAGGCTGTAAGAATAGTTTATAAGCAATTGAAGACGTCGAAGTGTCTGGGGATAGAAGTGGTTCGAAAGAGACCCAAGGACAGTCTGATGGCTGTGTTCTGGATGGGATCGATCAGGTTGAGGTAGGAGGTTGGAGCAGAGCGGTATACTATGCTGCCATAGTCTATCTTTGGCCGTATGGCAGTTAGATAAATTGAGCGAAGTGAGCGATAGTCAGCTCCCCAAGTGGAGTGAGCGAGGAACTTTATTAGGCTTAAAGATCTAATGCATCTAGATTTTAGATCAATGAGATGAGCCTTCCAGGTTAGGCGGTAGTCAAATGTTAGGCGCAAGAATCTACCGGTGGATTGAGTTAGGATATCCCGATCTAGGAATGTGGAGGATTGGAGTCTAGAGCAAGAATTTTTTCTGCAGAAATGTACGATGTTGGATTTTTCAGGGGAGAAGTTAAAACCGGAGCGGGTGAACCAAGTAGAGAGCTCACCGAGGACACTCTGGATTCTTTTCTCGCAGACGCGCGGGCTGGGGGAGGAATAATAAGACAGAACGTCGTCCGCATAGAGGCGAAACTGAACTTTACCTTCGAAACATTAGAGATAATCGCAGAGGTCAGCCCATCCAAAGTGCAATGGTAGGGCCTCACTCCGGAGAAACCGCCTTGTTGATCACGGTAATCTCTACGCCAGGTAAGTATTCTTAGAACGGACATCGTAAGAATGCATATTTACTCTTTGTACCAAAAAAGTATTCAAATAATGGGGCAACAAATTATGTTTTATTTTATATATCAATCGAATGTTAGCCCCTTCAATGGCCCGCGCAACTGAAAACCAATCCAATGACCGCAATATTACCTCTATCGATGTATACCTATTACAGTTCAATAGTACACGCATAGCCTTGTTCTGCTGCATTTGAAGTCTACCAATACTCTCCTTATTACATGATATCAGCACAGACATACAATTTGTAAAATGGAGTAAAACTATAGTATTATATACAAGCCTCTTGGACCATAGTGATAAATGTGACGATATACGATTAAAGAACCCTATTGTTTTCCCAATCTTTCTACTTTCTACAGTTTTCCCAATCTTTCTACTTTCTACAGCTGACAAAATGTTAACTGACGATCCAACAGTACTCTTAAGTATTTAATTTCATTTACAATTTCAATATCACAATTATTTATTAACTAACGGATTAAATCTTTTGCAGTTTGCTTTAGACCCTATCACCATGCACCTTGTTTTCAGTTCGTTTAGTTTAAGTTTATTTTTGCATAGCCATCTAAATAGTATTGCCAGTTCACTATTCAATGTTTCAACCATCTCAGGCAAATTATACCCAGACACAGATATGAGAGTATCATCTGCAAAAAGACTAATAAATCATTTATCCAATATTGAATTGAAACATTTATCCAATATTGAAACATTTACCCAATTGAAATATCGTTGATATATATATCAAAAACAGCAACGAGCCCAAAACACTACCCTGAGGAACTTCCCACGCACTTTCCCTCTTTGACGACACTTTTCCCTCAACCCTCGTCCTATGATGTCTGTCAGTTAAGTAACTCTTGATCTATTTTAAGGCTTTCGATCTTACACCATAACTTAATAATTTTTTACACAGTATATCCCGGTCAATAGTTTCGAATGCTCGCTTTAAATCTATAAATACACTAAACACAGTTTTTCCGACCTTTATATCGCTTCTCCATGTTGCGCAGACATACTGAATAGCCGTCTCACAAGAATGTTTTGTCCTAAACCCTGATTGAGCAGCAAATAACAATTTATTGGTTTCAAAATAAGTTTTCAAATCTGTACATACTATAGTCTCAATGATTTTATTAACAACAGGTAATAAATTAATTGGTCTAAAGTCACTTGGTATACTAGGCTTTGGTATTTTTGGAATTGGTACAATAATGCTGGTTTTTAAGTCCTCAGGAAATGTATTCGTTTCAAAACTTGTATTAATTAAGTACAATAAAGGATAACCGATGACACAAAAAATTGTTTTCATTAATCTTATCGTAATTTCATTGTCACTCGTACTTCGGCTTTTTAAACTTAACACAATTTTTCTTAATTTGTTTAGAGTAACATGTCTAAACTCAGAAAAATCGTGAGTCTTGCATACTTTGACATCGCTGCTCCAGTCCTGCTCTTCGATACTCTGTTCTACTTCATTCAAATTATCGAAGTAAAAGTTATTGAAGTTCTCCTCCGTAGGTCCGTAGTGAGCATAAAAGTCGATTCGCGAAAAATCGGCACGCCCCTTACCATTGCCCAGCAAATCCTTTATTGTTCTTCACATCTTCCTCCCGTCCCCCCTACAAGCATCGATATTATTATTAAGGTACTTTTTCCTCTCAAGTCGCATCATGAACAGTGCAATATTTCTTCTCTGCTTATAAATTCTCCAATCATGTTCATTTTTTGTAAAAGAAAACTTTCTATACGCTCTGCCCCTCTCAACTTGAGCATTTCTTAGCTCTTTGCTCATCCAAGGGAACTTTCTAGGTAGTACTAATTTTAAGGGAGCAGCCATATCAATAGCATCATGTAGAGTTTGCATAAAATCAACATATAATTTACTAACGTCAATGGAATTGTAGTCCCAATCATTCCCCATCAACTCAGTAATGAGCCTCGAGACTGCTTGCTCATTCAGATTCCGAGCATACGTATGTTGAGGTGTTTCACATACAATACCCTGAAGTTTAAACTCGGTACCAATAATCTCATGATCGCTTATCATCGGAAAATCTCTAACAAGCTCCACAGCTCCAAAATCATTGGTAATTATGTGATCAATCAGTGTTTGTGAGATACCACTATTGTGGGTTTCCCTAGTAACAATCTGTGTGAATCCTGCTCCACTGATAATGTCTCTCAACATTCTAGATTCACTGTTGTTCTTCAATAAATCGATATTTATATCACCCAGAAGAAAGATTTTATTTCTTTGAAATTCATTGTCACTTAGATTGCCTTCCAAGTAGTTTAAAAAGTCACCTACAGAGGTACTAGGCGATCTATAGCAGGCCGCTACCAAGAAAAACAGCTTATTTATCTGTATCTTAACTGTTACGACCCAGTAACTGGTTAGAACTGTCTCGACAGAAACCATCCAATATTTCAAGCCGGATTTCTTATAAATAATAGCACCCCCCGTATGACGACTATCCGAATAACAGACAACAGCCGTATATCCGGTTATGTTAATTTCGTTCTCTTCTACATCTCGTGTTACATGAGTTTCAGTAACACACAAGATCCATGGGTTTCTATCTTCTACAAACTGTCTCAGCTAGTGGACGCACTGAAGCAATCAAGTGGTTGCTATGCATACTTAGTTCTGTTCTTCATCCTTTCAACAGCTCGTTTATAACATTCGCAATTTTTATCAAACACTGTGTGATCATATTTAATATGTGGTATCATCAGGACATCATGTGCAAATTTACAATTAGTACACTCCTTTGTATTTGAATTACATTCTGAGCTTTTATGATGTTTGTTACATAAAGGGCAAACATCTTGTTGACTGCACTTTGCCGCTTTATGTCCATACCTCCAACACTTGTAACATCGCAGCACTCCCAAATATTCATAGACTGGAAAACTGTCCCAGTCAAAGAAAACTCTCTTACTACTCAACATGCACTTATAGATCTCTGCCGACACCTCCGGTATTATATTACACAGTTTATTTCCTTTAGGAATATATTTTCGAACTACTTCAATATTCAGATCTGTATTTTTAAGAAAACTCTGATTTTTGATGCGCTCTAAAAAGTCTTCATTAGTTGCAATATATTTATCTTGAACGCCAACCACAATTATTCTGGGGTTAATATATTTAGGTATTTCTACCTCATAATTATCGGATAATTCTTCTATTGCTGTTATTTGCAGTTTCTTCAGAGAATCGTCATCCTTACACTGAATCATAACGGATCCCTGACCTATTGATTTTAATTTGTTTATTTCTACCGATAAATTGGACGGATTAATTTTCCGTGATCGCATTCCTCGTCGTAGTACTATTTTGTTGCTTATTTTTCGGTCTAATTATTAACGGATGTTTTTTTTTTTACAATATCTGTCCATGATTTTCCTTGTGGAGTCTAGATGTCATTATGTTGCGAATTATTTAATAATTTCTCTGTATTCACCTTACACCCCTCAGTATGTTGTTCCAACCTTTTTAATCTATTACTAAGGTCAACATTCACCTCAAATACTGACAGACATCCATCACATACCCAAAACAAATTTTTACAGTCATTTATGGCTTTAGATATTGGCTCTTTGATGTTAACACAATGTAAATGATATTTATTATCACACACTTTGCACGCCACGAATTTTACTCGCCCGACAATATCGTCATTGCACCCGGTACATGCGTGTGTACCCGGCCCTGCCATGGCGACAACTGGACCTGTTGCCTTTTTTTTTGTGGGGTTTTCTGAAGTTTCAGGATTACGGCCACGACCACCCAAGCACTAAAGGCCGAAATTGGACGTTGTATCAACGAACTACCTCCACATTTATGCAAACCCGTTATTGAAAACTTCGCCAGAAGAGAACGCGTGTGTGTTATGTGTTATTTCATACATAATTACATTTTTAATATAAATCAATAAATAGTTCAATACTTTGCTACAGAAAACCATGTTTTATTTTAAATTCGCATCGTGCGCTCTTATTTCCACACTCTTTATAAAAAATATAAGCAATGCCGTTTTATGAGACGGCGAATAATTTCACTGCATTCTTTTACTGTGTATTTATCCATATTAAAACTTACATCTTTATATTAAACAACAGACAAACCCAAATTCACTGTTGTCACTTTCTGTATGATTTCGCCTACGATCAGATTGAAAAGAAATTGATTAAGACTGTCACACTGCCTTACTACTTTTAGTGCCCTAATCCAAGAGTTTGCGAAAGAATCCTTTAATCTCACTTGAACTTACTGAGAAAATGAACCAAAGCCACAGGTCTCCCTTTGTTATCCACAAAATTCTCTGTTTTGAATTTTTGCTGAAGACCAAATTGTTTCAATTTACATTCAATAACTCTACAAAACAAGAACTTACCTACAGTTAAATCTCACAAGTTTCTTGGTCTCACCTTCCATTGCAGACTCTCATGGAAAGATCATGTCCAATCTCTGAAGGCTAAATCTACTCGGGACTTAGGAATATTAAAGATGCTTTCAAACCAAGAATTTACAACTGAGGTTCGGACCATCACTGCCTTCTTAAATTATACGAAGCAACTATTAGATCCAAAATGGACTATGGCAGCATAATTTTTGCTACTGCTCCCAAATCTTATCTGCTCTCATAACTGGAGCTTTTATCACCAGCCCCATTCCCAGTTTACACAGCATTTTGAGTTTAGAGCCCTTAACCACCAGGAGGAAATATCTACTCTTAAAGTAGGCTACGGATCTCTGGCAGATACCATTCGTTCCTGGATATCAGTCATTCTTCCATCCTCCTTCAATACTCTCAATTGCGTCCACTCATAACCTGGCCCTAGACCTCAGGCGTATCTTCAAGCAATTATCAGAAGAGTCCAACACCCAATTGCAAGTTCCTCTGCCAATTAGCACTATTTCTCCATGGTTATTACATCCCATCCAGGTTCATTTTTCTTCATTAAAATACGATAATGAATCTACGTGCTCTTCTATATATAAATCCAATATAAACATCATTATCCAGTCCCAATCTCCATGCCAAATACAGATGGATCCAAGTCAGATCACAGAGTCGGTTGTGGCTTTGTTCACGACAGATCTTCCTCAGGCTTTAAAAGATACATGGCCATTGAAAGATCCCTCAGTTATATCAAGTTAAACGCCGCAAATTCCTGGATCATATACTCTGATTCTAGGAATTCCTTATCGATGATCCAAAAACCCTTCATTTCCCATCCAGTTATAGAGCTAATTGTAGATCTCATAGAAAATATCATAGCATAGGATTGTTCGCCTGGTGTCCTGGTCACAAAGCCATTAAAGGTCCTCCATTCTCCAAAACTCCATTCAACATGGTCAACCTTATATGCGATGTTTTAATACGAAAGATTATCTCTCATCGGTAAAAACCTTCTCGCAGTCTTTAAGGCAATCCTAATGAGATGATTCAGAGGGACTCAATGATTGAACTATTCTCCCAACCTCCCCCAGAACATCTCGTAAGCAGGAAAATTACAGTAAAATGGATGAGACTCCCAATGGCCAGTGCAGATTTATATTTGAGTATTTACTAAAACGAAAAGGTCCTTCGTCTGCGAATTTTGCAATGATCCCCTATCCGACAAGCACATTCTTACCGAATGCATGGTATTGTACCCTCCCAGATCCTTTTTTAACCTGAATCAGGACCTCTCTCCAAACCTTTGCTCAAACATGTTTAACACCCTTGCCTATCTGAAAGAAATTAAATATATCACAAAAATGTGATCACTGCTAGCGACGGTTCACTCCAGTGCTAGCTATTTTTTAGCAAAAACAAACTTGTCAACACACCTGTGATAGTTTATCCTACGATAAAACCCATCTGTGATAGAAACCATCTGTGATAGAAGCCATCTATGATAGAACCGATGTGTGATACTAGTAACCTGTGGTATTTATTAGTTTTTTCTATTTCCGTTTTTTAACACTTAAATTCCAAACTCATAAGTCAAAGTTCCTGGTTGCTAAATGATCTTGATATCGATGCGACCTAAATCTGAATATTCTCTCTCCCTCCCTCACCTTCCATCACAATCCGTCTCCTCCCTCTCCCTCCACTCCCCACCTCTCTCTTTTTAGTGCAGGTATATTTTTTGTTGCTTGATATATACATTTTATTCTACGACGGCTTTAAGTATATAGCCCTGGTACTATTTAAAAAGTGATATTTTTCGTAAATATGACCCTTCCCAATAACACTGTCAAACCGTCCGGGCACTGGTTTAGTTTGTGAATGGTAGTCATTTAAACAGGACAATTTTTGCGATTTTACAACAATGAAAAAACTATTTTGCAGTGATAACATTTTTGTTTTTCATAAATAAAACAAAAGATGTGAGTGAAACTTTGCTCAGCGAAGTTTATTGGGACTCTGCACCTTCGTTATCAACCATAAAATATTGGACAGCTAAATTCAAACGTGGCCGTACAAGCAGTTTTAATGTAGTTCGTCCGAGTTGTCCAAATGGGGTTATCACATCAGCAATGATTGAAAAAATCCGCGATATCGTGAATAACGATCGGAGAGTGAAAGTGCGTGAGATTGCTGAGACTGTGGGCCTCTCAATTTAACAGCTGCAGCTTTCTGCAAGGTGGGTGCTCCGATTGCCCACAATTGACCCTAAATAAACACGTGTGTCAACTTCAAAAGAATGTTGAGCGATGTTAAACCGCAATCGATATAAACGGTTCATAACTGTTAATGAAACATGGATCAATTATAGCACATCAGAGCTTAAACATCAGCCACGAACAGTCAGCGAGCACTTATTTTGAAGGGTTGGAGCAATTATATTTTTTTAGAGGAGATACAAAGGGCATAGAACAACGTTGGACTAAGTGTACTGAACTGAAAGGTGATTACTTTGAAAAATAAAATAAGTTTTACAAGTAAAAATGTTTTTTTTTTATCAAGGGCAGGGTACTTATCATGCAACTCTTGTAGTACTATTGCCAGTGTTCAATTTATTAATGACGTTTTTGAAAAGAGTAAAGATAGTCGCTTTAAATCTATCTAAGAGATGAATGGGAAATACGAAATTTGGTGTTAATACCAAATGTTTTTGCCACACCCTATATATGGTTTTGTGTGCATATAAAAGTGCGAATTAAAACAAACTAATAATTTTTATTGTGAACATTTTAACCCATTATTCCTATAGTAATAGTAACCTACTATAAATAATCTATTGCAGTGGATTATTTTAAAACCACCCCCTCGATGGCTCAGGACACATTGACACCGATCCTCCAGAGAATCATTCATTTTAATTTAGGTCTGATACAACTAATATATTTTGACCAAAGCCCCGACGATACCCTGGATATTATCCAACCAGCAATAATTAATCCACAACGTCGGCCAACAGAAAATATTCTGTCGGAGTGGGACACGCTGAAATGAAAAATGGTCTTGCTTTGCAGTAAATTACCGGGAGGGGACGGTGGAGAATGTGGTGGCGCCGGTGGGATATTTTTGATGGTCGCGTCATTGTAGTCGCAAGGGTGAAAGAAAAAATCTTTGGTTTTATATTAATAATTTGTCCCAATGTTGTGTGCAAAGAGAACAGCACGCTTCATAGACGGTGAAAGCTTTTCAGAATTTTCCTGTAATAATTTGGTATTATTAGGAAGAGCGTTAAAACGCTCTTCCTAATAGTACTTTTATCTTGAGAGTATCTTTATCTTGAGATAAAATATATTTTTTTTATATATTACGTCTATTTTTAATTAATATTGAGAGCGCAAAATAATTTTTTAAATGAATAAAAAGCATTGGGTAGTCAGAAAATTCGAAAATATTAGATAATTATTGGGAAAAACGGAAAACTTATAAAATCAATTCAAAGGATCACAATAAAAGCAGAATCAAGAATATTTTGTAAGATAACACTGGGGAACAATTTGAAAAATAATTTCTGTTGAGTTCGATATTTAAGATGTTTTATACATAAATTCACATGCTAATTCCAAAACTTTAATTAGTTTTTTTTTTGTCACGTCAAGTTTTTTCTCTATAGTTGTTGCCCATCCGACTAAGCTTGGCGAATCACAGAAGTCACTACTGCTCTCCTACCGGCGAACCCTCTTCGACCTAGGAGTGGGGGTGTGAGTGACCTTGCGTCATCCAAAACTAGTTCGGTCAGTTACGCATGAGATCTGTGTTGACGCAAAATGGTCTGTTTCCTTCTTGGCCAGCAACGCGGGTATACGAAGTATCCCTGTTTTTTGTGCATGTCGGACAGAAGAGCTCGTGAGAAGCATTGACAGAAAATTTGACTGAAACATTAACCGAACTTGAAATGAATGCTTGGTTGGGTTTTAAAAATATTGTTAAAGACTTTCTTGAAAATACACGAGCCCCAAATTACATCGAAATTGTTCAACAACTCTTGGAGACCTTTAAAAAGCTTGGTTGCAACATGAGCATCAAACTGCATTTCTTACATAATCATCTTGCTAACTTCCCAGAAAATCTTGATGCTGTTAGTGATGAGCAGGGCGACCGATTCCACCAAGATCTAAAGGTTATGGAAACGAGGTATCAAGGTAGATGGGATGTCAGTATAATGGCTGACTACTGTTGGAGCATCAAGAGGGAATGTCCACAAAGTGAACACTCCAGGAAAAGCTCTAAGAAGAAATTTTTACCATAATATATTTTATTTATTTTTTGTATAAACACAATTTAACTTTTAATAATATGTTAACCTCTGTATGAATAAAATATTTTAATCTATTTGGTCAGATCTCACCTTATTTCCTTTCGTATGTACACTTTTAAGGTAAAATGAGGGGTATGCTGTAGCTTAAGAACTTGACGTGATAGAGAAAAACTGCGAATATTTTTGAATTCAGAGATGAAAAATTAGTCAAAAACAAGTCACAGATCCAAGTCAATAAAATTGTTGTTCCCCAGTGTAATCAATAGAATAAGCGAAAATAATTATCTAAAAGGAAGGATTAAACGTCATCGGATTTTTTTTCAAAATTGTTTTTAGGCTATTAAGAAGAAGATTTAAACGACAGCCAAGTAATAGAAAGTCAATTTGGGAAATAACAGACACCCTAGTAAACAGGGTGTTCTAAAAGTTGAGTCATTTATTGAAAAACGTTGTAGAAAGGTTGTAAAAATAATAAATTTTACCAAAAATCATTTATATAAAAGTTGCAAAATAAAAGAGTTATTAACAGTTACAAAATTGGAAAACAGACCTGACTTTTTGATATTCTCGACAATTGCGTTCTAAATACATAAAGTATTTGTTTACTGCTGATACTGGGTATGACTAGTTTTTTTGTATTCTTGTACGATGTTTCTTTTTAGTACCATGTAGTTATAATTCCATAATAGGGCATGTTTTTAGATACTTTCTGCGACTAAAATGCTAAACGTTTATCAATACAATAAACTAGTGGACATAATATTAACTTACGAGGAGTGCCATCGAAATGCAGCTGCGGCATGTCGTTTGTAAGCGGAAAGGTTTCTATTAATAAATCATCCAGCTCCGTGGTCAATTTAGTTATAAGACTTATACATGGTACACGATACATGGTACTTAACGGCACAACAAGGAGATCACGATGGAAGATCTTCTCCACGCGAAATGGTAGAGATTGAGGAAGAAATTTTAGAAATTGTCGAAAACGAGCAAATGACGAGCACTAAGTCTATAGGAGGGCAAGTTGAGATTGGTGATAGTAAAGTGTGGAAGACTATACGACAAGAACACTTTTATCCCTATCATTATCAACGGGTACAAGCGTTACAACCCGAAGATTATCCTAGAAAAGTTGAATTTTATCAGTTGTTTTTACATCAGTACTACAGAAATGAAAATTCTACCAAATATATTTTGGCTACCGAAGTCACATTTACAAGAAATGGAGTAAATAATTTCCGCAATAACCGTAAGCTGTGAAAAGAAGAAGCAAAGACATGCTTATTGGGCCTTTCTTTCTTCTAAGTCGACTGACAGGTAAAAATTATTTAGACTTCTCTTCAAAACAATCTGGCAAAATTATTACAAGATGTTCTTTTAAATGTTGGACAGAATCTGTAGTTTCTACATAATGGAGCTCCGCCACATTTAGGCGAGAAGTTCACGAAACATTTAAATAATGAATTTCCTAACAGATGAATAGGGCGCAATGGGCCCATTTCTTGGCCTGCACGCTCCCTGAATTTAACGGCGTGCGATTTTTTTTTGTGGGGCTATTTCAAAAAGTTAGTTCATCACAATGGAGAAGTAAATACTATGGAAGAACTACAACAGCGCATCGAAAACGGTTGTGATGTTATTCGTGGACGCCGGGATTTTTGGATCGGATTTGAACCGAATAAATGGTGACAATTTTTGTAATGTTTTTATAGAAAAAACATTATATATAGTTTTTTATAGATAATTTAATTTATATATGAAAACCAAAACTCACAGTCTAATCTATGGCATGCTACCAGGTAAGATTCTGTTGTCAAGCACCAATTAATAACAGTTTTTGTTTATTTTATGTTGTTAGTTTTAACATTAAAGATGATATTTTATGATTGCTCATTTTCAGTATTCAAATACTGAATCCAGTTGCTTATTATCATTCACCACTCCCTCCCATCTTCGATAATGTCGTTCAGGATTTATATGTGACACCTGTCCACCTTTTCAAGGTTTTATCTCGTTCCATTTTGCGACAGGATTTGCCTTGAAGTATCCTTCGTCTCAGGCCGTCATTTCGTCTAGCTAGATCTTCGACAAATTGGCTTATCTATGTTAGTTTAGTTCTAACTGACGAACTAACTAATGAAAACTAATAGTGTTTTCAATGTTGTGTCGTGTCGTGTTATCAGGCGCCATTAATCAATAACACTGTCATACATGTATATATACATGGGCTGAAAAGTCCCAGGCCTAACAAAGAAAACACAGTTTTTTTTGGTTCAAAATTAGCTTTATTCATCAACGTAATCTTCATCAAGAGCAACGCAATCATTCCAGCGCCGCTCTAACATTTCAATACCACTTTTGTAGAATGATTTATCTTTTGCCTCAAAATAGGCCTCAGTTTCAGCGATAACCTCTTCATTCGTGCGAAATTTCTTACCGGCGAGCATTTTTTTCAGGTCTGCGAACAGCCAGTAGTCGCTGGGAGCCAAATCTGGCGAATACGGTGGATGTGGGAGGAATTCGAAGTTCAATTCATGTAGTTTTGCCATTGTTTTGATTGACTTGTGACACGGTGCATTGTCTTGATGAAACAAATTTTTTTTTCTTTGCCATATGCGGTCGTTTCTTTGCAATTTCGGCCTTCAAACGCTCCAATAACGCTATATAATATTTACTGTAAATGGTATTTCCTTTCTCAAGATAGTCGATGAATATTACACCACGCACATCCCAAAATACCGAGGCCATAACCTTTCCAGCCGATTGTTGTGCTTTCGGGCGCTTTGGACGAGGTTCACCAGTTGCTGTCCACTCAGATGACGATCGTTTTGATTCCGGAGTGAAGTGATGGATCCATGTTTCATCCATTGTCACATATCGATGCAAAAATTCCGGTTTGTTACGTTTAAACATGGCCAAACAATGCTCAGAATCATCAACACGTTCTCGTTTTTGGTCAACAGTGAGCAAACGCGGCACCCACTTTGAACAGAGCTTTCTCATAGTCAAATGCTTATGCAATATAAAGCCAACACGTTCTTTTGATATCTTTACGATGTCAGCTAACTCACGCAACTTCACTTTTCGATTATTTAAAACGATTTTGTGGATTTTTTTGTTTTCTGGTGTTACCGCCTCATTTGGACGTCCACTGCGTTCTGCATCATCGGTGTCTCTACGACCACGTTTGAAGTCAGCAAACCAACGTTTTATTGTTGTTTCTGATGGAGCGGAGTCCCCATAACACTTTTCAAGCCATGGCTTCGCTTGAACGGTATTTTTTCCCATCAAGAAGCAGTGTAAAATTAAAACACGAAATTGTTTTTGATCCATTGTTTTGAAAATAACAAAAGTAGCGTCACTCTTAGCACAATAACTCACAAACTAATGAGTAGAATATCATGAAATTTTAACAGCTGTCTTTTGAAGGTTAGTATTAACTGAAAAAAAGGTGACTGCAATAAAACTAGCGCCATCTATGTGTTAGGCCCGGGACTTTTCAGCCCATGTGTTATATATATATATATATATATATATATATATATATATATATATATATATATATATATAGAGTATATATATATATATATATATATATATATATATATATATATATATATATATATATATATATATATGTTACATCTAATATTATTAGTAGATAATATTTCTAAACCATTCCGGGTGTTGATCCGTTGATTCTGTGAAGAGTCATGACGTTTCGCCAAAATCGCATTTGGCCTTTTCAAGTAATGTCCGCTTCGACTGAAAAGTCCAACAAAAGTAAAAGTATGGAAAACCCTTCTGAAAAAAGAAGAAACGCGGCAACGTGGCGGTGAGGTAGAAAAATCAATAAACGGACGCACGACAGCGTGGCCGAGCGCCGCAAATAGTTCCGAACTAACCCGATATAATCTGTGCAGTTGCCGGTCGGTTATAAAAGCCAGCACAATGACCCGTGCACGTCAGTTGGAGTGGACAACACTTGAAAATGCCAAATGCGATTTTGGCGAAACGTCGTGACTCTTAACAGATTCAACGGATCGACACCTGGATTGATTTAGAAATGAATTTTTCAACAAACCGCGTTTTTTTCTTCAAATAGTCATAACTATTTTTCTTAATTATTCATTTTTGAATAAACTTTTTAAAAAACATGATTAAAAAATATTTCTATTCACGTTCTATTAAATTTTTGAGTTTTTCGGAAAACGTTATTAATTTTTCATTTTTCATAGTTCTTGATAAACTTGTTTGCTTTCTAGGATTTGCGGCATTAAACGTAGAATGAATGAAATTTTTTTTTGGAAAAAAGACAAAAAATGAAAAATGCCGATCTTTGAAAAATTCATATTTTTTTCAGAAAAACTCAGAAATTTTATAGAAGACGGATTTAATTTTTTTTTTCTGTAAGTTTTTCGAAAAGTTTATTTAAAAACGAACAATTAAAAAAAATTTCTTATTTGGTGAACTTTTGGAAGGGTTATGATTATTTAAAAAAAACGGTAGTATGTTGGAAAGTTCGTACCTTTCTTCCGGTTGATTAATAAAATTTGAAACAAAATCACAGAAAAGTATGTAGTGAGGTGATGTAACATAAAAATTTCAGCCAAATCATAAGGGGTCGGAGTGGTGGATTTGACATGGAATGTATATATATATATATATATATATATATATATATATATATATATATATATATATATATATATTTAAAAAGCTAAGGAAGTTCACCCGTGCTCCACGTGGTGCTTTGCCATTAATCCATCCGCCATCCAAAGCGCCAGCAAGCGTCTCCCAAGACCGGTTTCTGGCCTTAAGCCAGTTTTAAATAATTTTGTAATACCAATAGATAATAATATTCTAAAAAGAGTTGACACTGCTAAAAATTTGGGCTTAATTTTTGCCTAAGATTTGAGGTTTCGGCCACATATCATTAAGTGTGTTAAGCAGGCCTATACTAATTTTAAGATGCTATATCCACATCGACACTTTTTGTCTATTACATTAAAAATCACATTGACGGACTCTCTGGTCTTTTCATGTTTTAACTACGCTGATACAGTGTATGAGACATGTCTGGATTAAGAAAATATTGCTCGTATTCAGAGAGTGCAGAATTCTTGTCTTAGGTATATATATGGTATAAGAAAGTTCTCTCCGATAACGCACAAATTAAAAGAAGCTAACTGGATATCTATGACAAAAAGACGAAGAGTGCACATGGTCCCTCTATTTCATAAAATAATTTGCCCGTCATATCTCATTGACAAATTAATGTACCAAACCGATGTCCATAATTTAAATCTTAGGTTTGGGGCCTCATATTGCCTCCTTCACATCGATTACAACTTTTTAAGAGGTCGTGTACGTATAATATTTATAAAATTTATAAAAATGTTTCGCGCAAACTAAATACATTATCACCATATTCGTTAAAATATCATTATAAAATGAACATCGGATAATGTATCCTCCAGCATCAAAAATTAAAGAGTATAAACGGCTTGAAATGGAGAAATGGATTGTTTGGCTTCTTTTTTCTCAATCCTTCTATTGGAACCTTTGGTGTGAAACACTAACCTCGAAGAGATTTATCAGTAAACACCAAATAACTTTTTTTAAACTTCTCGACGCACGTTTCGCTAACCATGTTAGCATCGTCAGGAGATGATTTAATCTGAGGTACAATAAATGTACTCGGTTATTTCTAATATATTTCAATAAAAAAAAACAGGAACTGGGCTAGATCTTTTCTAATGGCTTTCAGTTCCATTTTGCGTATCAATAATGGATGTCTATTTTATTTTAATTATTATAATTAACATCCACCTACCGAATTTTTCGTTAAGAATTATTAACCAACTATAAGTTAACCAATACGTTGGGTAATTTAAAAACCACCCAGTCGGTGACCAGTCCAGCAAACATTGATACCGATCCCCCAGGGAATCATTCATTTTAATCTTGGTCTGATATAGCCAATATATTTTGACAGAAGCACCGGCGATACCCTGGATATTATTCATCCAGTAATAATTAATCTACATCGTCGGCCAACAGAAAATATTCTGTCAGAGTACGACACGCTGAAATGAAAAATGGGCTTCCTTTGCAGCAAATTGTCGGGAGGGGATGGTAGAAAGGGTGGTGTATGCCAGTGAAGTATTTTTCTTGATCGTCGCGTCAATGTTGTCATGAGGAACGAACGAAATCCGTTCGTTTTGTAATAAAGTGGGAAAGACGACGAAACGAAATAAAGGGGTGATATGTGATGGAAAATTTGTGGCGTCTAGGAAAATCCTTCTTCTTTCAAATAGTATATTTCATACTTTCAAGGAAAATAATATAAGCTTTTCATCTTAACTCGAGTAGTTGACATAATACATACTTTTAATATGTTGTTCTTTGTCTTGGTATAAAAACGTCAAAGATATAAAGATGATTAAAATCAATCTCATCATAACAGTGAAATAATTATCAGACATATGAAACAAAATATTGGTTTTTGATAAAAATATCATGTCTCAAATTGTCTTTTCTTGTGTTTTTACAACGCATCCAGACGAACAAACGCACCCGTTATTCAACAACGTATATCAAGATTCTCTGTCCGAATTGAACGCAGGGATTACAATAACCTGGATTGAATGATAGTACAGGGACAAATAAAGGGTTCTAGATCTTGCGACAGGACTCCAAAAAGGTGGATAGACCAAATTAAAGACCTAACTGGTATACCTTTTCAAAATAGAGAAACCTGGCGAGAAGTAGTCAGGAAAGTATGAGTTTAACAGAAGTAACAGAATGAGTTTCCATAGGTCTCTTTTGTAAAGAAGAATTCAAAGAAGAAGAAACAAAAAAAATAATAAAAGTAAAGTAGTACTTTACTTTTATTATTTTTTAACTTTAACTTTAACGTAACTTTTTCAATTATTAATGTAAGGCTTAGTAAACTTCACGGTTCATGATTTTTACACCCTTCGTTAGGTAGGGTTTTTCATATAAATAGTACATAGTTTAGTTTTAGAATTAGATTAAATAATCTCCTGATGATGCTAACATGCGATGATGCTAGCGAAACGTACGTCGAGCAATTCAAAAAAAAAGTGATTTGGTGTTTAGTGGCAAATATCTTCACGTTTAATATCAAATGTGCTTTTTCACATATTTGCTGAAATGTTAATTTTATTATTGTTTTTCAATAAGTTTTAGGTGTTTGATCTTTGTTGAAAGGAACTTTTTTCTTTAAAATTTTCTGAAGAATCGCAGTCTAAATTTACAAAAGTACTTTTTTTACACTTTCTCTTTCCCTCTACCTATGGCTTAGTAAAGCATTAGTATAAGGGCATTATGGTGAGCGGGGATTACTAGGAGGACTAACTAGGATTATTAATAAGAGGTACTTACTTAGATTACTAAGGTGGCAAAGTAAATTTCGAAGCAGAGGGGGGACATTTGACAAACAAAATACTATTATTTGTTTTTCAAGATAAAATAAAAAATAGCGGATTATCACTTGTAGTTAATATATATATATATATATATATATATATATATATATATATATATATATATATATATATATATATATATATATATATATATATATATATATATATATATATATATATATATATATATATATATATATATATATATATATATATATATATATATATATACATATATATATATATATATATATATATATATATATATATATATATATATATATATATATATATATATATATATATATATATATATATATATATATATATATATATATATATATATATATATATATATATATCTAGATCATTGTATAATTAGAGATCGATTTATAAATATAAAATCACATAAAATCAGTTGACTAAAAAGGGACTTAAAAAAAATAAATTCGATGACAATTTTAGGAGGAATCTTCTTGGCAATTATCACATTCAAAATAACCTGCTTCATAAAAAGTGCATTGTTCATGCCACCATCCACGCATTTAATATATTCGATCCTATGTTGTTTTTGGATCGTCCGAGTCGTATTGGTTTCCAGTGTCTTTAAAGCACTCGCTATTTGATAAGATGCCTCAAATATATTACCAGTACACGCCTTCCCCCGTACTTGGGTCACCCGATACAATTCTTTACTGGTGGGAGAAAGGAGAATCATTACCCGGGAGCAAAGTATTTATTTGGAGAGTAATAATTTACTGTTGGACAAATTTAGTAATTACTATTATAAACAGCAGGAGACTGAGGCTCTCTCTTTATGTTACCCCTTTCCAGCCAAAGTACTTTGCTCTATTAAATCTTTCACCCTTTCTCCACGAAGGGTGAAAGATTTCTGTAATATTTCCCTCCACGGTTCCGTTACGCTACCTTGTGGGCATACCTGGTACTATACCCGGGGTTTCAGGCAGAATGTTACGAGCGGTCCTGACTGCTACGAGCATTCGCCGTATGATGGCGCGAGTTGTGTGCGATCACGACTCGTCATTAAATTGGCCAGTTGATCTGGTCTGGCCCCGATCGTCTTTCCGAACTGCTTTCCTTGCGTTCGTCTAGAGTTCGGTTGATGACGGCTGAAAGGCTAGAAACCGGTCCCGAGAGACACGTGACGTCGCATGGTTGACAGTTCGGCGAAGGCGATCGGTGGCGCCACGTGGAGAAAGGGTGAAAGATTTCTGTAATATATATATATATATATATATATATATATATATATATATATATATATATATATATATATATATATATATATGTGTGTGTGTGTGTGTGTGTAACATCGAATATTTTCACGGATGATGGAGAATGTGTATAAATCATTCCGGATATCAATCAATTCCAGGACTTACTAGGATTATTAGGGAGAGGACCTTACTAAGATTACTAAGGAGACAAAGTAAATTTAGAGGAATTAGAAATATTTTGTGCTTTATCTAAAAAAAAAAAACTCTCGTTACTTCTTGCTCATAGTAATATATATCTTAATTCGAAAATTATTTATTGATATAACATTTATTGAACATGAAACAACATAAATTTTAACAATAGATAGGCTGTGATAAAATAGAATATTTACCATACATGACATTATTATTTAAATATATTAACGTGTTACCTTACATTAACCATTCCACGGGGTCGAAAACCACCCCGTTCGTGACCAGCCCCGCAAACATTGACAGCCGTTCCCCAGAGAAGCATTCATTTTAATTTTGCCCCGATACAGTTAATATATTTTGACAGAAAAACGGAGGATACCCTGGATATTATTCATTCAATAGTAATTAATCCACATTGTCGACCAACAGAAAATATTCTGTCTGAGTGCGACAAACTGGAATGAAAAATGACTTTTCGTTGCACTAAATAGCTCGGGGTGGATTGCAGATGAGGTGGTGTCGCCTGAAGGACATTTTTCTTGGCCGCTGCATCAATGTTGTCACGAGAAAGGAACAAAATTCTTTCGTTTTGTAATGACAGTTTGATTCATTTGTGTGATCCGGTTGAGGCCACTAAAAGCTTTCGTAAGTGGTTTTACAGTAATTTGGCGCTGGTTGGAAAAACGACGTAATAAAATAAGAATGTTTGGTGAGGGATGTTACCACATTCAGGAAACTTCTAAACTCCCTATACCACATATTTTATAAAAATAACATAAATATTCGATATTGAATTTAAATATTTCGCTTAAATATTATAAAATACAGTACAAACTCGATATCTTGAACACTCATTTTTTTGAATAGCTGGTTTAAATGAACAACAATTTCGTTCCTTATATTTGTAGTGACAGTCGAATAATGCAAATAGCGGTGACCTCTCGTTAACGTGAACAAGGGCACATGTGTTTAAAAACTTGTCTCAAACATAACCTATTTGATATAATAAACAACTGTTGCATTTGTGTTCTCGTCTCGAAGTGAGTGTAGTTTTGCATCAACATGGTCAAACCGAAGACTAAATATTTGACACTGCAAGAAAAGTTAAATATACTGAAAGAATGCGAAAAAAATATGTCAGCAACACCATTAGCTAAACGGTACGATTTCACGAAATCAACCATATGTGCGATAAAAAAGAAAAAGATTGCTATTTTGGCAACTGTAAAAAACTCTAAATCCTGCTAAAAGGCGCACTTTGAAAACTTCTACATACAAATTAATGGAAAAGGAACGCTATAAATGACTTCTTTGTCAAAGAGAACAAAACTTTCTTGTTACCAGCGATATGATACTGGAAAAGGCATTAACTTTGACAGCCAGTGACGGTTGTCTACAAAGGATTAAAACTCGTTATGATATAAGATTTATTAAAATTACCAACTCAGCCCGAATTAGTCGACCCTTTTAAGCAAGATTTGTTCCGAATTATAGAAGAACTTAATTTATGCCATCATCAAATTTATAACGCAGACAAAACGGGCCTGTTCTGGAAGTTCCTTCCCGACAAGACATATGTTTCCCTGGCAGAAAAGACAGCTGCAGTATTAAAAAATCCAACATTCTTAGGTTGTGCCATAGGTTTAGGTGTGTCACCATAAATTAACTCCACTTCGTATCGGGAAATCTAGAAATCCAGGGGCACTGAAGCAATTTAAAAATCTATTAATTTACAAACATTCCAAAAATTCTTGGATGACTAAAAAAAAAATTTAAGAGTTGGTTTTTTGAAAATTTTGTACCTGAGGTAAATTGCGTACATATAAATTTACATGAATAGCAATTACGTATATTATATAATTTATTTACAGATAAGATTTCTAAAATCCTAAGGGTTGCGTCTGAGAGCCTTATTTTTAAGAACAGCCGATGGAATGATACTCACAACGTTCATGCCACCTAATGTGATGCCGTTGATTCAATCATTAGATCAGAATGTTTGAAAACTAACAAAACTTTACTATAGAAAAATCCTTCTCAGCTCTGTTGTAGAAAAAAGTTGTAAATAAAGCGAAAATCTGAAACGTTTGACTATAAATTTTGTGTTCATATTATCGAGGTTATACTGTTTTCAAATCTAAAAGAAAATGATAAACGTTTAGTGTCAGTGAAACATTACCGATTATTAACATTATTGAAGAACAGAAAGTACATTGACCTTTTATCAAAGTTTTTAACAAAAAATCATCCTTATGTGAAGTATAGAAAAGTAAATAAAGTTAATTGAGTGAATTTTTCTATTATTTCCCACTCTGCAAAAATTATGAAGAGGCTTTAAGTTAGTATGTAGACGACACGATAGGAAAAAATATTTCCATTCATGATTTTTTATTATTTTGTATGACATCACAAGAATGAAATAAATCGAGTATATAATAAACTAAGCATAGAAATACAAACTATTACAGCCCTATATCTAAGTTAAGCACTAAGAATGTATTGCCCAGCTGAGGCAGTTGCTTGATGTAGTTCGATGAGACTATCAACGAAGAATCTTCGAGGGCATTCGTTTACTATGTAATTTCTGGTCTGCTGGTCTGCAACGCAGTCCCGCGAAGAAATCTCGGTTCTACCCCACCAGTACATTAAGAAGATATATAACTTCCTTGGGCGGTTCGATAACGGTTAAGGTAAACCCATTCTTGTCGAGGTAGGTCTAAGACGGGATCATGTATTAATATTGTATATAAGTTATCCATTACGGAGGACCGTAGCAAACTACATCTCACTCAATTTCTGGTCCAGGTGGAACTCTTCTCTCCCGATAGTTGGGTCAGTAGTTCATGGGGATTTTCCGGATTATATCCATAGTTTAGGAAAATTTTGTAGCTCATCATAAAGTATCGAATTAGCATGAGTATAGCTGCTACTAATTCCTTCATTGTTGATGCTTGCCTTCTTATTTGAGATGTGGCTATATATATTAAAACTGGGAGTCATTGGACCGGCGAGTGTTTTAGAGTGCTGGTAATAATACGTTAAGCATGTGTGCGCTATTAAACCATACCGGTGAGCAGTGTTCAACAGCCCAGTATGCAAGTGAGAGTGTTGCAGCTCAGGGTACGTCAGCGTTTGCGCTCCAACTCTGGAAGTAATTTTCATAGCACTTTTATTTAGGCGATGTTTATAGGTAAGGAATTGATCCAGTGTAACTACGAGATATTTAGGTTTCTCGTTGGGCTTTAGCTGTATATTATCGACGCGCTTACTTGTAAGTGAGTGTGCTCTTCTTTGTTGTTTAAATGGAATGCGCACACTTCTGTTTTACTGAAGTTCAATTGTAGTTCCCATCTGTGGTAGTAATTCTATGGTACCATGTTGCGATTAAAGAGAAAAAGTAAAATGAAAACGTAAAACAGAAGAGGAATAAATTCATTCACTCCAAATAAAGGCTAAATTCATTTATTCAAAACTTAGTTTAATCTAATTAGCATAGAAATTATGGTCTTTGGTTTTGTAGAAACTTATATATAACTTTTTAGAAAAATAATGACTGTACGCAATAAACTCCTTCTTGTATAAACAACGACAGAGGAAATAGTCATGGTTTATCCGGTTTGTAAAATCCGAAAATAAAATCGACTGCATTCTTTCATCGACTATAAAAAATCGGAAATTACTTATTAAAAAGATACACTAGGAAATACACAAATTCGATAGATATTAAGATTCTGAAACAAAATCAGATACCATACTCCGAAAAAATATATGAAAGTACTAACTAAACAGATATCAAGAAATTGTCAGAACAGAAAATTGTAACACTTACAAAAACAGAGTTTAATATTACAAATAAAGTAAACTAAATCGAATACGATCCAAATGATACAGCAAAGAAGAACATTATACACAGTAAATTAACCATCTACAAAACATATCGTAAGGTGAGAAGAGCTACAATAGGAACGATAGGCAAAGATCTAGAAACTCACTACATAACAAATATTGAAAACTCTATAAAAAGAATAAGAAAATGAGATGCATAAGAATTTATGGAAAAAGGTGAAAAATATATAAACCTATATGCAGGATGATTCAAAAGTTGAGACCATTTTTTAACTGCGTGTAAAGCTCGATAAAATAAACATTTCTTTTTAATACCATTTTTCGAAAAAACTGAAAGAAAAACGTACCCAATAATCGGCGCATGCGCGTAAGAGTGATAAAGGTGGTGATAATCTCACCGGCCTGTTCTATGTGATCAGTAAGTATCATTCTTGTATTACTAGCGTTTTAAAAACATATGTTTTTTTTGTAACCCCATAAAGTCTGGTGACCTAAGTGACCTCGCAAGTGGCCCTCCACGACCTACCCACTTATTAGAAAAAGTTATGTCTAAGAACTCCCGCACTTCATGACATGTCTGTCTTCAATGTCTGCCTGACATTCAGAGGTACAGTTTTTAAAAACTGGAGATAGTTTTCACCCGTTAACAATCCGGTAAGATAAAAGGCACACGTTTTCAGGTACTCTCGCTCTTCCCGTGTACTCTCTACGATGTTCCCTCAAATCACTGGTCTTTCTGACTCTTTGCATAACCTGCATAAATGATTTCAGCAATGGGTGAACCCGAAAAGGAAAACGGTCAGCGTATAGCTGTTTTTAAAAATTCATTAAAGGCTGCAGCGGCCTTATGTTTAGTCCGGTCAAATTAAACAGAAAAATAAGAGTGAAGGCACATAAATTCACAAGAAGTGAGTAAAATTGCTCAAAACATAATTAAAAATAACATTTTAAAATTCCCCCATCGTTCCGGTACGTGGAAAAAAATTGACTCGAGGTCAAAGGTCAAAAGTAAGTTTTATCGTAAAATTACTTTGGACAAAAATTGTCATAAGATCATAAAATTATCAAAAAGAGATATATGTCAAAAAGATTATAAAATTATCTATAAAAAAGGTAGCAATAATGTTTTTAAGAGCCACCGTTCCTGAGATATAACGATTTAAAAAGTTGTAAGCGTCATAATATGCATAAGTACGTCACGTATATACATCTCTGTAGCTGTAATATAAGTTAAAATATTTTTCTATCGGTGATTGTAACTTACATTTAAAATATAAAATATACATAAGTATAACTATGAGAATATCAGGTAAAATGAAACCCAGTCCCTTAGTTTATACACCAGTGTAACCTTCAGACAACATCTCTCTAGCTGTTCAATTGTGTGCGTGGCTAGGGTCGTGTACCTGCTGTATGCCAGAATACCCAATAAATGAAATACCATTAGTCTATAATAAAAATGTCAAAATATTGTTTTGTTTGTGCTAAACTTTTAACTGAAAGTTAAAATGTTACTGTTGAACGTGGTATGAAGACATTAATCAATGCAAGTATCGAACGAGCTGATGAATGAATCACCAACAGTAGAGGATTCGTTTGCTACCAACGAAGAGACATGCGACACATCGCTACAGACGTAATTCACTTACACCCAGGATGATGAAAAAGAAGAAGAACAACAAGAAGAAGTAATTGAAGATTATCAATCAGACGAATAAATTTTTCTACTGTTTTTTAATTTCCATCGCTTTTATCAATTCCAACCGTTGCTAATATCTGTTATTATGTGTTTGTCTGTTATTATATGTTATTATGTATTATCTGTTTTCAATTAAACAGAATCACAACAGACCTGTGGAATAGGCCTACTGGGGAAACCATGTTAAAAAAACGCGCTAAGTACACTACCTCAGAGGTGGCGTGGAAACGTGTGCATATTATGGCGCTTACAACTTTCTGAATCGTTATATCTCAGGAACGGTGGCTCTTAGGAACAAAATTGTTGATACCTTTTTTATAGATAAATTTATTTCCATTTTCCATTTATTTTTGATTTGATTTATTACTCCAAATATTTTATATTTAAAATGTAAGTTACAATCACCGATAGAAAAATATTTTCACTTATATTACAGCTACAGAGATGTATATACGTGACGTACTTATGCATATTATGACGCTCACAACTTTTGAATAGTTATCTCTTAGGAACGGTGGCTCTTAAGAAAAAAATTATTAATACCTTTTTTATAGATAATTTTATGATCTGTAATTTTTGTCTGAGGTAATTTTACGATAAAACTTACCGTTTTGTTTTGATTAGTTCTAGCCAGAAATAAAGACGAAATATTGACGATCTTACTTTCTTAATAACAAACATCGCTCTTGGATATCTTGCGCCATTAGTGACAGAAGACAAAAATGTAGTTTATTACAACCTAATATAAACCTCTGCTTCAGTTACTTCATCAAGGTGTTACTATATGTTTTAAGCCATATATGCTCGATTGGAGCTTTGAAATGATTGTGACAATAGTTCACAATTTCTCTGATATTGGGGCCATGGAAGATGGGGCCATGGCAAGTTATTCTATAATTACTGAATCAGGTGTATTTATCAAACGAGTAACAGAGAAATTGAAACCAAAAACAATACTAACATGTTGAAAGAATTTGTGAAGTAATGTCGTTCGTAATTCTGACGATGCTCCTTATTTTAACTCATAGCTTACAATGACAGTTTACGATTTGGAAAACGATTTAAAGCTATGACAGAAGAAGAATTGAAAGATTACTTAAACGGGCAGATTGAGGTACCCACCAACAAGAAATGAGAGGATTTAATCAAATGTATTCCAGATCAGAATAGCGATGAAGATGAAAGCGAACCAGAATTTTCAGCGCAGATACTGGAAAAACTCTGTGCGATTGTGGTCCACTAATAGTACGCACTTATAGTAATACTCTGGTATTTGCTGTTTCACATTCTTCAGATTCTTCACATTCTGTCACACGTATATTAAAAGAGGCCGCCTTAAATGATCATAGACACACAAGTAACAATGGAATTCTAAGAATTCTGCTTCCATTTCGATCTAACGGTATGATTCCTGAATGGTTGTATTAAAGCTGGCGAACATGAAATAACTCCAAAAGGATCAATATGAATCACATATGAAATCCATAAAAGAACCTTGAATAAAATGACGATAAAATGTTTAATAAAAGTTATCAGATTGGATATGTTTATTGGATTACATTCATTATCATTTGTGAGGCTGATTTAGTCTGCTCAGAATATTTTTATTCATTAGATAATACCAGCAAAATTCGAAGAGATTAAACACATTTTTTAAAATGTCGCACGTTTTGATAACGTGCGTCCAGAAGTTTAAAAATGTAATTTGGTGTTTAGTAATCTTTTTTAATTATTCTTAACTAGTTTTAAAATATCTTCGAGTTGAGTGTTTCACAATGACGGTTTCCAATAAGAGAATTAATAACATACTAGTCCTAAATAAACATACATTTTTTTGATATTTATAATTCGTGGGCAAAATGAACACACTCCAAGCCTACAATGTAGGCTACCCATAGTTATGGGGAAGGAATGGGAAAAGGGTGGTCATCACGTGACTTAGGGACGTCTATGACGGCTAATTTACGACGGCCGCCTACTTCCTTCGCAGGAAGTTCTTAATTTCTTCCGAAACTGTGACGGCGGAGCCTAGGCGCGTACAATGCGAAAAGGAGGAAGCCAATTAAGTAATTAATGGCCGATATATGTGGCTTAAATGGAAACTTATTAGACAGTTTCGTGGCGAAATTGCCTCGGCTTTCGTTGTTTCTCGATTTAATAACATTCGGGACTGTATTTAAATAAATTACCGTTCACCTCCTTAATTTGAACTTTACTTCAATTATATTAGTTAGTTTTTTTTCACTAATCTACTTAGAAAGTAAGATATAAAGTACTGCTATATGCTTTCACATGTAATGGGTGATCCAAGATCTTTTTAGGATACATAGTGAAGCTGACTTGTTTACAAAATCCGTAGAAGTAGAATCTCAGGTATACGGTCAGTTCTTATGAAGTAATATATATATATATATATATATATATATATATATATATATATATATATATATATAAATATATATATATATATATATATATATATATATATATATATATATATATTATATTATATATATATATATATATATATATATATATAAATATATATATATATATATATATATATATATATATATATATATATATATATATATATATATATATGTATATATATATTTTTATATATATATATATATATATATATATATATATATATATATATATATATATATATATATATATAAATATATATATATATATATATATATATATATATATATATATATATATATATATATATATATAACAAAAAACTCAAGAAGCTATCTCAAGAAACATTCTTGGTTCTATAACTAATGTCCAGCCAGTAAATAATCGACTTATGACACTATCCCTCAAGTGTGCTAACAAAAACTATACATTAATCAGTGCACACCTCCCAGTTAACGAAGAAAATAAATCTAATCCTGAAAAAGTAAATAAGTCCTGGGAAATTCTGGAAAAGACTATCTTTAAAATTCCCTCTAACCATGTAAAAATCCTATTGGGTGATTTCAACGCCCAACTAGGGAAAGAAAAAAAGTACAGGAAAACAGTCGGCAGTTTTCCCGCTCATAAATGGACTAACCATAATGGTAGAAGATTGGTTGAACTATGTTCGCAGTTTAATCCAAAAATAATGCCAACACATTTTAAGAAGAAAATAACAAAACAGAAGACCTGGAGGTGCCCAAACACGTACATAGGTGAATTTCAAATTGACCATGTTGCCATTTCGTACCCCAATTATAAAGAAATTTTGAATGTTCAAGTCAGGAAAGGAGCTAACATAGACACGGATCACTACTTGACTAGAATCAAAGCTTAAAACCTCGAAAACTTATTCAAAAGAGACTGCTAATACCAAAGTTCGACCCAACGAAAATAAAACCAGACCTAACAGAAGAGCTTGATAAACAACCAGCACAGAACTGGCAAGAATTGAAACAAAAAAATATTAAAACAGCCTTAAAGTTGGTCCCTTTACAAAAACGTAGAAAACATCCATGGTGGGATGAAGTTTGCGAGCAAGCAGTATTAAGCCGAAGTAAAGCATTCAAAGATTGGAACAGTAAAAAAACAGCAATAAACTATAGCATCTTTTTGGAAGTAAGAAACGAAACATCGAAGCTAATTAGACAAACTAAAAGAAAATATGAAAACAATCAACTTAATGAAATAGAAAAAGATTTCCAAAAAAATAACACCCGAAACTTTTACAAAACATTTAAAACTAAATTAACAGGCTATCAACCCCAAAGTCTTTGCTTCCAAAAGGAAAACGGACAATTAGTTCTAAATAACCAAGACAATTGCAAAGAACTTGCGAAATATTTTGAACAAATACTAAACTGTCCTGAGCCTTTAAACAAATTACCAACACTAAACCCTAAACAAACAAACCCAGATTCATTACCACCGAATGAAGATGAAATAATTAGACAAATCAAGCGGCTTAAAAATAACAAAGCTTCTGGTGAAGATGGAATCACTGCTGAACTTTTGAAATCCGCTGGTCCAAGCACAATCAAGGAAATAACCAAAATTCTACAAGAAGTTTGGCGAACCGAACGGATTCCGGAAGAATGGAAAGATGCTCTAATCCATCCACTACACAAGAAAGGAGATACAACGGATGTAAACAACTATAGAGGGATATCTCCTCTCCCAGTTTGTTACAAGATTCTATCTCAATGTCTACTAGATAGAGCACAAGGACAGTTGGAACCTAAAATTGGTGAATATCAAGCAGGTTTTCGACCGGGCAGATCCTGCCCTGAACAGATCCTGAATCTAAAGTTGATCCTAAGTCATCAAAAACTGTACAATAAAAATCTCGTCTGTACATTTGTGGATTTCAAGAAAGGATATGATTCTATAGACCGCGAATCTTTATTCCGAATCTTTAAAGAACAAGGACTAGATCTGAAAACGCTGGCAATTATTAAAGCAACATTGACTAACACAAGGTCAAAAGTTAAATTCATAGGTGACATCTCAGAGCCCTTCGAAATTAAAACTGGAGTGAGACAAGGGGATGGACTCTCGCCACTCTTATTTAACTGTGTTCTAGAAAAAGTAATACAGGAGTGGCGTGAAAAAAAGTCGGCCCTGAATATTGACCAGCCCATTAAACTGGGGAGAACCAACATCAAAATTGATTGTCTGGCGTTTGCTGATGATCTAGCAAGTTTGGCTCAAGATGTATTAACGGCACAGAAACAGATTGAAATTCTAAAAGAAAGAGCAGAAAAGGTAGGACTCCAAATTTCCTTTGAAAAGACACAATACATGACCTGCAACAGACTAAGACCACCATTTCTAAAAACAAAATATGGTAACATCAGACGAGTCTCTCAATTCAAATATTTGGGTGAAATAATCATGGAAAATGGGTTGGAAAAAGCGGCCAATAAGGGTAGATGTCAAAAAATGGAAAAGGCATTGAGACTTACACAAAATATTTACAACAAAAAATGCCTATCTAAAAACACAAAACTGAGACATTACAACACAGTTATTAAGCCAGAATGTCTATATGGAGCAGAAACGCTCATTTTGAATAGAAAGCGAGACATCGAGGACATTGAAAAGAAGGAAAGAAAAATCATAAGAAAAATCCTAGGCCCCAAACAAATAAATACAACAACATACCGACTTCGAGAAAACCAAGAAATCAAACAATACACAGATATACATAGCGATATGAGAAAAAGAAGACTTAAGTTTTACGGACACATAAAACGGATAAATCCAAATAGGCTAACTACATAAATAGTCGAATTTTATGAAAAGCTAAAGTAGAAATAATTAAATGGATTGCTGCAATTAAAGAGGACCTAAGATCAGCAAATATTACACAAAGTGAAATTCAGGATAGAGGCTGTTTCAGACACAAGGTTGACGTTTGGAAGGTTGGCCAGAGAGAAAAATGTAGGAAGACTGGAACAACTTGGTCTGACGAAAGAAAAAAAAGCTCATAGCGAAAGAATGAAATTAGTATGGGCGCAAAGGAAGGCTAACAACAACAAACGCCTTTAATTGTACTTCGCGTGGTCCACCCGGGCCCATACGTGAACAATAATAATAATATGGATCGACAATGGCCGAATATATATATATATATATATATATATATATATATATATATATATATATATATATATATATATATATATATATCTTTATTCGGCCATTGTCGATCCACTACAGGATAAAGGCTTCCCCAGCATGCTTCCAATTCGCACGGTCCTGAGTTTTCCACTGCCATTCGGGTCCAATAAACTTGATGATGTAATTCGTCGATCGTGTTTTCGGCCTTCTTCGCAGGCGTTTATGATCAAGCGGTATCCATTCCAGAATTGCTTTGGTCCATCTGTCATCGCATCGTCTCGCTATATAACCTGCCCATTTCCTTTTCAATTCTTTCGCCTTTCCAATGATGTCACATACCTTCGTTTGTTCTCTGATCCATATGCAGGTCTTTCTGTACCGCTTTGAAATGCCAAGCATATACCTTTCCATTCCCCTCTGTGCAACCCGAAGCTTCTGAACTGACTGTGAAGTGAATATCCATGTTTCACTTCCATTTTTTTCTCTTCAGACAAAGTGGGAGTTTGCTCTTAAATACTCTTAAATACTATATTGAGCCAGCTATGCCAACCACACTTAACCCAGGTGTGTCGGTAACACCTTTCCGGTTTTTTCGCTAAAGAAAACACCTTATTTACAATGGGTAGTTAAATTGTATTTATTCACAGTATTGGCCTTTTGATTCTATACATTTTGCCCATCTCTCAGGCAATTTATGGATGCCATTCTAAAAGAACAATTTCTCCTTTGAGCTAAACCATTCATCGAGCAATTTTTTAACTTCTTCGAAATTGACGAAGCGCTGCTCTGCAAGCGCGTGCTCCATTGATTCGAAAAGATGGCAGTCGGATGGACCCAGGCCTAGAGAGTACGGCGGGTGCGATAAAACTTCCCTTCCAAGTGATTTCAACACTTCTTTGAAGCAGAATTTTACTGACAATTTTTCGATTTTCTAATTGCCTGTCATTTAATTCATGTGGCACCCATCTTCCCACCTTTTGGATTTTTCCCATCGCTTGTAGTCGTTCACATATTGCGACTCCGTTCACATTCAACTTTTCTGCCAATTGTTTTTGAGTTTGTGTAGGGTGTTCATCCAATAACTCCTGCAATTCCGCATCTTCAAACGTTTTCGGTCTACCAGGACGTTCTTTGTCTTGAACGTTGAAATCACCACATTTGAATTGTCGAAACCACGTTTCACATATTCTTATGGTTGGAGCATGCTCACTGTAAGTTTCTACAAGGAAACTATGACTTTCAGCGGTTTTTTTCTTTTGATGAAAAAAAACAAGTAATGCGTGCACAAATGCACGTTTTCAGGCACAAAACTCGACATTTTCAAAAAATTGGAAATCTATAACGTTGTTATTTTAGCGGAACGTAACTTGTTAGTTTTGAGATTAATGTCAATAGAATAAAATGACATATATATCAAATCATAACATTGCATACTTATGGCTAGTGAAATCTATTACAAAAACCGGAAAGTAATTACCGACACACCTGATTTCAAGTGTTATCCGCTTCGACTGAAGAGGCGAACTGACGTGCATGGGTCGTTGTGCTGGCTTTTATAGCCGGCCGGCGACTGTGCAAATTATATCGGGGTAGTTCGGGACTATTTGCTGCACTCGGCAACGCTGTCGGGCGTCCGTTTATTGATTTTCCTACCTCTCCGCCACGTTGCCGCGTTTATTCTTTTTTCAGAAGGGATTTCCATACATTTGGATTGTTGCGAGCGTCGTTTCGCGTATTTAGCTTACCTCTTTCTTCTATTTCAAGGACTTCTCTGATTGTTCGGACCTTGTAGTTTTCAATATTGTGGATGTGTTCTGTTTGTAGATGGTGCTGGAACAGAGCGGAAGTGGTTTGTTTGTTTTTTAAATCGTTTTTATGTTCTTGAATTCTGGCTGATATTCGTTTGTTTATTTGTCCTATGTATGCTCTGTTGCAGTCGGAACAAGATATACTATATACCCCATGATTTTCCAGTCTAACTTTGTCCTTGGGGTTTTTTAGGATGTTTGCAACCGTTTTGTGCGGCTTGTAGGCTGTTCTGATCTTATGTTTCCTTAGTAGTCTGCCTATCTTATCTGTGATTCCTTTTACGTATGGTAGCAGGACCTTTAGTGTATTTGGTTCACGATCCTCTATTGTTCTTCGTGTTTGTGTTTCCTGACGGCGAATGGCCTTTCATTTTTTATACAATTTTCTGAATATCCATTTTGTCTAAGGGCTGTAGAAATTTTTGGAAGTTCCTCGCTTCGTGTATCTGGTAGTGTCAGTCGAAAGGATCTAGAAATCAAGGTGTTCGCTACTCCTTGGATTTGAGAAGGATGATGATGGGATTTAGCGTTGAGGTATCGATCGGTGTGAGTTGGTTTCTTATACACTGTGAATTCGAGTGTTCCAAAAAGTTTCCTTGTGATAAGGAGATATAAAAATGCCAGTTTTCTATTCTGTTCGACTTCCAGAGTGAACTGTATTCTGGGGTGGATTTCGTTTAACTGGGTTAGGAAGTTGTTCAGAAGTTCGTTTCCGTGAGGCCATATTACAAAGATATCATCCACATAGCCTTTCCAAAGTTTAGGATTTAAAGGAACGTTGGCCAATGCCTTTGTTTCGAACTCGGTCATGAACAGGTTGGCTACAAGGGGTGTTAAAGATGATTCCATTGGGGCACCGTCGGTATGTTTAGAGATCTGCTGGTTGAAAGAAAAGTGTGTATTCTTCAAGCAGTGTTCGGAGAGTTCCCCCACAAATGATGGAAAGTCTTCGTTCATCGAAATTAGGTCCAGGGCCTCATCTATGGGGATACTTGAATACAGTGAGACAATGTCCAGGCTTGCCAGTATGTCTGTATCCTCTAGTTCGAAATATTTAATCATCCTTAACAAATGTTCTGAGTTTTGAATATAGGACTCCGCAAGATTGACGCTTGGTTGCATGATACTTGCTAGATATTTTTTCAAATTTTGTTTTGGAGAACCGAATGCATTTACTATGGGACTTAATGGGATTTCTGGTTTATGCATTTTGGGTGACCGTAAAGTTTAGGACATCTGCTTGATTTTTCCCTTGGAATTATCCTTCGTTCAATGTCCGGTTCTAGTTTGCTTTCTCTCTGCTTTGATTTAACTTTTGGTCGTTTTTTTAGATAGGTTGTTGGATCTCTGTTCACTGGTTTATATGTCTTTTCCAGTAAAATATTCGTCATCTTTGCCATATGCTCTTCGATGTTCATTATGACTGTTGCGTTTGAAAATGCGATTTTGGTGAAACATCGTGACTCTTCACAGAGTCAACGGATCGACACCCGGAATGATTTAGAATCATATATATATATATATATATATATATATATATATATATATATATATATATATATATATATATAGATATAATATAGAACAACACTCACACGTAGGAACAAACATTTCTAAAGAAAATATATATAGTTAAAATCAAGGATATTCTTTTTTTCTCCACATACAATGATCCACTTTAACCGTATTCATAGTCGAAATATCAATATACTAAGAACTAAAAATATCGTTTTCTTTCAATTTTACTTAAATCATTTTTTTTAATTTATTTTAAAAATATTTTTTACTACTTTCCAAAAAAAATAGATAATTTTTTAAAATAAGCCACAATGGATACATTGCTTAACCAAATCGTAAGCAGATCTTATATAGATGTACCGGAGAACAACTGAGGAAACTACAGCGGCAGTTCATATTAATGATTTTGAAACTAAAATCAATGTAGAATCGTAGGGGTGCGACAAGATGACGCAATATCGCCTGATTTTTCCTCAGCTTGCCTCTTTCTTGAATAAAAATAAAAATCAATGGTGCATTCTTAAGCCACTTTCGCTTCGTAGAATATATCGTTTTCCTTTCACAAAACCCAGATGAGCTACAATAACACGTACAAAAGCTGAGAAATCATTTAGCTTAAAAATAAATCAGAGGAAGACTCAGATCGTGTTCAATAAATTTGCCGAGGATAGAAGATTTTCTGTTTTGTGCGAGGGATTGGGTGTTGTGGATCACTATACGTACACTCATTTACGTTATCATCTTTTTATTACAACTCTTACTGGTGCCAAATAAAACTCGATACCAAATGACCAATGTTTGTAAAATTGATTTATTATTTCGGAGTCAAAAAATTACAATGTACCAATTGCTTTCAAAAGTAATTTAAAAATAAAAAGAACAGCTTTTAATAAAACTAATAAGCAGTAGTGCCTTCATGGGTATGTATGCATGCCTGAGGACGATTTGGCATGATGTCGATTAAATGATCAATTAGGGCTCTCGCATTCTTCCCGAACAGCATCTTTTAGTTCTTGCAGTGTAAGAGGAGTTTGCTGGCCATCCTAACTTGGTTATTGCCTCCTCTTCAAGAGAACTACTGCTGTTGGATGAGGAGGTACATTATCATCCATGAAAATAAATCCGTCGCCTATTACACATCGGAACACACGTACAACGGTATTTAGAACGTCCTTCATGTAGACAGCACCAGTGACTCTTCTCTCCAGGACCAGTAGAGGTGTCCGTGTACCCCACTTCAAATGCGATACCTGGCCCAGCAGTTTCTAGACGAGCTTGTCGACCTGGAGCTCTCCTAATATTAGCTAACTAATATTAACAATCAGAAACCAAGCCAATTCTCGTCTCAACGGAGAACATCACGTTATTCCAGTTAGGACTATGATCCACCATTTTTCGAGCCCGTTCCAATCTTACATTTTTTATTGAAGAGTTAGTTAGCGAACACGTAAAGCTCTTGTGCGACAGAAATTTACCGCTTTCGGCCTGTGTGTTATCGTGTTATTTGTCGTGAAACATTTACCCCTTCAAGCCAAACAAACTCCCTACATACCACTTGTAGATTCCTGCCGGTCTTGTGAAGCTGTTGCATATCGTTTTCTATCACTTCTAAGGCGAGCCTTTACGTCATTTGTCTCTTGGAATTTTTTATGAATTTTCGATACAATACTTTGGGAAACATCTACAATTTCCGCGATATCACTTCGATTAAAACCCTGTTGTAACAACGCAATTACCCTTGATGTGTTAAAATTAGATATCATGGTTCGAGGTATTTTTAAACGGAATGATTGAAAATTGAAGAACTGAAATAATGTGTAAATACCAACATTAACGAAAAGGGCAAAAAACTAAAAAGCTGTGTTAACAGGAAAACAATGCTTTTGTTATTTTCATTTAAAAACGGTCTAAATGAAATATCCATCCAGTTTTTATAGTATTATAGGCGTAGGAGTATTATAGGCATAGACGTACCAAACCAAACTTTTGGAGATATGTGTATCATGGGCGGATGATTTTCCAGAACGAGCTTCTTGGTTCGGTGGAAGAAATGTTTGAACAGTTCGATTGATAGTTCTTTCAGATGGACGTTTGTGTAAACTGTAAATATCAAGTAATTTTCTAAAACATTTTTCACAAAACGCCCATTTTCATAAAATAATTCAATTATTTTAACGACTCTATTTTTGAAAATGTCATAGATTACACTTCTGAAATGAGAGTAGACATAAGAAAATTTACAATGCCATCTGTGTTTTATTCAGGAATTAAAAAAACATTTCAATTTGAAAGACCCGTGGGGTAATCTTCTCGCCTTATTATAATGATTCGTATCTATGATAACTATTTGTTTATATATTTTCTTCTGTCAATACTGACGCTCACTAAATCCACTATTATTATTATTCTCATCGACTTGGTATCACTCTCTCAGCTCAAAAAGCTGGAAACCATAAACCAATTCCTCCCTCGCGAGTTCGGCTCGGAGTCTGGGGATAAATTTCATTATAACCCAGTATTCCGTTGGCATTAAGACAAAAATTTTCGAACTATGTGGCAGGTTTGTAACAATATAGCCCGTTGTCCCACTTTTATGACATTTCTATTTAGTCCGCAGTTTGTTTGCAAACTTTTGAAGAACCTGTGGCTCACCAATCCCTCTGCGGAACTTACAAAAGGTTCGATGTTCACTTTTTCAAGTTGCCAGATGTTCTTCAATTCATAAGAAAGATTCTCATACTTAGAAACCTTTTCTACCTCCGTTTTATGTATATTATGAGACAGCGGTATGGCAATATCAATAATTGTTCCCCACTTTTCTTTTTTATTTATTAAGACAATGTCTGGTCTATTGTAGTCGACAGCCCTGTCAGTTATTATCGGTCTATCCCAATAGAGCAGCACACCGTCATACTCCAGAACAGCTTGAGGACTGTATTTATAATACGGCGGAGTAGATGTTGGTAAAAGACCATAATTAGGTGCCAATTTTTGGTGGATTATTTTAGCAAGTTGATTATGCCTTCCTAAATATGCGTTTTCTGCTATAGTAGGACATCCACCCAACAGTGCCCAACAGTCTCCCTTACTTTACCACACTTTCGACATACATCTTCAGTGTTTTCTTTAAGGATATATTTCTTGTAATTATCAGTTTTGATGACTTTATCCTGAATAGTAATAACAAAACAACACAAAAACAAATAAACCACAGAAACAACTAAAACAAATAAAAATGATTTTCAAGGCGGTAGGATTTTGCGGACAAGAACCCTTCGGAACCGTTGGCAGGATTTGTCTGGGGTTGGCGAGTCTGGAGCAAGTTGCGGCTCCCAACTCTATGGTACCACAAGATTGGAAACGGAAAAGGTAATAGAAGAACTGGATACACTAAGAGAGGTCGAAGAACAAGACCTCCTCTCCCTTCGGGCTCGCCCGCTGTCCGGTGGACTGCTCCCCTAGGAGAGCTCGCGGCCGACGTATAAAATGGCCAAAAGAATTAAATACGAACGTAATCTCTGCATTTTATTACGTTAATGCGATGATCCACTTCCAGGGTGGAGATCATCTCTTTATAAGGAATTTATACGAAGACACCCAGAACTAGATATCACTGAACAAAACATAGCAGACAGAAAAAACGTTATAATCAAGAAAGGTTATCTAACCACCACGGAACGCGATGAAATAAAGAGAGAAGTGGCTAAAGCTATACATCAAACAATGCCATTAACACAGAAGCACCAAAAACATTCAGAAACACTCCACCAACAATACAGCAATATAAAAGGGAAAAACCATAATTTGGATACATTGAAAGATACCAGAGAAAAATTCTTCAGTAATATGGCATGTTATGAAGGAACTGATCCCCTTAATAGACCTGTTATTCCGGTCTTGAAAATTATTCATAAAGCCAAAGAAATTGTATCGGGAATGAATTTAGTATTGAGGGAGTTTCTTAAAACAAATTCTGTTACTATAATAGAACTTAACGGACAACATACATATTATCCTAGCACGGTAAGACAAGATCATCTTATTATTATTATTCTTCTGCTCATCCTTACTGTAGAATCTCAGCTCATGCTAGCCGATATTCCAATGCCAAGATGAAAAAGAAATTCAGCTCCTCCCACCCTTGCATAATATTTTACGAACAATGTGACACGTCTGCAAGAGCACGGCACGCTGTCCCACTATGGCAATCGATCTCGAGATACCGAGGCTCTCGAGGTTCTTTGAAAATCTCTTACTTATCAGGCCTTCGGCGGATGTAACGGAGGGCACTACATCTACCTTACTCAGTTTCCACTGGTTCTTCAAGTCGTATGCCAGATTTTCATACTTTGTGGATTTTTCTATCTCAGTTTTTCTAATGTTGTGAGATAGCGGCACTGCGATATCAATTATAAAAGCCCTCTTGTCCTTTTTGTTGATTAGAATAATATCCGGCCTGTTATAATCAACCGTTCGATCAGTAGTGATTGGTCTGTCCCAGTAAAGAATGGTATCGGATGATTCAAGTACCGGAGAAGGCGAGTACTTATAATATGGAGGAGGTGCGCTTTCTAATAGCGAGTATTTTTTTGCAATTTATTGATGTATAATTTTTGCCAGCTGATTATGCCGTCCTAAATAAGCATTAGGAGCAAGGGCCGGGCAACCGCCAATAAGGTGCTCAATTGTTTCCCCCAAAATACCGCATTTCCTGCACTTATCGACTACGTCCAAATGCAGCATGTGCTTTTCATAGTTTTTTGTTCTTGTTACTCTATCTTGAATAGATATCCCAAAACCTTCTGTTTCTGGGTACAAGAGTCCATCGGTCAGCCATTTCAGAGACAATTGTTCGTCAATGGTGTCATCTTCGAGTGACTTAGGAAACCTTCCGTGCAATGTTTGTCCTTTCCATTTTCGAACACAATCCGTGAGTTGTTCTGCTATCAATAGGATTTTATTTATTTAGGTTCAGTGGGGTGAAACCCCGGTCCTCATTTGCAACCAATTTCATTAACGTACTGTTTGAATCAATGAAGTGTTTTCTCATTCTATTTTCTTGATTGAGACAGATATTTTTTACGTTTACAAGGCCTCTACCCCCCAAATTTCTTGGGATGTATAGTCTTTTCGTAGATGAGTTTGGATGCAGGCATCGGAACTTTGTTAATGTTCGGCGTGTCAACCTATCAAGTTCATCAAAGTCAGTTTCTGACCATTTAACAATGCCAAAAGAATATGTCAAAGTTGGCACTGCCCAACCGTTGATCGCTCTAATGAGGTTTCCACTGTTCAGTTTGGTATTTAAAAGTTTTGTAAGTCTCTTTTGGTATAGAGTGGAAAAGTCTTTCTTTAACTGGTTATGATCAAGTTTATGCTTTTGGGGTATTCCTAAATATTTGTAGGATTCTTCTGGTGCTAGTTGTTGTATGTTACAAAGTGTTGAATGTTGACTCTGAACTTTTACTTTCTGTATACTAATGGGAGAACATTTGTCCAGTCCGAATGACATTCTGATATCCCTACTGAATGTTTCAACCGTTTTTTATTGTTATTCTACTCATCCTTACTGTAGAATCTCAGCTCATGCTGGCCGATATTCCAATGCCAAGATGAAAAAGAATTCAGCTCCTCTCACCCGAGCATAATATTTTATTGTTATTATTATTATTATTATTATTCTGCTCATCCTTTCTGTAGAATCTCAGCTCATGCTGGCCGATATTCCAATGTCAAGATGAAAAAGCAATTCAGCTCCTCTCACCCTAGCATAATATCTTACGAACAATGTGACACGTCTGCAAGAGCACGGCCCGCTGTCCCACTATGGCAATCGATCTCGAGATACCGAGGCTCTCGAGGTTCTTTGAAAATCTCTTACTTATCAGGCCTTCGGCGGATATAACGAAGGGCACTACATCTACCTTACTTAGTTTCCACTGGTTCTTCAAGTCGTATGCCAGATTTTCATACTTTGTGGATTTTTCTATGTCAGTTTTTCTAATGTTGTGAGATAGTGGCACTGCGATGTCAATTATAAAAGTCCTCTTGTCCTTTTTGTTGATTAGAACAATATCCGGCCTGTTATAATCAACCGTTCGATCAGTAGTGATTGGTCTGTCCCAGTAAAGAATGGTATCGGATGATTCAAGTACAGGAGAAGGCGAGTACTTATTATATGGAGGAGGTGCACTTTCTAATAGCGAGTATTTTTTTGCAATTTTTTATTATTATTATTATATTATTATTATTATTATTATATTATTATTATTATTATTATATTATTATTATTATTATTATATTATTATTATTATTATTATTATATTATTATTATTATTATTATTCACGTATGGGCCCTGGTGGACCACGCGAAGTACAGTTAGAGGCGTTTGATGTTGTTAGCCTTCCTTTCCGCCCATACTAATTTAATTCTTTCGCTTTGAGCTTTTTTCCTTTCGTCAGACCAAGTTGTTCCAGTCTTCCTACATTTTTCTCTCTGGCCAACCTTCCAAACGTTAATCTTGTATCTGAAACAGCCTCTATTCTAAATTTCACTTTGCGTAATATTTGCTGATCTTAGGTCCTCTTTAATTGCAGCAATTCATTTAATTATTGCTACTTTAGCTCTGCTCCTATTTTCATAAAATTCGACTATTTGTCTTGTTAGAACTTGTTGTTTTCTCGAAGTCGGTATGTTGTGCTATTTATTTGTTTGGGGCATAAGATTTTTCTTATAATTCTTCTTTCCTTCTTTTCAATGTCCTCGATGTCTCTCTTTCTATTCAAAATGAGTGTTTCTGCCCCATATAGACATTCTGGCTTAATAACTGTATTGTAATGTCTCAGTTTTGTGTTTTTAGATATGCATTTTTTGTTGTAAATATTTTGTGTTCAAGTCTCAATGCCGTTTCCATTTTTTGACATCTACCCTTATTGGCCGCTCTTTCCAACCCATTTTCCATGATTATTTCACCCAAATATTGGAATTGAGAGACTCGTCTGGTGTTACCATATTTTGTTTTTAGAAATGGTGTTCTTAAGACTGTTGTAAGTCATATATTGTGTCTTTTCAAAGGAAATTTAGAGTCCTACCTTTTCAGCTGTTTCTTTTAGAATTTCAATCTGTTTTTGTGTCTTTAATATAAATCCTAAATCCACTATAATATAAGATTTTATTCCCTTAAAAAACTGTAGTTAATAATGCAACTCCATAAAAATTCACAACTGAGAAATTGCACCTAGAAGCAATTCATAAAAATTCTCTTCATTTCAACTCTTTAAATTTTTTTTTAATTAGACATTGCAATTGTCATTGTACCATTCTTTTTCTTCATTTAAAGTTGAAATAAAAACTTTCATTTTCTCTTTATACCAACTAATGAAAATAAATTGAAACTTGCAACTCTCGTTCTAATATCAATCTAGCGCTTATCCATTTTCTCCATTTCAGGTTAATTTTTCAAAATCGAGGAAAAAAGGAAGTTTATCATTAGTGACTTTGCGATTTAAAAATGAATTTTTAAATTGGATTTGGTGCTGGAAGTTCGCGTTTGAATTGCAAACCGTAATTTTTCATTTACTTCCTTCTAAATTAATTTTCGAGAAATAAACCCATTCTAATTGGTTTTCATCAACCTTTGAATTCTTTTCTAATATTTTGAGACTTTTGAGTGTTTTATTGAAATTCGCTTGTGATAATGTAATTTTAATTGATATATGGGTCACGTAATTGCTTACAGTAATCTCGTGTTGGTATTGACGTACAGATTGATAATACAACATGGCTCATGAATCACTTGATTTATGATGTATAAGGAGACATCGATTAACCTCGAAAATGTTTTATGTTTTCGAAGTATTCTTCTTCTTTTTCTTTCAGATGCTTGTTTGCTAATTATCATGCCTAGATGTAAACGAGCCTTAAAATTTTCCAAGCTAATTTATTTTGGGACATCTGATGTCAATCTTTTCTTACGACTTCATTAATATCATACGAGCAGCTTTTCTGAGGTCTTCCTGGGTTTTGTTTTGTGTAGTAGGCCTTCACCGTACGATATTTTTTATCCACTTTTCGTTGCCTCGCCAAGCAACATGACAGGGATTTCAACTGGGGTTATCTTTTTTATTTCTTATTTCGCTATTTTGTTCTGATTCATTTTTAACCCTACTTTCTTCTATTGTACTATTCGATTCTACTTTTTTCTACATTGAACTTTTCTAGGTTCAGAGTAGTATTTTTCATTGTTTTACATTACATGTTAGTTCGTAGTGTTTCGCGTATAGAAGAATACATTAGACTATTAGTCCGGGAGTACATCCGATCGTTTGTGTCCCGTTTGTTGGGTTCGCCAAGATCACACGTGGCATTCTCAATGCTTGTCTGAAAACTGTCTTCAGACACACACACACACATACATATATATATATATATATATATATATATATATATATATATATATATATATATATATATATATATATATATATATATATATATATATATATGTCCGAAGTATAAGTCGAATCTCGTGAATAAAAGATGTTATTTTAGTTTTATACAGAAGAATGTGCAGTATACTATTATGAAGATATATAATACTTTTCCGGAGTGTGTTCGATATTTGCCAAATGTCAAGATCTGCTTCAGTCTGTGAGGGCGATTAGGAGATATTTGTTTAGCAAGGTCTATTATTCATTAAATGATTTACTTGGGGAAACAAAGGACAACTTAAATTCAATTAAATTATTAATATAGTGTGTTTTGGTGAATTTTACTAATTATGTTATCGGTTAATTTATGTTAACAATAATATGCTGACTGTGTTGTTTCTCTCCACTTCTTTTCCTTCCAGTTGCCTTTTTTTCTTTCTTTTCTCTCTTTCGTTCTTTTTTTTGTGCTTTGTGTTATAGATATTATATTCGAGTTGTAATTCATTTTTTTTCTTTTTTTATATAGTGTGCTTATACGTGTTTATTATGTCGTTTCTTAGCGATGTACAATGCTTGTTGGTTTTGAGAAGTTTATATATATATATATATATATATATATATATATATATATATATATATATATATATATATATATATATATACATATATACATATACCTGATTTATAGAAGAAAGCAGATAAAAAGAAGCACAGGAAGATTTAAAGAACTACAGTCCAATAAGCCTCTTATCAGTAATATACAAAATTTTCACTAAAATAATATCTAAAAGCATATTAAAAAAAATGAATGACGCACAACCAAGAGAGCAAGCAGGATTCAGAAGTGGATTCAGTACAATGGATCACATCCAGGTTGTACAGCAGGCCATAGAAAGGTACAACGAATACACAATGCCAGTGTGCTTGACTTTTATCGACTACGAAAAAGCATTTGACTTAATCTCAAAGCAGGCTATAATGGATGCATTGCTGTAGCTATGCGATCCGGGACAAACGAAAGTGTGTGACATCATTGGAAGAGTAAAGCAATTGAAATGGAGATGGGCAGGCCATATAGCGAGGCGATGGGACGACAGATGGACAAAGGTAATCCTGGAGTGGATACCGCTTGATCGCAAACGTCCGCGAAGAAAACCGAAAGCACTATGGATTGATGACATTGTCAAGTATATTGGACCCGAGAGTGAGAGAGATTTTCCGAGCGATAATCTAAGAGAGGTTTCAACTTACTGTTATAAGCTGCATTCTCGCCAAACATCACTGTCAATCGAGGCTTTAAAACCTGGATAAGTTTATCTTCACGCGCGAGAAAAGTTCTATTAGGCATTTTCTTCCAGAATAATCCATTTTCATCCACGTTGAATACGGTTTGGCTGTTATAACCACCTATCATAGCCTCGAGTTTCTCTGGGTAGAAAGATACAGCCTCTTTATCAGAACTTGGCGCCTCTCCAGTTTCTGCGATGCTATGCCAGTTACAGCGGCTTTTGAATCGGCTAAACCATCCGTTACTAGCTTTACAGTTTTCATCTTTGGCCACCCCAGCTTCTTCTTTTAACCTCTTCAAAAATCAGCTTAACTTGAAAGCACAACAGGAAATTTTTTCGCTCTTATTTGATTATCACACAATAATTTCAGAATTGTTTCCATCTCAGCGATTATGCCACAACGTTTACGAATGATGCTTGAATTCAATGAGTATTTTTCATAGCTTCGAGAATGTTTACTTTATTTTTTTTTATAATTGTTGTGACTGTTGATTCTGGTAAATCAAACTTCCTTGCCAGTTCACAAACTTTTAGTTTTGTATCGATATAATTGATAATGTTGAATTTACATTCCAAATATAATGTTTTGTTCTTTTATTTGTTGTAGAAAAATTACTTTAACTTCGTTTAGATGACATAATTGTTTTTAAATGATACAATAAGCAAAATTATTTTTAAATGTGCGTCGAGGCCACGCGAAACATGTCCGTGTATGCCGTGAGCCGAAGACAAGTGTAGGCGAAGTGGAAGGGGCAAACGGGTGTTGTGCCGCCTGATTGAAAAATCGTGTAACTAGTAAGTAAGTAAAGTAGTAAGTCGTGGTATTACTGTATTTATCTAACAATGTTGCGACCATATGTTTATAGTCTAGATGTTTGTGATTACTCAAAAAATTATCTACATTTTTGAAGCAAGCCAAGTTTCTAATTTGGTAACAATCATTGTAGCTTCAAATTCCTTATCACTTGTCAAGGGTCTGATTTGTGACAAAAAAAATGCGTTCCTTTATTTTTACATCAGATAAAGTAGTATTTTTTTGCACAGGTACATAAAACAGTCACTTTCATTGTTTAGAGCTTCAACGAACTGTTTGATTAAACCTAATTCAGTATGAAGCGGTAACAAAACTATGTTTAAACAAAAATTTTTTCGTAATATATTTTTGGACCCAGGTTCAAACTTATCCCGTGGAGTTCATTGTTTTTTACGTAGTGTAGCTGTCGTGCTCTACTATCCCACTCACATTATACAAGGATATTTTGTATATCCTGACTGTTGTTGTCCTAAAAACATAGATATAACTTTAAGATCTCCACAAAAATGCCAACCGTCATTTTGATACTGAATTTTATTGAGTAACCATTCTATATTTTCTTCTAAGTCTCCTTTAAACCAACAGAGTGAGCGATAGAAACAGAACTATATAGGTTGGAGTTATGTAAAAGAATCCATTTTAAACTTCGTTTCGACGAATCGATAAAAATCCTCCATAATAAAGGGTCCTAACATTCTACACCCAGGTTTTGAGTAACAACAGGAATATTATTACAATGAACTAATGATAAGAGTATCAAGTAAATTGTTCTAGGAGCTAATAGGTGTTTCAGTTAAGTTGAGCAGCATCTTTTGAAAGGTCTAGGGTTCTTGTCAAGTCATTTAATTCTCCGTGTGTGAATAACTATGGATGATTCGTATCACGTTCAAAATTTTTTATAGACTCTAGACGTATACTTGATTCCGATAATGTGTGACTGAGAACAGAGATTGAAAATGGAAGTGGGATAGCAATCTTTGGACTATGTGGAATCGGGTGTGTAGTTGAATTCATATATTGGTAGACTGTTTTATTTATATTTTTTGAATTAAAGCTGTTACATTGTAACAAAAATAAATTCAATTCAGCAATATAAAAGAGGTAAAGAGTTAGGGTTAGAGGCGCATCAGCAACTAGGCTATTTAGCGACTGAACCTACAGCTTAAAGTGAGTTCCGAACCACGGTCATCAGCTTTCGATAAACCCAGGCCAGCACCTTCCTCCGGCTATAAACCCTTCGTTATGTGCCTACCCATAAGTCTATCAGGTAACCTACCGACTGGCGAGTGACCAACGTAGAACACTTCTCAGAAGGCATCCGACCTTACCCAGCCTTTAACTGGCGTGACTGAGGGGTAATTCGTTGTCGGATTTTACACCCTTGCCTAGAAACAATCACAAACATTTAGGAAGTAAACAGACAGAAGAAAGAACATTGCGACGGGCTATCCATCAATATAACTAGTCGACTTTTTCCACATTATAGGCCTACTAAAAGGGATTTTTTTTTCGCGTTTTGTCGACTGTCTTAATTATTCGACACAAATAGTGCATAATAATTGCGGAGCCCACTATTTGAGTTTAATACTAAAGTCAAAATAAATATTATATGCACTTTTAACAAAATTTGTACTTTTTTGTTTCTGTTTAGAAATAATAAAATTTTCACAAATGTATACAAAAATGTATAAATTTTTTTTGAAGGCATTTTTTTAATAAATATTGTTCAACCACCAACGATTAATGCTTTATCAATATAAACACTTCAATCTCGACATAAATTTTAAAAACACAGTCCATGAACGACTTATTGTAGTACAACAGTATTACGAATGAGTGTTGTTGCAGTAGTAACTAACAAGCTTTCTTACGAGAGGTCGCATAACTCGTGGGAACAGCGGTGGTTCGTGCGGGGGGTTCGAATTAGGGTTGCCATCTCTCCGGGTTTCACCCGGAGACGCCGGGTTTTGGGATGTCGTCTCCGGGCTCCGGGTTACTAGCTATTTTCTCCGGGTAAAATTGCTTTTAATTAAAACATAAAACTAAAATAATATAATTCTTATACCACAAAAAAAAGTTAAGATTTGGCAACCACGCACCCGTTAAGCGCCGGTCTGTTTCGAGTTTCGACGAAGACGCAGATTGCAGTTATTGCGAGTTTATGCGTATTGTCGATTATTCAATATTGCTGCTGTCCGTTGTTTTTGCGTCGATTTTACTTATTATTAAAGTTACTGCAAGTTAGTTTAAGCTAGTTGAAGTGCTTTTTTAGACAGTTTTTAGTTTGACAAGTTACAAGCTGCCATGAGCGAGAGTAATAAGAGAAGAGACAGTGATAATAATCCAAGTACTTCGTCATCTGAAGGCATTATAAAAAATAAAAAAGCCAGGTAGGCAACACATTTTCAAGATTCTTGGAAACAAAATCCGCAGTATCAAAATTGGCTAGTTAAAATAGACCAGTTTATAGCTAAATGTAGCATAATATAAGGTTTACTGTTAAACATGACGGAGAAAAATCTTTAAAGACTCATTTGAATAGTAAAGGACATTCCAGTGCCGTCAGTACATTATCCAAAAATAAATTGCTAACAGCATTTTTACCAAAAAAAAGAATCAGCCGAAGAAAATCACGTTACTATAATTGAAGTAGCTCAAATTTATCACGTCGTAAACCACCATCATAGTTATTTGAGTACCGAGTGTGGCATTAAACTTAATTCTCACGTTTATCGCGACCCTCCTTTGGCAAAAGAAGTTCATTGCGGTAGAACAAAAGCCGAAGCAATCATCGAAAATTGTTTGGGACCTAAAAGTGTCGAGAAAGTGTTGGAAGAAATGGGCGCTGGTACAGAATCGTTCCAACCATTTTCAATTTTGTGTGATGCCTCAAATAAAGGAAACCAAAAACTTTTTCCAGTAGCTGTTAGATATTTTAGTATTAAGAGCGGTGTTCAAAATAAACCTTTAGATTTTGTTGAAAATAGTGATGAATCTTCTTTATCAGTTACCAATACCATACTTAAAACTTTAGACATGTTTTCACTAAAAGTGCAAGATGTAAGTGCATAGAGCGCGGATAATGCGTCAGTAAACTTTGGCATTCATAATATTCTGTCTTTCAAAAATTGAATTACGAAAATCAGGGAATTGTAAAAGCTAATTGTAACTGCCATGTAATTCATAATGCAGGTAGAAATGCCTGTAAGGTTCTATCTTTTGATGTCGAAAACTTAATATTAAAAATTTATGCCGAGTTTTCAAATAGCGCAAAAAAAGCAGAAGCCTTGATAGAGTGTTTTAAGTTTTTAGATATTAAATATCAAAAAATGCTAAGGCACGTGACCACAAGATGGCTTTCACTATATGCCGCTCTTGAACGTTTGATACGATCTTGGCCAGCTTTTGCCACCACCAGGTAAAAAAATATTTTTTAGAGCTGGGCGAGGAGAACTGCCATAAAAATATATGGAGTTTTTTCAAAAGTCAAGAAAACGAATTTGAGAATGATTTAAAACCTGACATTTTATATTCTAAATGTTATGTTTATTTTCTGCATCATTATATGCATATTTTAAACACGCATATACTTAAATTGGAGAGTAATTATGTAACAAGTTTAGAGTTACATAACATAATGTTAGATTTGAAAGAGCAAATAGAAGAACGACAAAAAGATCAATTTTTTGGAAGCAAAATTTCATCGGCTTTGAAATATTTGACACTATTTGAAAAACAAACATTTGTAAAAGAAGCTTCTTTAGTTTACCAAAGGACTTTAGATTACCTTAATCCGTATTATAATTTTGAAAACTCTCCTTTTAAATATTTTCAACGTTTTAATATAAAAAAAAATCCAAATATAGAATACGCGCAAGTTTTAGAGGCCAAAGATGCTATCAAAATAAATGTAGATGAAGACGAGTTATACAGTGAGCTACTTATTCTTTAAAAAACCCTTAAAAATTGAAGAAAGTTCATTTAATTCTGAAGTAAACATAGACAAAATATGGTGCAAGGTATTTCAAAATGGAGATATGCCACAATTGTTTAAAATTGTAACATTTTGTCAATTCCTATAAGTAACGCTTATCCAGAAAGGATATTTTCCTTGATGACTAATCTGTGGACTGACGAATGTAACCGTATGCGGGTAGCTTTAGTAAAGGCAGAATTATGCACAAAATTAAATTTTAATATGACTTGTTTAGCATTTGCCGAGTATTTAGAGAAAAGCGAACAAAATGCTTTATTAAAAACCTGCCAAAGTAACACAAAATATAGTTTTAAGTTTAAAAAAATCATTGAAATAGCCAAGTGATCAATGTCTAATGATTTGTTGTTTTTCGTTTTGTTTTATTTAGCAATAGGGTGTGTTTGTGTTATTTTTTTTTAGTCAAAAATATATATGGTTTTTAAATGCTTTTTTTTGTCGTCAACACGAACTCTCCGGGTCAAGTACTTTTCAAGGTGGCATCCCTAGTTCGAATGGGGATAGGAAAATTCGTCGCAACCAAAAATGTTACATTTCTTAGTATCATACATACACTTTGCTGTGTAGAAATACGAGTGTAACTGTCAGACATCACATTTTCAAATAGGTACCTAGATAATAAAATGTTGGTAAATTCACCGTAGGACCATGACCATTAAATCTGTTTGCCGTTGAAGTCCATCCTCCTAAATTTCTGAACAGCAAACTTGATCATTAAAATTTAAAATTGATTTCACAGGTTTTTTACAATGGATAGCATTGCTAACGCGCACAGCCATTCCTGGCCCATAGTGCTTTTTAGAAATGTTTTTATTCGCTTGAGGGTTATCCACTCCACGGTCGTCATAGAGACGGTACACAAAACAGTCAGCAATTCCACAGATTCACTAAATATTAATAAAAGTTTGTAACAGCGGCACAGCCCCACTGTATTTCACACAATCGTCCCGTGCGTATATTACCGAAAGTTCATTTTATAATTTAAAGTAATTTACGTTTGTAAACAGGTTACACACAGTTTTAATGTCTTCATTTGGAAAGACGGCTCGATATTCAAATAAATTTGCAACAGTATACCTACATCGAAACTAAAACGTTCATGAACCTGTGTGGTTTAAGGTATCGCATATTTCCTTTCATAGCCTGACATTCGGATTAGGGTCCTCCTTGTCAGTAAATTTCCGTTTCTTTCTGCGATTCTCTATGATCGTTGTAGATTCTTCACCAGTTAAGTTACCATATTCTTGATTAATTTGTATTTCTATATTGTCTCTAATATTTTGAACGGCTGTTGAAAAAGTTACCAAATTCTTCTGAACTTTAAATACATCTAGTTGCCTGCTTTGCAGTTGATCAAAGAGAATGTCATAGTGAGGCATTATTTTATTGAAGAAAAACAACCAAAATTTAAAATTATCATCCACCAAATAATTTATTAACCTATGAGCTTGATTAATAGAATTTTTATCCGACTCGGAGTCCATGATTTCTTCAAGGCATGTTTGCAATTCTTTGTAAGTGTAAACAGTATTCACACATTTAAACGTAAAGTTCCATTTGGTAGGAGCCACACGGGGTAGATGCTTTTTCACGACGCTCTCCAGTTGGCCTTTTGAATGATCGAGTAAAGAAAGCGGGAAATGCAGACAGATTTGCAAACAAGTACCTTTATACCTTTTTCTATTGTACAACACCTTTAAATTATTAGATTTAATTGGTGAGCGTAGCAGTGAATATACTGTGCATTCTTATAAATATTTTTAATTTTGGCTTGTACTCCTCCTCCTCCTCACGGAAGCATCATCGTAACTTTGAGCTGTGAGTTTCTTAGGTTCTTTGTCTATTCCTCACTCACTAAGCACCGTCAGAATTTCGTCTGCAATTCCATTTGCTGTGTGATTTTTTGGTATTAAAAAGCCTCAAAATCTGTCATAAATTTCGCCATTTTTAACATATCTGATTATATCAGCATTTGAGTAGATGTATCGGTTATTTCATCAGCCTATATGGCAACATATTTTGCTCTGTAAATTTCCTTTTTTAATAAATAGCGACAAACATGCAACATTGAATCCAGTATTTCATTCTAAATTTGTTTGGAGATGCCTAGAAATAATTTATTTTTAGAGTTTTTTAAATGAGCTTTTAAAATGCTGTCTATTTGGGACATTAAATTTACTAGCCCTCTGAAAATTCCAGGATTTTCTGAAGTAAGTTATATATTATATATACATATAATTTTATACCGTCAATTAACGATTACTAGCAATAGTTTTATTGTGCTATTTAATAGAGTCCCGATGTGCACTACTGAGTTGAGAACGAATGTCTGTCTTCCCCAACATGTTAATTTCTAGCTCATTTTTCAAATGTCTTTGTGAAATAGAATGAACTTTTATCTTTGCTTCCAAATGTTTCAAATCATTACCACCGTGTTTAATCCAGCCAAAATCAAGATCAAGAATATTAAGTTGCTCGATTTGCAGAATCGATGCCGGCCATCCAAGAGTTTTGATGACAATTCGGTCCTCAAATATTAATGTGACATTATTTCTGTTCATATATTACACTGAATTCATCTTCACTATTGTAATCGTTCAAAACATTCATTTTGCAACCACTCGAAAAGTCGAAAAGTGTGATGGCGAAAAACACCTGACAATTGAGAATGGGCAGCGCCCAAGATATGACGTTATAAATGCGTTTAATCTCCGGGTTACTAGTGAAGCGATGTATTGCTGTCTTTGTTTTTCGCTCGCATAGTAAAGAAAACAGTAGCGTCACAAACCACGTGTTTTTTAATCGGTGCGCTTCAGCAAGCCACGACCTATTTCGTTACCGCGAATGACATTATGGATGGTAGACTATACAAGTCGTAAGAAACGTGATCATAGACAAAACAGAGAATAAGTAATGTCTGAATGATTGTGGCTTGTTTATGTATTTTTTTCGTTATCTAGATCAAAATATCTGTTCTTATGTAATAAGAACAGATATTTTGATATTTTTTGAGCTTTAGATCGTGGCGAAAAACCCAAATAAAGAAAAAAAACAGAGAATAAATGAATATAAAGTCTGAAATTATTTTTTCCACTTGGACCAACCGCCACTGGTAGGAAGAACGCCAACATTTAATTGTTTCATTTATTTTTATGAAAAAAGTAACAAAAACATTATATGGATTTTCTTTAATACACGAATTATATTGTAAAAGCCGACCCCTTATCTCTGGAATGCATATAAAGAACTATATCGTATTGACTTTATAGATTATTAATAGTTTTTGTATTACTTTATATTAATATAAATATAGGAACCAAATTAATGTTAGATAGATAGATTTATATTTTCAAACTGTTTTTAAGCCGAAGGCTCGGCCGGTTCGCAGTTCTGAATATTCTATCATTAAGTTATAATATGAATATTCTGAATATTCTATCATTAATATATATTCTGAATATTCTATCATTAGTTATGATTTGTATAACAAATAATTAATGTTGCAATTTCGAGATATAACTAATTAAAGTTTGTTACCTGATACAATAAAGTGTTTTTTAAAAATCAAGTTTTCAAGTACAAGCATATAATTCACGACATGATACGATAAAACGAGTGGTGGATTCGTAATCGGTCACATAATTAGTAAAAAAGTTAATGTCGGCTTGTGTAATTATCTAATTTGCCCGTTACTTTGTCATAGTTCACTTTTAAATTGAATAAAACAAATTTTTACTTTATGATAGTGATAGATAACAGAGTAAAAATATGTTTTATTTCATTTATATATTATAGCCTTAGAAATATTTTTGAAAATTAAAACAAAATTAGGGATTTTCTGGTAAAATTGTCGCTACGCAAAAAAGCCATCACGCAACTCTTTGGACAGCTCAATAGTTACTATTTTATTCAAATATTACAAAGAAAACTAATACCTATACAAACCATTCCTAAAATTACTTTTCTTCTCCATTCGAACGACTGATAAATGGAGCAAGAAATATCCGATGAGAATTGAACTAGGCTTTATAACAAAATAAATGTAGGGTCGTCTGTTAGTGGAACGTATTGTAATAGTCCAGTCTCTACAGTCGATTGATATATTTTTTGTTCGTCGTTTGGTAATGTTCAATCCATAATTTATTACGATTTTGTTGCTCCACAGCCTGATTGAGAACCGTACTTTATTATTGAGAGGATTTCGTTATAATAGACTCCCGTAGAATAGGCTATTTCATTCAAAAGTCGGAGAAAGTAAACAGTTCTATATATTAGAGATAGAATTATTACTGTCATAAAAATATTCGACGATACTTCAGACATATATATATATATATATATATATATATATATATATATATATATATATATATATATATATATATATATATATTTTTTTTTTTTTTTGAATTGATTGCGATGTGAGTGTCCAGGTTTCACTTCCGTATGTCATAACGGGTAGAACGCACTGATCGAAGACTTTTCTTTTCAGGCAAAGTGGGAGTCTGCTCTTAAACACTATGTTGAGCCTACCAAATGCCTGCCAGCCACGGAAAGCCTGCCAGGAGAACGATATCATCTGCAAATCTAAGATAGTTTAAGTTTGCACCATTGATCTTTACACCATTCTGTTCCCAATCCAGTTTAAGGAATACTTATTCCTTAAGAGAAAAGAATGGTCTCTACAGATGGATATGAGAATGGATAAGAGAAAAGAATAGGCGATATAGCGTCACCCTGCCGTACACCTCGTTCTACATTAATTCCCACTTCAAGATCATCAAGGTGAATTGAGGCTGCAGCTCCATCATATATTGATTCTAATAGGTTTACATAGGCTCTCTCTACACCTTGGCTAAGCAGTGCATCCATTATCGCATGCTTTGAGATGGAATCAAATGCTTTTACATGGTCGATAAAAGCCAAGCACAGTGGCATGGAGCAATCTCATCGCTTCCTCTCTCCAGCAGTTTTCCAGAATCCACCTTGTCCTTCTTTGATCTTACCATTCTTTCGCGCTCTTTTCGACAGTCAATCCGAACCCTTGCTCGTACCATTCGGTGGTCACTTCCAACATTCCAAACTTCCAACACAACCAAAATTGTTAAGGATAGTACAATTGGTAAATATTGTTTTATCGTTGGTCATGATGTAGTCAATTTCGCTTGTGAGCCCAGATGGACTTTTCCATGTCCATATATATATATATATATATATATATATATATATATATATATATATATATATATATATATATATATATATATATATATATATATATATATATATATATATTTTTAATATTCAGGGCGGTGACTGAAAGCAGAGGTCCAAAACAGTGGCGATGAGACAAAAAAATTAGAGAGGAATGATTAAAATATAGGAGAAATCGAAGAAAGAGATAAAAGAATTGAAAGATAAATTACTTCAGGTCAATGAAAGGATATGAAAGCTGGAAACGCACAAAATAAACAACAATATAATGATAACGGGATTATTATTAAGAAGAATTAACGGTTTTATCTTATTAAGAATTTAAGAATCGAGAAAGAACTAAACGTAAAGGACTCTGCCAAAATACACAAAAAATAGGGAACAATAAATTTTTGGTGGAACTAGACAATTGGGATCACAAACTTTTTGTGACAAACACAAAGATTTTTAAAGAAAAAAGAAAGGTAAAGGAAAATATATATTTATCGAATAACAGTTGACCTACGGGGAAGAGACAATTTGAAAACTTATAACTGCGAGAAAAAATTCGCTATTAGAAATTGGAGATTAACGAAAAAATATTGAAATGGTATGACAGGAAAGATTAACTGAAATGCCCGGAAAGCAACGCCATAATACAACTGTCAAAAAAATTATCGAAAGACGAAAGCAGAAGTGGTAAACAATCAACGATCATGCGGGTAAATAAGAATACGACAGGGAAAATACAGAACAGGAAAGGGTAAAATAATAAGAGGAAAGGAAATTGAAAGAGGACAAGATGCAGATGATAAGGATTAGATGAAGAAAGAAGAAAACAAAAACAAACTAGATACATGTTTAGGAATTTGAATCATTCCGAAGCCTATCAAGAGTATGAGGAGTTCAACAAGAAAAAGAAGAATCAGAATTAAATCTTGAACTTAATTCTCAGCATTTTTTGACTACCTTTGTCATTTATTTATGAAAAAATAACACACCCATAATCATGTAAGCAATCTCCTTCACTTTCGCTATCTTGCAGGCAAGCGTTGAATCCCAGATCGAAAAAATATTGATAGTTTTAGTGTGAAATATATATAAGTCATTGTGGCTTTTTTCGACTTAATCATCAAATGTGAAGCGGTTATCCATCAGATAATGTTGCACAAATCGGGAAAAATGAAAATTCGAAGAGGTTAAGTCTGGAGAAGACACGGGAAGTGATAAAATCTCCCTACAAATCCATTGCTGCTAATAACGGTGAGTAGTGGTCGTTTGACCAGTTTGGAGCAACTCATAATGTAAGACGCCCAGCTGATCTATCATATAAGCAACAACAACTTTTGGACGTGGATATTTGGTTTTATAGTACTGATTGATGGCCATTAGGATTAATCCTCGATTTTTATCTATATGAATTATCGTAGAAGATTTACTTTGCGTCACAGATCTCAATCTTATTCGTTTTTCCTAAATTTGGAAAGCACTAATACATCAACTGTTATAGGGTTATTAGGCTAGTTTTAAATTTCTCCTAGGTTGAGTGCAGAAAACATTGAAGCAAATGCTTGATGTTACTCAAAGA